>QLNU02015360.1:275007623-275028032 GCA_006491805.2 Dysdera silvatica
TGCAGGATGTATTCTAAAAGTTTAGAATACGTTCAGTAATACAGAGCTGGCGTTAACTTGTTAAATTTAAACGTATTAGATTTTGAAGTAGCTGTAAAGTTATTTTTTTCTCTATTCGTTAAATTGAAGTTCTATATTCTTTTTATTTTATTTCTGAAAGTCATAGCAGAAAACAAATTACTTTAATTTTTATAATCACATTGCAAGTTGCAATTCAGTTTGTGCATAAGAGAAGCATTTGTTTTTATTCTGAATCAACCCCGCACGTACTTCCATCTTCATGTTTAACACCATACGAAATGGCACTCATTCTAATCTCATTTCACTGCGCTTTCCTGATCATAGCACTTTACAAGAAATCTTCACGATCTGATACAAGAGTATTCACGAATGAAACTTAGACTCTCCCGTATCTGTTGCTTTGGCCCTAGGGTGTGGGATCTTCTTCCTAACTCACTTAAATCTATTTATTCTTTTGCTCAATATAAAACACTCATCCGCAGACATCTATTGGATAGAGAATTATAATATCACTACATCTTTCTCTATTTATACCTTCCATAACTTTACTAAACAACCAAGTCTTTTATCTTATTGTATTTAGTTTATTTATTGTATGTTTAGTTTGTATATTGTATTTATGACTTCCGCTTATTATATCCAATCCTGGGCAGCGGGGGCTTTGTCAGACCCTAAAGTCTTTACCCTTTGCTGTCAAGACGGATTAACCTGACTGATAAATTGTGAATAATTATCACATGTAAAAAAATTTTGAATCCGTCTGGATAAAGTTTGATTTGATTTGAATGTTTTCGTGAAATAATTTCAGCCAAACTAGTTTGTTTACTTTCGAAAATTGCATTTAAGAGTTTGGCGAGCTTTCTTGGCGAATGCTATAGATTACAATTACAATTCTGTCCAATTTATTATTGCGTAATCAGTTTCTAGCAAAAATATGAAATCATTCCGTTCAGTCTATTCTGTGTTGAATAGTCATAAAACCAATAATTAAACTTATTTTCTTGGAACGAAATACTGCCGTAATAAATCTTATACTAATTTGGCTTAACAAGTCGAATGTCTCGTCAAATGGGCGTGAAATCTTGAAAAGAAGGTTGGCCTCCACTAACCCATGATTGGCTGAATCAGCAAATATAGTCCGCTCGAAAAACTTAAAAAAGTATATAAAATTCCATTTTTCGACCCAACAATGATTTGCAAATAGGCTTATAATAACATAAGGATTTCAAAAATGTATCGATGAAGGTGATGTGGATTGAACTCACCCTGTATACAGTATACAGAGTTTAAATCGAATTATTCAATTTTTCGGTCACTTAGTGTCACTTGGTATAATAAACCATTTAAAGCGCAGTAAATGTATTAATACAGAAAACGTTCTCAAATTCAGTTATATTTCTATCCACCTTCATTTTAGCGTGGTACTTGAAAATGTTGAAGATATTTTTAATATATATTTCGGAAAAAAAGCACGAATTCTTTCTAATTTGAATCATTTTGCTCAAATAAATCCACGATATATACATATATATATATATCTTAATTATTAGTGACTGAAACTATTTGCCTTTTCATCCGTAAATCTTACCATATACTTCTTTGTTATTTGTAACTTTAAAAATTATAATTTATGTTCGCTTTCAATCTGTCATTTTATAATTATATTTAAACCTTTTCAGAGCATATAAAAATTTGTATAGTGTTTACTTAAATTATATATAAAATAAAGTACAATTTAAAAAATAAAGTGTGCTGCTTTTTATTAAACCAGTGGAGATCAGACTCGTAAATAGCGCCCTGTTTTAAATTCAATTAAAGCTCTTTTTTAATAATATTTAAAGAAAATTTCCATTGAACGTGTTCTAGGACGCGTAAATGCGAAAAAACAGCATATTTTCCATCATAGAAATAAGAAAACTTTGGAGTTTACTCGGATAAAAACCTTATCCTAAAAAATTTCCACCGCCTAGTTTTCTTTTGTCACACTAACTTGAGGGATTACGGATTTGGAAAATCACATTTTTCCAATGCTTTTTTCTCTATTGCCGCGATACTAACTTTTCTTCATGTTATAAAGAAGTGAGAGACGGATTTAACCGTTAAGAAAGTAAAAGAAGATTAAATAAAGAGAACTTCAGATCGTGTTAGAATCAAGTCTTTTAATAACAACGAAGATCCTTAAATTTTTTGCCGTTCAAAGTGATTCGATCTCTACATTAACTTTAGTTTTTTACGTATTACTACTGATTTATTCTCGTTTGTCAAAGCAAGAATTTTTTCCTTGTATGAGATTTTTTCTCGCGTACGTACGTGCTAGTATTACGCTTCTATTACACTTTCTATTTCAGTCCTAATTTGGCGTATCGAAAACTTCTGAACAATTCCATCGTGTACTAAATTAAAGTAGAAAAGGTAGTTTTAAAACAATTTAATTTGTTCCCTAGTATCTTACTATACAGGGTGCCAACAAATTCTTTCCCTTATTAAAAAAACTGATGATGTAGAAACTAAGCCAATTAGAAATATGGAAATTTTTATATTAAGTAGAGTAATCCTTGGAGTTTGATTTATCCAACCTTTTGTGATAAAACTAATTATGTTTCCAATAGTCTTAGTTTCTACGTCATTACTTTTCTTAATTAGAGCAAGACTTTATGGACTATCGCTATGTATATGCGTTTAAAATAATAATTTTACTGTGTGTATGTGTCTTTATTTTTGATCTAAGTTAAGTCCTTTTGATGAAATGAGATTCCTCTTAGCTGTGACGGAAATTATATATTAAATTAAATGATTAATTTGATTAATTTAAATTAATTAAATTAAGGCGGAAATCATACGTTTAGTTATATGATAAGTAAAATTCTCTATCTAAAGGAAGTATTTTGCAAATCTCTTTTTTCTACTTGCAACAAAATACTTTGGTAAAATGTTATTAATAAATCAAAATTCCGGCCAAGAGAATAAAGCATATGTATTGGAAATTATATTTCTTGCATCAAATTCTCTCTCCAAATCTCCTTTTTCTACTGGCAACAAAATACTTTGGTAAAACTTTATTAATAAATCAAAATTCTTGAAAACAGAATAAAACATATGTATTGAAAGTTACACTTTTTGCATCTAATTCCAGTTACGAAAAAATTTATTTTCCTCATTTGGACTCTATCGTGATTTATAATTCATGTTTTAATGATGTTTCTAACTTCCAAACATTCAAAAGCTTCGTCGTTAAGTTTCTTAATAACGGATTGTGACTTCCTTACTTAAGTCGCGAAATAAATAAAATTTGTAACATTTTTGACATAATCCCTTATGCTTTACTCGCAGACATTTATCAAGCCCATTAAAAATTCCATTAATTTTGCAAGCGCCTTTGTACGACGCAAAAATATTTTTTGCTCAAATTAAATATATGTGGTTTAAGAAACCTGAAATTATCGCACTACTCTCGTTAATCAAGTAGAAATAAGCTATTTGTGGTAACTACATCCTCGCCTGTCGTAACTTTTAAATCTTTGGTCACGCGATATACAAATCGGTTGTGAAAATGTATAATCGACATCTGTTTTATTTTGAATTTAAATGCACGAAGACATAGTTCAATACTAAGCGAGAAAACACAATGCGTTCGTGCCATTTTCATTCCATTTATTTTATACAAATATGAAATATAAAATTTCTTCTATTCCTAGAACTTGCATGTATTTTGCAAAAGGCGATGGCAAGTATTACTGGAAATAACAATACCTTATAAAATTTATAGTAATGTTCAATTTCCACTTTCCCGTTCGCATTAAAAAATATGTTTCTTTTTTTTGTTTGAGTTACAATTCCACTGAGCTCGTAATTAAATACTTAGGCGATTAGGGGAACCTACATGATATCATGAAGAGAAATGATCGTGTTTTGAAGAGAGAGAGCATACGATTAATTAACTTAAGCAAGTTTTAGAGTTCTTGTTGGATTGTATGATAATTGTGAGATTGTAATTTTACATAAACTAATTTTAAATTCATTTTTATGCTACTAAGAAATATTAAAATTAGTGAAAATATCTGAGGCATATAGATTATTATACAAAAAAATTATGTATACCACACCTTCCTTTTGGATACTATATACGGAGTAATTTCTCATAATTGACAATACATAAATAATCGTTTTAAAAATAAAAGACGAGTGCTTTACCGTTTCCTCTTCAATGTGTTTCATCACACCTTGAAAACACGTCACTCTAATGATCCTGTAAGTGTGCTTCTTGTTGAGTTCGGTGCATATGCTCTGAAAACAACTCTAAGGGGCAGTTAATATTTTAGGCGCTTTTTTTATTAATTTGTTTATTTAGTTAGTTAGTTATTTAGTTTACTTCTTTCTCTTTTGCCTATAAGTTCTCACTTTTATTTCTCTAATTTTTCTGTAGTATCTACCTGTCGTATGGTTCAACGTCGTGCATTTATATCATACTAATGTTACCATCATGATGGTAATGTTATGCATACATAACGTTACTATCATGTTAATAATACTTTCAATACGGATAGAGGCCGTTTTGGTAGTAATACCCATCGAATAATACTTTTTTTTATTTCGGTCACAAAAATATCTCATTCAGTGTTAAACTACGCAAAGTTAATTGTATTCTCACATAGTTTTTATGAATTAAGAAAGAAGAGAGTGCTGTATTTTTTCTTTTTGATTACTTCTTATACACACACATTAATAATGATTTTTGACGAGAAAAATATTGCTTTGATAATCAATAAAGTAATGAATCTTAATAGTAAAGAGTTTTCTCACCTTGCACGCAGGGCCCGTAGTTTAATTGAAGTCGTAATAATACGCTCAGTCAGCAACGTGTCGCCCGTAAAACAGTCACGCTAGTTTAATCCTCGACCGTAGCATACGATAGAAGTAGCGAATCAATAAAGGACGGCCCCCAACACCGACAAATCCGCAACACGAGATACTGCATGTAGTCGGTAAATCGTAAAAAAAAAATAAATGTGCGGATACACACTAGAATCCACAATGGAGCTGAACAACACTAAACAGTTGAGCCAACCAACAGCGGGTACCAAAGACGGTAAAAATCAGTCCCCGGTTTGATCAGCATGCTGTCTCTCGCAATACTAACAATGTTTTGCCGTTACGGTTTTGTGTTTTTAACCGTGCAAATGCATTCTAATTTTAGCATTTTTTCTCTGTAATTTCCCTTAAGCTCTTTTACAGCAACGATCACAGGACCAAGACTTCAGGTCTCTCTGTTAGCCCGTCAGGGTCATACGAGCAGCTTTCATTCCGACAGATCTACATCATGCCGGGGCAACTTTCGTGGATTTTGATGATCTGCCGCTTGGGGGCGACACCGTTGCTGACGTCATACCCAAAAGTCTCCTTGCCGAAACGGAACTTCGTATTTTGCGATCAAGGGGGTAAGGCAAAAGCATCAACTCTATAACCCGTTCCTGTTTATAATAATAAAATATAAAATTTTGTGATCTAATAAGTAATTTCGGTCGTGAAATCAGAAATGCAGAAAAACGTGAAGCTATCTTGCAAATTTAGTATTTAAATCATAACTTTTTTTAAAAAAATAATAAATTTAATGTAAATGCTAACGTTACCAGCTTTCAGAGAGAGCTGTTTTTCAACTTGCTAATACTTTTAGTTTAATTTATTTAGTTTCTCATATTTCGAGTTTAATTCTCGATTGAAAAGGAGAGGTCTTGCTTCTAATATGATAATGGTTCAAAGTTAATATGGTCATGGTTCGGAGTCAATATGGTCATAGTTCGGAGTTAATATGAGCATGGTTCGGATTTAATATGTTCATATTGAATATGTTGATATTGAATGGATACATATGCTGCAACGTGCATTTCGATCAATTTAATACCAGTCTCTTTGCAATTTGGTTTAAATAGTAGTCTATGTACTACACCATTCTGCGAAATAACTGGCAACAATATATATACGTTCGTAAAGAGATTATATATTGTCCTTCGTAGCTCAGTGGGTAGAGCCTCCGCCCGGCAAGTGGAAGGTCGTGGGTTCAGGTCCCACCGAAGGCAGAAATATTTATTTTCTTTCGAACGTTTCACCATCTAATCACGCCATACCATCGGCGTTGGTATCACTACGCCAATAAACGTTGATTGATTGACATTGTTGTTTGATATGTTCATATTGCTTAGAATTTTCATGGTCAATACATGCTATGCATAAAAGCTTATGTATTAATGAATAATCAACACCAAATAAACTTGGGCAGGCTATAAATTGATTTTGTTTCTTTAACAGGCTATAAATTGATTTTTTGGTCGAAATAACTAAAGTTATTTTCAGAGTATGGACACTATTAGATGCAATTTTTTCTGATTATGTCCTGCATGGTGCACCTTTAAAATTGTAAAGAAATAATCTGATTTTCAAACCATCAAATTGGGGTCATCTAACCCTCTCAGACAGCTAAATAACACTAAAAACAATAATGAACTATTAAACTTAGCAACTATCTAAAAAATTGGAAAACGGCCTGTTGTTTCTCAGTAGAAAATACGGTTTTTTCCCATAATTTGGACTTATTAAATATCACTTTTGATATAACTCAAATAAAAGCAAAGTATCTCAATAACAATCGATTTTATATTCAAAATTTTAAAATCTGCGTATCAATTTACTTTCATTTAGAAAAATATAAACTGCCTTTTTTATAAATTAAATTTTATATAGAGATTTCATAATTTTATTAAAATTATCTTTTTACGATAAATAAATAAACCAATAGTTGTCGCGAATGAAACCTTTTTCATTATAAACAAATTCGTTTTCAGAAAAAAAAATCGTTTTTCTTTGGTCATGTTTTTATGTAAAAAATATTTTTAAGATTGTAATAGCCACACGATATTTCTATAAGTTTATTCGAATGTTGTTTCGAAATGTTTACTGCAATGTGTTTCACGGCTCCATAATTAATAAATATTTTATAATTAACACAATAAATTTTTGCACAATTTTTATCGTGTTCTTTTTTTTTCAGAAGCAAATGTCCTACGTGGCGTAGTGTTAATGCATTTGTCTAACGTGTAGAAACCCTGTTTTAAATGCAAATGGTTTTAAACACTTACAACTTTTTTCTACTGATCTGTAGCCCGGGGTATGATTCCCTAGATGACGGAGATTCGCATCTTTCGGGTAATGGTAAGTCCTGACGGAAATGGCCCAAATTTTCTTTGTACTATTAAACACAAAACAAATTTCATAAATAATTATTTTTGAGCCAAAACAAATTAATTCTTCTTTTCGCTCTTCTTCTGGCGCTGCAGTCTCTGCAGAACCTAGGACTATTTAACAACCATCAATAACTCTCTTCTGTTTTAAACTTTCCTTCACTATTCTGTTACTCACATTTTTCTAAAGTCTTCCTCCACTCCATTAAGCCATCTTTTCCTGAACCATCTTGCTTTTTTACGTCTTTTTACTGCATAAGCTTTCATAATTTTCTTTATTCTAGCTTTTTTATTAGTTTCCACGTGTTCGAGCCAGCTAAGTCTTTTTTTATGTCAAAATATATTAATGACATTTTGATATTCACTAGCTTTATTTTCAAATGTTATATTCCTGCCTGTATTACATAATTCATTTTTCAACAGCTAGCATAAGGATATGACAACTTTGCTTTATAGGTTTCGTTTTTAATATATCAAAATATTTAAGATTTTTTAAAATCCTAAAATGAAAAAGTGGCCAAATATCTCAATATAAAAGCTTTAATTCTTTTCCTATTCATCGTCCAATTAGATAAATTCGCCTAATTCTAATTTTCAAAAATTTTAGTCTGCTAAAAATATAAATCGGCTTTCATAAGATGTCCCAACATTGGATTTTATGCATATTTTATGTATTTTCTTTTTTGTTCTTTAAAGAACGATTTATTACTTTTAAAGTATTTTTATATTTCAAAATTCTTTCAGAAAAATTTATGTAAAACACTGCTCTTAGGAAAAATTGATTTTAATCTTAGAAATAGAGTTTAAATATTATTTGAGTGGCAAAAAATCCAATGACTGAACCGAATTGTGAAAAAGTTGTATAAATATTATATTTCAATTATATAGGAACGTCATTTAAAACCTAATTAATATTATAAAGTTTCATATTCCTTGAAATTATTCAATCTCGTATATTGAATTAAACAAATTATTAAGTATAATCTGAGAGTAGGATTTTGTTATTAAAAAAATACAAATTCTAAATTTTGCAAGATATGAACAGTGCGAAATGTATTATAATGTACAAAATAGATAATAAAGATGTACAACACACTGCGCTTAAATATTATATAAAATAAAACACATAATCACAGTTTAAATTAATAAAGGGGTTTATAGCTATTTCGGAAAATATAATACACTTCCGAAGTGCTTCCGCGATATCTATCAACCGCTTCACTAATTTAAATTACGATTATATGTTATTTTTTATATAATATACAAAATGTAAAACTTTAATTGAATATAAATTTACAGAAATGCATAATGCATAAAATCTATTAAAATATACGAAATTTTACCCAAGGATTCAGTGGATTTTAAAAATGTATTATTTGGTAATTGTTCAGTTACAGTATTATGAATGAGTTTAAGATAAGTGCATGTTAAATAAGTGTAATCTTCAAATAAATGTATTAAAATCTCCGTAGTTTAACCGTTACATTTTGAATAAATAATTAGCCGTGGATTTATTTTTCTCTTTGTGCACATGGCACAGAGTAGTTCAAAATATTTACGAGTATTAGATTTTTACATGGGACTAATTTATTTTAACGGAAATATAAATTATGAATTCTCGTTGATATTCAAATTTCCCCAAGAGGGCAAATTTTAAATTCAAAAGGTGGAAGGGTATTTCAGCAACCAAGAATGGTGTTTTTGTTTTTGAACGTATTTTGTCTAAGTGTAGATAATTGCATCCAAACTGATAGTGATAATATATAAAATTTGCTTTGTTCTATATAATATATCTATTAATTTAATATTTGGCGTTTTCGAGTTAATGTGATAATTTAAAAAAAAAATTGAACAATAAATAGGATTAGCTGCATTAAAAGAAACTTATTATCTTTAAGAAAAAAATCAAACTCCATGCATTTAAAATACATACCTTGATTAATTTTTGTAGTGTGACATGTAATGTTCACTCTATAACATATTTAGTGTAGGTTCAAGGGGAGCAGGTGTTCCTCCTGCAACACATTAGTCTTAAATGTCAGCCATACAAGAGTATACAATTTCTTCAACAAGAGATTTCATATGGCATCTATCTTGTTGTCCTTTCTTTCCCCATGGAAAAATCGGTGTGTTTCATATGCACTTCAAGCTTATAAAAGATTTTACATATGTTTCATGTAAAACTACATCGATCGTTCCTACTTTTCTATTCGATTTCGCTAGACAAAAAAATTCTTCTTTTATTTTAACCTGACATAAAATATTATTTTAGAATCTTATCAAACAAGAAGAAAGGAAAATTAAAATACCATTAACATTTAAGAAAGCTAGATTAGAATAAATGTACATGGCTACGAAATAAAACTTTTGTGGAAAAAACAAATATCTTATATAAACATTCCACTCATTGCGAAAAATGAGGTATTTGAAACGAGTCCTACAACATGAGCACAGAAACAAGGTCTGCGAGATATCTGTGGGCAGAAACCATCAGAGAACACCACATGCTGATTGCACTTCTCCCCGAGGATGTGTATTAACTGTTTGTAGACCATCGAGAAGGTTAGGAAGCGGAACAGCTCACAATTACTTGGTAAAATATTTTATTGGAATTGACATTCACGTGCCCTACACAAGTCAGATGCAGAAAGGATCCATACCTAGTTAATTAACTTGTTCCTTTAAGCACGAACGTATACAGGGTGTTTAAAAAACACCGCACTAGCTGTGTATTTTCTTAATCCTTACGCCATACTAAGAAAATTTTCAAACGGTTACCATAGTCAGAAATCCATATTTAATAAGGTATTTCAGATAATATGTTGTCCAGTAAAAAATAAACAGGACGTTCCAACCTTGAAACGAAAGGCCAAACTTTTCTTTCGGTAGTTGTCTAAAGTTGTCAATCTGGAAATTCAGAAATCTGGTTTAGGAAAAAGCAATTTTATTTTTGGTGTGTGGTTAGCAATAGAACCGCCAATAGTTTGTTTAAAGTTAACCACCAACCTGTAAAAAAAATTGAAATGTTTTTCAGACAAATTTATTCACAACTTATAAAAACGTAATTATTATTTGAAAGCTGAGTATCGATATTAGATTGCTATCGATTTTGCTTAGTGTACAAAAGGAAGAAAAGTAATTCTTAATTAATCTTTTACTTTGGCATCGTTTAAGGTTTTTTGAGAACTTAATTCGAACATTTTAATATTTGTCAAAATGTTGTAAGTTATCAAATGGAAAAGCGAAATGAAGTCAAATAAAAAACAATGTATTTTTAAAAAATATTATTGTGGTTTACTGACTTATTTATGACTATTGACGAAAACTGATTGTCAGTGACGTTAGGTTAGTTTAGGGGAAAAAAATTCCAAGTGTATAGGAATATAAATTGTTATATTTAAGATTTGAAAGTAACATATGGAGAAAGTAATACATGGAGAAATTGTGTTTTTGTTTTTGCTTGAAAAAACGAAAGATTATTTTTAAGCATAAGTAAACATGCTGCGCGTTATTAATAGCAATTTCTTGTGAATAGATAGCTTATATTCGGTTTGATTTTATTTTCAACGAAGTGAAAATTCTTAAGTATATTCTTGATCTGTATGAATTCAAACAGGGTGCACTAATCGTGTTCGAACCCTGAACTCGCAAATAGCCAGCTATAAAATACTAAATAAGTGTGATCACGTTTGATTGCTTCTAAAGATTATAAATTCCATTCTTTTCCAAAACTTTGTGAAAAAATAATGTTGGGAAAAAGTTACGAAAAACGTCTTCCCTGAGTTTGACCCAGTTTATGTACACGGGTATTAAGTATACTAAACAACATTTTGCATTGAGCATAGAGTTGTAAAAAGTTCGGGAATTTTGGGCAAATTGGAAACTTTGAATATAGAAATGAAAATAGCTAGAATAAAGGAGGTAGTCCTTTCTTCCTATTGGTCGATTCGACACAATCGACCAATAGGGAGAAAGGTGAGGATGGCAATACCACCTTTATTCTAGCTATCTTGGTTTCTTCCCATCAAAGTTTCCAATGTGTCCAAAATTCCCGGGTTTTTTACAACTCTAATTGAGCATAGTAGTATTTGAAAAACTCCATTTATGAAATCTACAAATGTTTGAAAATATAATTTTCAGCCTACAAATATAATTTTTTTTCACTGTTGGATATAATAGTCAATTCCAAAATTATTCCCAAACTCAAAAGAAACATAAGGGAAAAATAACTCTGTAGTTCCGAATAGTTCATTTACAAATACTCCTACTTGCACTTTAAGACAATTTTAAAGTAAACAAGAAATAAATAAAATATACGGTAAAACCTTGATTATCCGTCAAACAAGGGAATAGATCCTCGACGGATAATTGAAAAGACGGTTAAGCGAGGAAATGGAAATTTATAGTATAATATAGTATGATTTTATTAAAATTATACAATTAAAAAAAAATACGTTGTGAAATTTGCTGAAGGCACAAACGAAGTTTATTTGAATCAAGAGAATTTGCATTTAATGAAACACGAATATAAAGCATTATATGTCTGTGTGTTAAATTATCGTTGTTAATTGAAAAACGCGGTTTATTTGTTCCACACTGCATGCTTTTTGGCTGCCATGTCCCGTACTCTTCGAAGCGGTAATAGCTGAGTAGCATCTGTTTCAGTCTGCTGTTCAAACCACTCAATGCATTTGGAAAGCATACATTCTACTTCAACGCTGGTGATGGTTTTTGTAGATTCTCCAGCCTCCTGTGCACTTTCAGTGTTTTCCTTGGGTTCATTGGGTGGGGTTCAACACTTGCTGTATAAGTTCGCCGTCACGTAACAACTTAAAACCTGCTTCAAGTTTGTCAATGTTCATCCATTCAATAACAACGTCAATTTCAATGTTTTCTCCTGCGGGTAGAGCCTCACAAGTGTGTAAAATTGTCTCATTGTCAATGTTCATCCATTCAAAAATATCGTAAATTCCAATGTTTTCTCCTGCGCGTAGAACTCGCAAATGCGTAAAATTGCCTCGTTGTCAATGTTCATCCATTCAAAAACATCTTAAATTCCAATGTTTACTCCTGCGCGTAGAACTCACAAGTGTGTAAAATTGTCTCATTGTCGATGTTAACGGAGTGGCCCTAACTTGAATTTGACGCCGACGATTCAGCGAGAAAGACTGAAAATCGAGGTTCCACTGTACTGTGTATATTGTACACATAGTTAAAACTTCAACAAGATAAAGGGAAGCTTAGCTCGCGCTCACATTTATTCGCGAGAGGTATAAAATAGGTATATTTCTGAGTTATTTTTCTTTATCTTTCAATAAATTATATTATAAACAACATATCTTAAAAACTACCACCCACCCAGTAAGGTCATAACCCACTGAATCTGGCACTAATAAATTACACAAACCGCCGCAAGGAGAGAAAAATATTTAGTACAAATTCTAAATTGTTTTTAATATTTTATTTCATATTTTACTGTTTCGGTTACGAAAATGTGCGAACATAGCCTTTTCGTTTTTGCAAAAGCGCCGAGTACTTACTTGCTTTTGTGCATAAATTTAAGTGAGAAAGGTCACCTCCAACTAGACGGCGCTGTAATTCCAGACAGGTATAAACTTCAAATAACTTGACAGCCAATAAGCTAAGGGGCAGTGGGAGGGGATTGTCGATCCGCACAGGCGTACAGAAACGCACAGTTCGCATTGTTATCGTCATTTAACGTCTACCGTGAACCATCCACGGTCAATCCACCCCGAGAAGTTGCTGAAATAGATAGATGGCACAGAAGGACACCCCGGGCCGGCCGAAACTCCTACACGAGCCCACCGGGCACCGTTGAGTGGGTGCAGCGCCGCGAAGTGGCAGAGATAAGGCATGATCCGGCCCCGCAACCAGGACGCATGAAACGCCAATCACCTAATCCAGTCCGTCCAGCTAGTGTCCCATTCGCAGGCGGTGAAAACTTTCCCAATGCAATCGATGCCGTACGCAGACGGAGACGGCGGCCTTGCAGTCCGGAACAGAACGAAATTCGTCCCCACGACCCGGAAACGAAAACTGATCCACGAGGACTGACGGTGCCCGGCCCCAGAGTAGCACGCACAGACATCAATCCGCCGCAGTCCAGCGGCGAAGCCAATGTCCAAGTCACTCCGCCCATGCGAGCCAGAACAAAGGCCCGCCGCAAGCCGGAACAAAGCGCCGAGTAGAAATTCTCGAAAAGCTTTCGCGAACCAATAAAACAAATTTTAACTACCTTATTTCCAGTAAATCCACCTTAACGCTTGAATTGGTTTTCTTGAACAGCTCGCGTATGACGATTGGTCAACGTATTATCTTAAATATCTTATTAAATATTGATATCCGACCATGGTAATGATTTGAAAATTTGCTCTATATGGCGTAAAGATTACGAAAATATGCAGTTAGGGCGGTGTTTTTTTAACACCCTGTACATTCATCGCTAAAAAGCCTGAATTTTGAGAAACTGCTGCTTGAACTCGTATTTTAAATAACAATTACGCTTTTATCTACAGTGAAATCAGTTTATGACAATGTTCTATGGACTGCGAAAATGTACCGTTTTAGGCAGTTTATCGTTATGGACAAGGTTTAACCTAATACACACTCTATATCCCACGGGACTGTGAAAAATATCGTTATACTGTACATATAGTTCTCATTGTATTTACAAGCTGACACATAAAGTTATTACCTATACCTTATGATATAAAAAAAAATATACTAACACTTAAATAAATGTATCATCGCTCAAGATAGTTTTCTACTGTTATATGTGCATTTTAATGATAGCAATATATTCCAAATAGAGATGGGATTTAGAATCTAAATATAGAGGTTGTTCCATATATCCGTACCTTAAAGTAATAAAGGATAATGGCCAATTTGCAAATTTTAGTTAAAAAAGAGATTTTTTGCAAAGAAAGAATTGAACTTTTGGGAAATATTTCGTTGAATGCTATATGTATGATTCAAAAATTATCGAAATTAAAAGAAAAAAAGTTGAGCTATTCAAAAACCTACCTATCTACCTACCTATCTATCTCCCTACCTACCTGCCTGCCTGCCGACCTTCCTACATATGCACGCATGGACATATATATACATATGCACACACGCAAATATACACTCTATAACAAAAAAATCGACGCACCAAGAAAGAGTTGTCCGATTGTAATGAAATTTCGTATTCAAAGACATTTTGACCGAACATGCAAATGATTAAAATTTGGTGTCCAATGAATGAATAGCGGGAACTCCAGCGCATCGGAACTGCGCATTCAGCAGGTGTATATAAGGAGCGATTCTCAATATGTGGTCAAAATTTCTGTTGCATTTTGACTGCGGATATCTTACGTCGACTGTAACAATGCCTCGCCGAAAGATTCGTGCTCATTACGAGCATATGTCAGAGTTTGAAAGAGGTCGTGCTATCGGATTGAAAGAGGCTGGTTGGACGAATCGAAGAATCGCTGGACATGTGGGTCGAAGCGATGCGGCGATTGGACGGTGCTGGCAAGAGTGGGTCAACAACGGCAGATGTCAGCGTCGGGACGGCAGCGGTCGACCTAGGGCCACAACAGAACGGGAAGACAGAGCGATTGTCAGAGCAGCTGTCACAGCACCGGATTCGTCGTTATCAACTATCCAACGTGTGGCCCGCACACATGTGTCCAACATGACCCTCTGCAGACGACTGAGAGAGCGGAATTTACGCTCGCGCCGACCGTTACGCCGCTTACCTCTCACGCCTTTACACCGTCAAGTCCGATTACAGTGGTGCCGGGCTCGATCAACTTGGAACTGCGCTGACTGGGGACGTATAGTCTTTAGTGACGAGTCCCGTTTCCAACTGTGTCCTGACGACAACCGCAGACGTGTCTGGAGACGTCCAGGGCAGCGTGGGGATCCTGCCCTTACTATCGCACGCCACACATGCCCACAACAGGGCGTTATGGTCTGGGGTGCCATCTCCTTTGATAGCCGGACCCCTTTGGTGGTCATTTCTGGCACACTTACAGCACAGCGGTACGTAGACGACATTCTACGACCGGTTGTGTTACCGTTCCTTTTGCGACACCCTGGACTTACGTTTCAACAAGACAATGCCCGGCCGCACACGGCACGTGTTGCTATGAATTGTCTTCAAGCTTGCCCAACACTTCCTTGGCAAGCTAGGTCTCCTGATCTCTCTCCCATAGAGCACATTTGGGACGCTATGGGAAGGCGATTGCAACCATCCCGGAATGTTGACGATTTAGCCCGACAGTTGGAGACAATTTGGCAAGAAATTCCGCAGGACACCATCCGGGATCTTTATCAGTCTATGCCACGCCGGGTGACAGCTTGCATCCAGGCCAGAGGTGGACCAACGCCTTATTGACTTCCTCCCTTTGTAACGGTCAAACTCTGCAATAAATCATTCAATTGTTCTGAAATTTTAATCGTTTCTTTTTCTATGTATGTTCTTCACATCCACCAATTTTTATCGCAATCGGACAACTCCTTCTTGGTGCGTCGATTTTTTTTTGTTATAGAGTGTACATATACAGGGTGTTTCTAAATTCATGGAACAAACTTCTAGAAGTTGTTGGTAATACCAAATAAGGCATATTTGCCCATATCCCCGTGTCCGCAAAGGGTCCGGTTTGGCTGTAGAGCGTAACCACTGTTTACGTCTATCACGTTGCTACGTAGCCAATTACATGAATTAAATACAATTTTTGATACGTAACTTAAGCGATTGAGCTAATAATACAATAGAGACAAAGAAATCCGGAATTCAGTTTCCTGTTCCTGATCTGTGTTACTATGTAGTGAAAATAAGCCTAAAACTGCCTTTTTTAGCACACTAGAAAAGAGTTGGGAACTGCCAAGTACATGCAACAGGTGAAGAACATCGAAATAAACATTTTTTGTTCAGTGAATTTTTTTCCAAAAATTAGCCGTTCGGGCACTACAGTGAATTTAGTATTTGCATCCACCACATTCAAGGTTTTCACAAATGGCTACAATGCGCCATTTCAAAGATTTTTAAAATTATTTAATGTCAACGGACGTCGGGCTCTCTCTGGCGACTTGTTAAAATTAGTTAAATTCGCCAGAATTGTATGTGTAGAATTCATACACTCGCACCTGAAGCGGCGAATTCTACACATACAATTCCGGTGATCTGTATCTACAAAAACAACAAGGTATTCCTGCTAAGAATATTTTGCTATCATTAATACCAAATACCAAATGTAGGAAATGTAGAACACGTCTAAGAGGAGACGTTTTAATGAAATGGAGCAAACCATCACAGCATAATTTCATCAACAATAAAACTAAAATCATTCATCATCATTATGTATAGAATATTACGTTCTTTCACAAATACGTTTAATTTTTTAACAAAAATTTTATTTTAAGCTGTATAAAATATTATTTTCCATAGACAAATTCGGTTGTAGGAAATCGAAATATCCATTAAACTTTTCGCACCTGCGATTAATTACTAAATTTATAGTGAAAGGTGTAATGTTTGATGAATCCTGAAAAAACACTTGGAAAAAAAAATTCCCTTCTCAATACGTTCTGGTTTGGAATTGTGTTGTTAATTTTCTTATTATCTTAACAATAAATCGCTCTTTTTTCGCAACTGCTGAAGCTAAAGTATTGCTTTAATTTAAGATTCTGGGATATCACCTAAACTTTTATCGTTTTTTAAATTGTGATCACTATTTGCAAAGGCGGAAAACAGCCATCATCGTAAGCCACAAACTTTTCAATAGTCTCATTTAAACTTTCTGTTTTTCAATTGCATCTCTTTACCCTTTACGTGAATTTAATGAAATTTTATAAATTCGATTTTAGGTTTTGCAAAACTCTTCTGTTTGCAAAATCGGCTTGCAATAGAAAGAGAGTAATATATAAAGCTGTAGCAATCTGAAATAAATATTTCAATTTTAACTTCCAACCTGGCGCTTACGTACAACGCAATCCATTTTCATAAATTTTCTCTCAACGAAGTACAGTAAAACGTCTTTATCTGCCTTCAAGAAGGTCGTTAAAAAATAAACGTTTTCAAAGCCAACCGAAGAGAAAAATGGCCGGAATGAAAAAAATTCATGGCATTTGCTAAAACCAAATCATTAAGAAAGTTGTCGTTAATGTATAACTGGGCAAATTTATTAAATTGTTTAATTGTTATATATGTTTCCTTGTTATTTTAAAACATTTTAAATTTACAGCCACAACAAATTTGACCAAATAAATTCGTCAAATTTTATAGCATTAGCCTTGCTAAAATTGTAAATACAAAATTACTCAAAAGGAAATTATTTTTGTGCATTCTTGTCATAATTCTAAATATTCTTTTTTTAACTTAGAAATATGTATTCAGGAAAAGTTCATATTTTTACAAATTTCTCGTTTTCCGAAAAACATTGTCATATTTCTCGATCGCTATTGATGTCCGGGCATTTAACCGTAATGCTGCTATCGGCTTTCTAAAATCCGGATCGCGAATGCTATTGACTAATGAAACCGTTAAAATCAATAGTTTCTAGTCTCTTATATATTATCCAATTCGCAATTTTTTTACCAAAATATGATAAGATACTTCCTTTATAACCTTTACTTATTTTTCCTGCGCCGCTCAAATTTCCTTATTCGTACAGCTTTTGGCTAATGCTCACTTTTATCAATAGGAAAAATGCTTGTATTTGCACTGAAGAACTATATTTCTAATTAATAGTTGGTTTTTCTCCCTAGAGAGGTTTGATTTGGAGATCGCTTCCGAATTTGTATGTTCTTCATATCGCTTTCCTCCTCCATTCTTCGGTTTCCGCGTGCCTTTTGATATTATTAAACTAAATTTAAAATTCCGGACATAAAAATGGGTATTCTATCCTTACATTTTCAATTTGTTCTGTATCCAAGTTTCATACGAGCTTCTAAAATGTGTTTAAAAATGTTTGCAATCAAGAGTGTTGGATATATAATGTCAATACTCTTTTATCAGAGTATACGAAGATATATTTTAAGCAAGTAACCAAAGGAATGTAATGCAAAGCCATAAAATAATTTAAGCTTGTTTAACAGTAAGTTCTCTCCAACTAACCCAAAATTTCACAAAAGGACCCAACTTATGATCCAGTGAGTCTATAAATGTTACTAAAATGTCTTACAAGCGAGTGCTTCAGTGTAAGTTCATAATATTTCATCCTTAAAGGCTAAATGAAAAATATTATAAAGGTGTAAATTTTTTTAACTTTAAAATCACACTTCAAATTCTAAGGTTCGATATTTTGCCTTATATTTGAAGAAAATGACATATTGTTGTTGAATACTTGATGTCAAATACTTTCTGAATGACTTCATTTACTTTAAAAATAACTTGTAATACATAAAAGACTATCGCTTTAAAACAGAATTTGTCTGTAACGAACAATTTTGTGTTAGATGAAGGTTAAACAATGTCGTTTTCAGAAATGATAACATGCGCATTTGAATGACGTAAACATTTTATTGTATATATATATATATATATATATGCAGAAATTAAATAAATTACAGGAACTAAATAATAGGATGTGTATCTAATTAAGTATTATTTTAATATGTTCATTCTTGCAAAATAATCCCTCGATTCCTTTGCAGTTTACATTTCCTTTGCCTCAGTAACAATTAATAATAATATACTTTATTCCTGAATTTTAGATACATAAGAAGACAATGAAAATTTTAGTACGGGAATAGAAATAGAGCAGGGGGAAATCTAGTAACTAAGCTCTTTTTCCAGTAGAATGAACAAGAGATTACTCATAACCTGTATAACGTACACGTAAGAATTGTTTCGTGACTGTTGAATGGTATTAGTTGAAAAGGTCACACATACAGGAATACCACATATTAAGGTCTTTGAACGCAAAGTTTGGTCCCGCAGAAGTCGCCATATTGGCGAAAGGATGATGCTATAATGAAATCACTGATAAATGCAAAACGTGCATGTTTAGCGAGTTTGAAGTATCATATACTGTAAAGAAGGAGGGATGATAAAAACAAGCGAAAAAAAAAATAAACGCCGCACACACTCTAGTAGAGAAAACTATACAGGAAGATAGACCGAAGAAGAAGAAATTGGTGCAAGCGAGAATGGAAGATCAACAGAGAAAATATAGATTAAAATGAAGGCTGACAGGTTGAGCAAACTGAGCAGATCTGCATGAATTTATATACTCAAGTTCAAGAAGTAGCATATCATCCGGAATCAAATAAACCATCTAATTAAATAAGAATCAAAGAAAACCGATGAATTTGAAATTTTCAAAAGTCTATAAAATTCCATATGCCGATGCTTTTAAGGCACATACGTATAAATATAAGTGTTTCATTCCTACCAACGTCTTTCTTTCAGTTTATCATTTCCACCAAACGAAATTCACATTCAATGATACCGTATTGATAACGCGTTTGAAGAATACCCTGCGAATAATTCGGATTTGATTTCAGAAAGTCACTAACGCTTGCCATGTTTTTTTCTACAAATTCGCAAACCTGGGTTTAATTCCCTAGGGAAAGAAGATTCAGATTCTTCGGACAACTGCAGGCCTTGGAAAAGCATGATCTTAACTGTTTTTGCAGGACCGTAGCTAGAAACTTCTCATAGTGAGGTTCTGAAAGTTGTAGGGCAAGGTCTTAGAAAGCTACAGAAGACGTTAGAATTCGTTAATGTTTTGATGTATTTTATTAATATATTTAATAATACTAAATATCTAAGCGGACTAATATATTTAAAATTAATAAATAAATTTCTTAACATAAATTTTATATTGAAAACTTATGGATGTATTACTAAAATTTTTAAATTCCCTTCTCCTTACTATAGGGTACGTGAAGACCCAAACCTCTATAAAAACATGATGTCAGGGGTATAGCTACCAAGTAGCAAAAGCACGCAATATTTAAGGGCCTCAGGTTTGAGGGGGCCCGCGGAGGGCAAAATGGCGCAGTCAGAATTTTTTAATTTTAATTTCTTCCAATTGTTCTAAACCTGTCTCTATGATTTCCGGAGAAAAATATCTTCTTGTGAGAAGGGTGTGTGTTAACCCATAATTCCCCCGCCCCCCCCCCGGCTGAACCAGCGTTGGGG
>QLNU02015360.1:275028132-275054658 GCA_006491805.2 Dysdera silvatica
GTAATTGTATTATTTTTTGTTTATTAATTTTTAATTAAATCGCAAAAGCTAACATTATTAGAATTCATTATTTTAAGTCATTCGTCATAGGTTACTATTTCCCTTCAGATATAAAAAATATATATATCATTTTTGAAAATAAAAATCATAAAAATGTTTGTTGTATACTTTGTTGTATAAGTAACTATGTAATTATTTATTGATTATGAAAAATACATATACATCCGTAGACCTACTCAGTTATAAATTTTTCGTAATACATTTCATTCATCTTAAAAATTTCAGCTAGCCATGGGCCCCGAAATAAAATTTGTTTGTGAGTCTAAAAATTGTAATTACGCCTCTGCATTCTGTACACAAGAGTTACTTTGTAAATACGTTTCGAATCCGGTTTTGTTTTTAATGTCAAAGAACACTTTGCAGTTGTGGTGACGGCGAAGATAATGTTGAGCACATTATTTTAAATTGTGCTGTGTACTTTCCGCAGAGGCCACCTTACAGAAACTGTTTATTTCTTGGCCACCGTCGTTTTTTTTTATTTAGTGACGTCGAAAGAGACTTGTTCTGCATTTCGGTCTTTTGTATATAAATTGGAGTTTTAACTTTGTTTTTTATATATGTTTTTAGCTACTCTTTTTATTGTATTTAATTCTTTGTTTTCAATATGTGCGTTAGTGTTTTAACTTACATCTGTAAGCTTAGTGGTATACGATGTGAAACACGGGGAGATAAATTGTATTAAATTTAAAAAAGTCAAAGAACAATTTTCATTATTATGTACAATTTTAATAATAATATTTTTTAACAGAACATTTAAAACAAAATTCTACACAATAATTTATTTTAAGAAAAAATATTTTCCAGGGAGGTTGATTGCATTTCTAGGTGGAGCTTTGCACCTTTGGCCCTAGACTACATCCTTGTGTAAATAAACTACCACATTTACGAAAAATTGTAATGTTAAAGGAAAAGGCTAAAAAGATAACTGTAATTTATTTGTAACATTACTGGCAACATAATCCTAAATCTGGCAACGATTCTTTCTGATTTAGTATCTCTCCCTCTCTTTGTAAATACATACAATCCCCCTCATCAACATATTAGTTTTGAGTTATACGTAAGCATCCATTTATAAATGTCGTCTACTACTCGTTTGATAAGGCGGTAAAAGTATTTTTCAATCTCTTTTTTTCTTTATCTCTTACTGCTTGGCAATTGCTAAGGAGCAACAAGTTGTTGCCAGGCAGCGCTTTCTCCGATAGGCGCTCAGTCATAAAAAACAGAATGAGGAACGAGCTGTTGTGCAAGTTCTTTTATCTGTATACATGGCAGTATCTCATGAGCTGTTTTCCATGCAAAATCAGAATCAGAATCACTGAAACTTGAAGATAAAATCACTCTGTAGGTTTTGGAAGATTGTGCTGTAAATTTTCGCTCATTATTTTGATTCGCTGTACGTATTTGTTGCAGAATGTCTTTAAGACATCATTAAGTGCATGTACGAGCAGTTGGATGGCTCGAGGCAGAATACGATGTCACTGAGAAGTTACGACAGCAATAGGCGTGTCCAAAAATGTCATTTCTCGATTAAAAAGCTGCGAAATCTATAGTAACTGTTCTATGGAGACATGATGGTAACCATGGAAGGAGAACAACAGATCAAGATTACAGATATATGTAGCCTTTTTAGCAAAAACAGAAGCAGAAATCTTACACCTGACCAGTTAGCCACAGACCTTGCAACTGCTGCAGGCACTCATGCATCTACTAGAACCATTTCTTATCACCTAAATCACGTTTGCTTGTATACATGGACTTTGCTTGTATACATGGACTATCTATCAGATGCATTCTATTAACAGCACACCATCATTGTAAAGGATTACAGTGATGCAATGCGCATTTACATTGCGATCATCATGTGTGGTCACAGGTAATGTTCTCAGCAAAAATGTAGTTCACCGTCAAGAGAGATAATGGATGTCAGCTAGTGTGCGAGAAGGATCAACCACCTGGTATTATGCAAAATATCAGAACACCTCTTCATATCTTTGCCACAGATTTAATTACGGAGTATAGTATGTTTCCAAGGTTCTTCCGGGCCATATTCATCTTTTCCATGGAGTAGTGGGTCCAAAATTTTTGTTCATGGACCACATTGCTCGTCCACACAAAGCATCTCGGCTACCTGCGATACTGGAAAGTAAAGATATTTAACTCATGGCATAACCTGCTTACTCTCCAGACTTGAATCCCATAGAGCATACCTGGGCCGCTCTCGGCAGCCGTGTTTTACAAAGAAACTTCCCTCCCTGAACTCTACAGGACCTGAAAATTTCCTCGACAGACGAATGGAGTCATATGCTCAATGATCTCCTCAACAGCTTAATAGAAAGCATACCAAAGAGATGAAGAGAGTGCATTAGTGTCCGGAACGGAAGCAATTAAGTCTGTTGTCATTCACGTGGAGAGAACATTTTCCGTGACTGTTTAAAAATGCTTCGAGGAATAGTTATTTGTTTTTGTTATCTTATTATTTCCCTGATGCAAAATTTGTGCCATTTTGCTTAATAAAAATACTACAATACCTCTACAAATGTTTAGCAACTTTTATTTCTTACAACAGTGTCCTCTATTATTTGTTATGACAAAGATGTCTCTATTCCTTAGCAATTACCAAATAATGTAATTAATGTAATGCTAAATTTCTTAAATCTCTATGGTAACCTCGTCTTTTGCACACGAAAAGAATTATGATCGTTTTAATAAAGTGCGTTGCAGAACAGCACGGTTTTTTCATTCTGTTCTCTACAGAAAAAGACCCAGATTCTTAAATTTCTAAGCCATTTAAAATAAATATAATAACTTGCTTAAAGACGATGAAGGTTTTTGCAAAACCGTAGATGCTTTAGTCCAATGTCATTATTTAATTATTAATCTAAGTAAAATACGGAATTCTTAACTGTAATTTCTAGAACCTGAGCCTCTTAGATGAGATACAATTAGAAAGCAAATACACTGCATCAGGGCTTAATTTCTGACAAATAAAAGTACAGGAGCCCTAGCATATTCGTATTTTGTACCCGCTTTTGGCAAAGCCACACCCACTTCTGCTCTGATGTCATGCGAGTTTAGTGGGCATACTCCAGGACGTCACGAAATTCCATGCACCCTCTTTGGGAGAGTTCAAGTATTACGTAAGCACCTTTCGAAGGTTCTGTTGTGCTCATTTTCCTATATTAGCCAATGTTAATTATTGCTTACCACGGGGGGGGGTGGGAGTGGGTATAAAATGGCTAAAATATTGCTTACGTAATACTTGAAATCTCCCTTTCCTGTGAATAATAACACTACCTATGTGCTACAAATTATATCCAAGCGTGTCAGTCAAAACAAGTTAGAAACATCATCTAACTTCTTAAAAATAGGATCCTTAGTTAGAAAACAAGTTAGAGTACCCAATATCTGTGAACAATTTGAGCCCATGAGCAACATTCTAGCAGCAAAATTTAAGTTGCAATTCTGCGTGCAGTCTCTTGCCATGTAATATTCAATTTGTAAATCATATTTAATATTTTGTAAAATTAAGAAAAATATTTGGCATCTTTTTTTTTTTTTTTTTTGCACTATTATGACCACTTGCTAGCCACGAATACACACAAGACTCTGTTTAAATTCGTTAATAGACGGCCAGCCAACCAATCTAACGAACATTAAATTTGATAATGTCTGAATGTGAAGGGAAAAATGGTGTGGTGTACAGATCAAATTCATTGTTGAAAACCCTCTTTCACATTCTGCGCTTGATATAGGGATGCAATTAACTGTTGAAATCAGTTTCTTCAGTTCAGACTTAATTTCTTTGCCAGATGATTCCTTGAAAATTCTGAAGTCTCTAACGACTGCTCTTACTTATAAAATGAAATCTTTTGCATAATTCGTTCACTGTATTGCTTCAATGGAAAAATTACGTTTTTTGAACACATGCGTTAAACGTCTATTTATGGGCTTTGGAGAGCTCTGGAGCCTCAAAATAGCGTCTATTTAGGGACTCCCGCCGAATTTAAGCCCTGCACTGCATGCATACATTAAATTTTTAATCAGTACACATATGCATTCCATATTTTAAAAGCATGTTGATTTTCAAAAATAAAAAGTTCGCCCTACTTTTAATGAATTTAGCTTATAATCGCATGGTATATTATTTTATGTTGAAAAATACGTTAATTGCCATTAACTATTTATTCATTACAAACTGAAAGCACTGAAATGCAACTAATATTTTTTTAGCATTCGTAATAATTATTTTGGCGTAAAAATAAAAGACAAAAAAAGGTATAAAACTTAAAATGAAGAGAAATGAACAACTTTTTTATAAAAAAAACAATAATTCTAAAAATATTGCAAAGCTTTATTCGCAGATTTTTGTTTTTCTATATGCTTATTTTTTTGCTATAATTTTTCTCATTGGAATTTGGGTTTGTGTGTGCGGCCTTTGGATGGTTTTAGTTTCCTTTCTTCTTTCAATTTTCCTTTCTGAAAAAGATTAGAATTCTTTCTTTATCCTTTACTTTCTCTACTTCATTTATCTCAATTTAAAAATTTATATGATGATTTCTTTAACTTATGATAAAATATTTCAATTTTTTGATTTCACAAATAATTTTATGTCGTTCTCAGTTCTTATTATATGCATCAAAGTTGAAAACCCACGTATGTTTTACCCTAAAAAACTGCCATTCAATTTTAGTTGCAGATAATTTATATTATGAACTGAAATATAGTTATGATATATTTAAAAACTTTATACTTTTTCACACTTAAATTCTTAAGTACAAATTTTCTGAACTTACATTTTTATTTTAGAAAATCTTCACTTAAATTTGTCATGTTTCAGAGGAAATTACTATCATCTTCGTAGTTTTATGATGTTAATACTATATCTTAATATTATTAATATTAAAACCATCCGGACTGTAATCTTGTAAATGAAGTGATTAGGAAAGAAAATGCAAATTTTACACATCTACGGAAAACAGACTTGACACATCTACAAAACGTCATGCATATTTATTAGGAGCTGATGGGTGAAAATAGATATGATTTTAGTAAGATATAAATATTTAAAATTTATATAAACAAGATCCGAGAACTTAAAAATTTTATATTTTTATTTTTAATCATGTATTTATTCCCACTTAAATTTCTTTCCCATATAACCTATATGTATTTAAGTTTAAATTGTAATTCATAATTCGAAATGAGAGTAATAAATAATAGAAATAATTATAAAATATTAACGAAAATTAGAAACAATGTAGCATAATCACATAAATTATCTCTTTTTCGTAACTTGCTCTGTTTTTTTTTCTAAATACGGGTTCCATAGTTTAGGTTTTGTTAGTTAGTTTAGTTTGGGTGTTCTCGTATGTATGTGTAATTAAAGGATATTAACGATGATAATTTTAATGTAAATTAAATTGTTGGTGATAATTTTAATGATATGTATGTGCAATTAAATAATGTTAACGATTATAATTTAAATTGTTAATAGTGATAATATTAATGTAAATGTTGTTAATGGTGATAATTTTATTGCAAATGACATTATTGCGGAAAATTTTGATGTAAACGGTGTGAATGGTAAAAAACTATATAATGGTAATATAACTTCGATATAATTGATGTTAATGGTCATAATTTCAATATAAGTGATGCAGTTTATGCAGATATACAAAATACAAGGGTAAATAAATGGTCAAAAAATTATATCATTAATATACAGGGGGGAGGAAGAGCAATTTAAAAATAATGCATATTAATACGAGAAGCATTAAAAATAAATTTGGGGAAACTTAAATGCGATTGGGAAACAATGCGCTTGAAATATATGCACATTTTGGGAATTGGGAAGACATTGGCTAGGACTGATGATCATATGCATATCCAGGGTTGTTATGGATTTCATTTAATAAGAGATGGGGAAGAAAGGTAGTTAAGTGTCCATTTATATGAAGGACACGGTAGAAGAATTTGAGAGATAGAAAGATACTGATTATGTGGGTGAAGACTGGGAAATGGTGGGTAAGCCCAACGAGAGGGTGGGGAAGCCGGGGCTGTAGCCCAGGGGCCCATTCCGATATTACAATTTTTTTCAAATTAAGTACAAACTGTTGATTTAATCATAATCAAACTGTGCGCAACTTATATAAATATAGTCGACAGGGAAAGCTATACGCACTGTTCGATCTTTTGGTCAACAAAGAAGCTACAATAGATTTAGATCTGCACCTCAGAAATGGGAAGTATTGTAAACACACCTAGGGTGCTCTCTTCACAACATGTCCGAAAGAAGATGGTCTTCAAGAATCGAATGTGTCAAATCATTTTCTACAAATCTTCCAGGTATCAAAGGGGCCGCCAACGAAGTTCAGAATCTCAATATTACTGCTAAGACGTCAAACGATCTGAAGACGCTTACCAAATATTTTGACACTTTTTAAAGTGTGGTTATGGCATCTGTTTGGTATAAAGTTCTGACCATAGTTGTTTACAAAACCAAAGTTTTACAGGCGAGAAAAGCTACTCTGAATGTCGAAGTGAAAAACTTTGACAGCTTGCTGGATGATCTAAACCATTTGAGAAGTAACTGGGGAAACGTTTTGGAAGAGTGCAAGCTCGTTAACGCGAACATCAAGGTAGCAACATCATTTCCTAAAAAACGCCGCATCATAAAAAGGCTAGCTGGTGGACTGACTAAAGCGGACGACTGCAAACCTGAAGAGAATTCCGAAGGCCGAGTGTTTTATATTTTGCAGGATCGTGTTATTGCAAACAATACAACATATTACACTGCTGTTCGAAACACTAATGAGATATTCAGCTTCTTATGGAAATTCCCAACATTTTCGAAAGAGGACCAGGTTGAAAGATCAACCAAATTCATTAATACCTACAACAGTGATGTCTCTGAAGATCTGTTGGGTGTAATGAGCTACTTAAATTCTATCTAGAGTGCTAACTTTGAAAATGGTTTTTCCCCACTTCTTGATCTTCTCAATACATTAGAAAAACTGAAACTCAAAAGCATTTTTCCAAATGTGTTCAATGCCCTCGTGTGTTTTGCACATTTCCTGTAACTCTAACTGAAGTAAAAAGGTCTTTCAGCATTCTTGCAAAAGTGAAAAACTTCCTTAGCTCAACTATGGCTCCAAATCGACTGCCAGGCTTGGGGACTCTTGTCATGGAACCTTTCCTAGCCAGACAACTTAACTTTGATGAAACTATTGACACGTTTGCCAACAAGAAAGCGGGAAAAGCAGTCTTTTAAAGTTTAAATCATGCAAACAATGTGAAAGTTTTAAGAATATTTCTATATTTGCAATGACTATTCATTTTTGACACTTTGTCTTAGCAATATATCTTGATTGTAATTAAGCTTTCAATATTCCATACATTTATCGTTAGGTTATTATTTTTTAGTTTTGAACTTCAATTTAAATTTAACAAAGAAACTGTTTCTGTTTATCTTTTAAAAAAATAAAAAATAAAGATTTTTGGCATTAATAATTCTCAATATCGAACCATACAAAGTCATAAGTTGTAAATTCATTCAATGTTTTGTTAGGACCCAGCAACAAGATATCTTAAATATTCAAATACTACAAAGTTTAAAGTGTACTTAAAAAGACGTTCACCGTTTATGTCATCATTGTTCCCGCGTAACTACTTTAATATTCAAAAAACTCCAAGGAAAAACTGTTTTGGAGAATGGGATGGGGCCCGTGATTTCTCTCCACGGCCCTGATGGTGGGTATAAAAAGAAATGACCTAAGAATATGAGTGATATACAAACCACCTCGTGAAAATTTAAATAAAGTGATTGATTCATGGCAAATTAAATTAGATGATCTATGTAATAAGAATATTATGCTATTTGGTGATCAAATTTAGACATATGTAGAGGTACAACTTTGTGTAATTATTTAATAAATAACATGGAATATGATATACGGACGCACTTCCACTGAACCAAAATCATTGATAGTTCATCATTTATAATTGACCTTTGTTTTACTAATTTTACTGATGCTGAAACGACTAATTACCGATAAGTGATCATAGAGCAATAATTATTGAACTTTACAGAAATGAATATAGTAATCAAATAAAAAGAAATTAAAAATTAGAAACTATAATGAATAGATAGTTTAGTTTAATAGCGACACACTGCACTATTATTTCTTATTTCTATTTTCTTATTTAGATTTCTATTACTTATTTCTATTCTAATAAGAATATATTGAAATTTAGAGAGGATTTAAGTCTAATTAATTGGATCTCTGAGTTTCTAAACTGAAGTAATAAATGAGAGATTTATAAATAAAATAAAAGACATATACGATGAAAAATTTCCATGGAAATTCTTAAAGAATAAAATACATAGAAAAGGATGGATAAATAGAAATATAATGCGTAAAATTAAACTACGAAATAAAATATTTTGTAGATTTATAAGAACAAAAGAAAAGAAAATATCTCAATAAATTTAAAACAATGAATAAAATTAATAAATTAATTCAAATAAGTAAAAATTATTTCTATGGAAAACATCTTAGTAATACTAATAGTAAAAGAAAATGAGAATTAGTGAACAAAAGTATTGGAAGGAATAAAGAAAAAAAATGTAATTAAGGGTATCACAATAATTAATGAATTGACTAACTATAAGAGCTCACTAAAAGCTAACTAAGAGATGATATGACTTACGGATTTAATTAATATTTTGTTGAGATAGTTGAAACGATTCTGCCTGCATGATCTCATCACATGTTTTCGCCATAAATATATCGTGTTTTAGAATAGTGTTCCACAAGACTGTATTTACGTTTATATTCTGTTGTTTTTTTTGTTGTTTTTTTTCTAATTATATATCCAACACATGTGTATAATTTTATATCTAAAAATTTTGTTAATACTATTGACCATATTTTACTTCATGCTTATTAATGTTTACATGTATGTGGTTATGAATACGTATGTGTAGGCATACCCGTGTGTTTGTATATCTACTTACGCAGAGCTCGCCAGATCCGGTCGCCATTGCCGATTGGACTCTTGCGGCTGGCGAGTGGGAATCTTTTCCTTGCAGGATTTCTAGGTTTTATTATTGATGCAGGTGGCTGCCATTCTTGTCCGTCGAGTACGTTACTCTGTGACTCTTCGGGCCCAGTATGAATATGCGTATTTTTGCGTGTATTGTCATTTAAATATGCGTACATGTGTATACAATTATATTTGCATATGTGCATGTGTGTATTTATGTATTTAGGTATATGTATATAGGTATTAAGGGGAATACTTGCTGATGGTGGTGTATCTATATTGATTTAACTAAAGACCTTAATCTATGGGACACATACGTATCTACAAACAGTTTGCAAAGTGAATATACTTTTTATACCTGATTCTGTTAATTTAAGGCATTCGCGTTGTTTTCCTTTATCTTTTTGTCTTATTTAGCTGATATATGGGTTTCTTTTAATTTCGTTCGTATTCGAACTTGTTATACTTTTACTTTATTTTAACTTACTACCTATTTATAGCTTTTTTAACTTATTTTCTCAACTTTCTCTTTAATCTGACTTCTTTTCTTAATCGAATTTCCTTACTTATCTCAACTTTTAACTACTTTCTCTGGTTCTTCGCTAATTTGTTTCATAAATTTTTTAAGCTTATTCTTTTATTTTTTTACTTTCCACACCCATGGATACTATAATTAACTCTAACGGCCAATGTTTTGTCAAATTTAATCGTCAGATAGAAGACCCTGGGCAAGGAGGAATTAACCAATCATAATTTTGAAAGTAGAAATATTACTAATTGTTGTAGTTTCCATTGGGGGTAGATTCCAAAGGACAAGGCCAGACTAACTCAATCTTCTTCTTGAGAGATTAATACGAATTTTAATCGGGATCCCTCTTGAATGATACGAAGTAGGAAATCCATGAGTAGGAGTTCTTGGCGGTATCAATTGAATATATTTGTTAGAGTAGATTCCTTGGAATATAATTTGAAGAACCATAAAAGAGTATAATTCGTTTATGTAAAATCATTTAAGAGTAAAACAAATGTATGAAGTATTGTAAAATGGCATAGAATTATAAATAATCCTCAGGCCTTTTCTCTGTAATCTAAGAAGTCTGATATGTCGAGAAAAGGAGCTAGAGGCCCATTATGGTAGTACAATATTAAAGATAGATGCATGATATAGATGACAAATAGTTTGAGACGTCAATAGATATTTATTTTTCTGAATTATGCCGATGCTCCTACTTATTTTCAGAGCAATGTTCCCATTATGACCATCCCAACCAAGGTTCGACTGAAGTTTAAGAGTTCGAGTATTACGTAAGCAATATTTTGGCCATTTCACCCCCACCTCAGAAAGCAAAAATTAACATTGGCTAACATAGGAAAATAAGACCAACGGCAACCCCTCCCCACAAGGTGCTTACGTAATACTTGAAAACTCCCTACTGCCTAAAAAGTCTACATCATTGAATAAGAAAAGATTAAATAAGACACAAAAAACAACGTTTTAGAAGCGTATTTATGTCAAGATTGAGTTCAAGCTACGCGTTTCGGGCGATAAAAGTTCGCCCTTCTTCGGGAGTGAACACGTGGAATATCGTCAACAAACGAGGTTGATTCGCGGATGTAACTAGAGTTGAGTTATTAAGTGAAATGTTGACTTCCAAAAGTAGGAAGTCAAGTACTACGTGGTTTTTGTAGTGCGGCCACTCCTCCCAGAAATTACCAAATTGTGGAAAAGTTGGCTGTCTGTTGGTAGAGGTGGCAATTATGGTGGGACTATGGATTAATATCAGAAGGAGTTAGGTGGAGTACATTTCGCCAAGCTGAGCTGAAGGAAGGAGTTGAGCTGTGGTCATTCACAATGGAATCACGAAACATGTTAATGAAGAAAGCTTCGGCGAAGTCCAGTTCAAGTGGTGAATGAGATTGGTGGAAGGAGGAACTTTGTCAGCCCCATAGTCTTTACCCCTTGCTGCCTAGACGGATTAAGCTAACTAATAAATTGTTGTGGACACCCACAATAGAAATGCTGTTTGTTCACTTTGCGGGCTTCTTTGACTGTTGCCATTTAGAACAGCACGAAATGCAAACTTAATAATCAGAGTTTTTAAAACTGGAAACTTGCTTAATTGTTTCCTTTTATGTGATGTTTTCTATATATACATAATTTCGACTTCCGTATCTGGCAACATATATTGTATAATTAAAATTTCAACTTTTGTATTTGGCAACGGTATTTGTAACTGCGTTTCGAGTTCTAAAAAAATAACCAGTCTTACGTTTTCCGTTGAAGGGTGCACACGTAATTCTCGGAGGTTCTGCCAAAAAGGCGTACAAAATTATTTTAACGTTGTATTGAAATTATATTTATCTTTTGGGTTATTAATCAACTATCCTAAACATTTAAAGCTTTTAGTAAATATTTTCAACTGCATTTCTTCAATACTTATATCTATCTACATTGTAAATAATTACCACGTCATGTAAAAACAACGTCACGTCATGTAAAATCATGTAAAAAATCCGTCTGAATAAAGTGTGATTTGATTTGATAATCAGTTATTACAGAGGTACATTAAGCGATGGCATAATTTTGGCGTATGTACATGTGATAGAAAGAGAGATTAGGAAAGACTGGGGCACATTTGAATACTTGTCATATTTGATCATTGCGAATTACCCCATATAGGGACAATATTTTTTCGCTTTCACAGAACTGGCCATAAGTGGCAACACTGCAGATGATTTGCATACCGGTAGCCGTCCAATTCATTATTGTGTAAACATTCAGAGTGAAAACATTTGTCTACGTCTTCGAAAAGTATTTATCACCTTCAAAAGTCGTAAGGATATAACAACAACGTAGAAAGTGAAAAGGGGAGTTTGTGCATATAATATCATTAGTTAATCGATAATGTTTGTAGCTGTTATTGTGAAACGTAAATATTTCTTAGATTTTTCATTGTGAAGCTCGGACTGGATTATGGTAGACATGTGGGGCAGATTTGAACACCTTTCAAGGGTACCCCTGAGTTTATCACAAAAGTAGTAACTAAAGAAACTCATTACAATTTAAATTGTTAAACTAGTAATTATGTACTATTTCTTTTTAGACTGTGAAGGAAATGGTTCGAGCATACACAAAGGAAATTAGCAAGCCTCCAATACCTGACGCTGTTCTCCACGCAACAATAACGGTTGTAAATGAAGAACTCTCTTTACATAGTAGTTTATACGGTTTATTTTGGTAGTGATAGCGATAACGAGTTCTCGGCCCACAATGATACAGATAACTTAGTTCTCAAAGATTCACTATGTGCAGAAACAACCGACTTTATCTCTGGTGATTTTGTTATTTTCAATTTTGCGGCCAAGAAATCCGAAATTATCATCGCTAGACAGGTAGAAGAAAAACACATGATTACATTTAAGATACGTTGTCTGCAAAAATGGAAAAAACCGTGAAAGTTTGTATTTCCAGAGAAAGGTGAGATCAAAGAAACAGGAAAAGCAATGTAATATTGAAATTATTACAGCCCCATGGTGCAAGTGGAACAACCCGGACTACAGCAATGAAATGCTTCGATTTTGATTTCTGTATTTTCAAACAAAACATAATATAATCATAAATGCAATTATATAATGTTAAATAATCAGTTTCTAACAAGTTTTATAAAGAATTAAAAAGGTGTTCAAATCCGCCCCACGCATGGGGGCAGATTTGGACATGTTACAATAATTTCATAAAATGCATTTACTGCATAAAATAAGGTCGATTCTTGTGTATAAAAATGTTGATATGCACTAAAGATTGTGTTTTTTAATTTTTTGTCCATTAAAACTTAATAAAATACTATCGGAGGTGATATAAAAAGTAAAAACGGTGGGGTGTTCAAATGTACCCCAGTCTCCCCTATGTATACAGAGGAATAACAATGCTTTCAAATACACCCTATATAATTACCACAGCGTTTATACATAAACCAACTTCCACGATGTGCACACACCACACGCATGCAGAGACATTCTCTTTTTCAAATGTTTTAAGTATGCTAAGCAGTGGGATAACAAGTATTAATCGACATAATCTTTTACTCTTTTGGCGGAAAAGAATGCATGCCATTAAAATTTTCAATAAAACGGTCATTATTAAAAGTCATTTCGTACGTCGTTTTACGCTTCATAATGACACTTGGGAATGGAAAATCAAAATATGAAAATGGATTTGAAGATTTTTTTGATCATTAAATTCCAAATTATCATCATCCATGAATGAAACGAGGTACCGCCTTTATTTCCCCTATATGCAAACAGAAGCTTACTTGTGAGTTTCTTGAAGTATGGATATAAAATATAACCAATGTTTTTGTTATATGCTATATATAATACTCTATCTCTTTCTTACGACAAGAATACGAATACACGGCAGAATATTTTGAAACCCTTTAATTTAAACAATATTAAGGAGAATAAAAATTGACTATAGGACATTTTGATAGAAAACAAATGCCTATTAAGCGAGGTGCGAATCTCAAAATCTAGTTTAGAGTATGTTTGTTGTAATTTTATATGCAATTTAATTTTACGTAATTTTATATCTACATTAAATAAATTTAGTTCAAATGGAGAACAAGAACAATTTTAAAGAATAAAATCAAATCATTGATCTTCGAGTTACAGAACAGAGACTTTAAATTAGTAGTACACGAACTACTATACTACACTTTAGCCTCTCACGCACTACTCCATGAATTTTACATAGTTCTTAAAAAATCTTGATTTATGAAAGCGTAATATTCTTACATTTGATCAAACAACTCAAAAAATCCTTACTTCGTCTCCAATCTGTAATTCATATTTTTCCTGAGTATTTAAGATCACAAAGATTAAAATTTTACAGAAAAAAACGCAAATATGATCAAGTAAAAGAACTGATTTAACCTTTTTTTATTCCAAAAAAGAACAAGAATCCTCTCAATGCGCAAATGTATGAAAATGAAATGTACCTCAGTAATCAAGAATGTGAATTATACAGATAAGTGAAGGTAAAATAAATTTTATAGTTATATTCATGCAAAATTTTATTGTATATTTGTATCTAATTTATAAAGGACCAACTATTTGGTTTTCAAAAAATCCAAAATCTATATTAAAAAAAAACACTTCTCAAAATAAAAGTAAATCGGCATTGCCTATAAAAAATATCATAATATGGCTACAGGAGAAATCCATATCCGCGTCAAATGTGGATTTATTTGTCACTGAACACTGAATCGTATACAAATAGTTAAATGCTGGGCTAGAAATGGAAGATAAAGCCTCTTGTCAAAAACATTGAAGAATAGATAAAGAAAAGTTTAGAAGTAATTCGGACAAAGAAAAAACATAACCTGTATGTCAAAAAGTGTAATATCTGAATGAGTCAATGAAATTCCAAATAAATATAAAAATGGATTAAAAAGAAAAATTATTTACGCATTTATGGAAAAAATGAAAAATAAAAAGCCATAACTAAATCAATTCAAAACACAGAAATGCAGGATAAATATCTCATACGAAAAACAAAAAGAGTCCTTTGATGCTATTGATGTCAGTAAAAATTATAGTGTAGAAAATGAAAGTATGTATACGGGGTGCCCCATTTAACTTGACCAATCGAAATGTTTCGAAAACTGCGCACCGGATAAAAAAAAACAGTAAAAATTAAATTTGTTCGTCTCTAAGGGGGTTCGTCTCTCATGATGTCAAAATTGACCTTCTCCCTCCTCTCCCCTCCTGTGGGTGGGGCGGGGCCAATATTGAAATTTTAAAAGGGAATCCCCATTTTTATTGCAGGTTCGGATTCTCCAAAAAAAAATAAATATTTTTTCCTGGGGAATCCGAATCTGCAATAAAAAAAGTGAGGTTACCATTTTAACATAATTTTCATTAAAATTATTTTTTTCGATTTGTGGCAGGTGGTGCTGTAATCGCGAAACATTAGATTTTACAATCAACTTAAGGAATGCACATCTGATCAAAAAAAAAAGCAGGTAATGAATGTTTTCAAGAAACCTATTTAACTGTTCTCAAATTAAGTTCCCCCATACCCACCCCTCCCCCACCCCTTGTGGGTGGGGCCACGTTTTAAATTTCACACGGTAAATATATAATTATTGTTGAATGATTTACATGCGGCTACTTGAATGCTGTAGAATCAATTGTTTTCCGCGGTCTGTACTTAACTGAAAAATTGCAAGCCATTTCCCATGAAAGCTGTTCAACTGAGAGAGTCGTGAGATGGTAATATTAATTATCTTAATTAAGCAGCTATGTTAATTGGGGTATTCATAAATATGGATATATTATTACCTGTAAAAGAAAATTTTGAAATTATCCTTGTTTATGGCTGATGTAGAAAGAACATTGACGCTTCTGTTAATGTTCAACGTTTTCCTGACTAGGTACGTTTGCGTTTCTTTTGTTCGAGTTGTCAAACAATTTAATAATAATATATTTATTAAGCCAAGTTACAAATACGTTTACAAATATGGGTCCGATATATAAATATGTAACCGAAGGAAGGTCACAGCCCAAAAAAAGGGACTCGTAGAGCAACTGTAACTGGAGTGAATAATAAAATTGCAGTGCTAGCCGCGGTGGCTCATCATCCCCACGCAAGTACTATGCGAGAAATGCCTTACCAGTCAGGAATTTCTCGCAGTAGTGTTTGAAGGATATTAAAACATCATGAATTTCAACCCTATCACATGTCCATACATCAGGCACTTAATGACGAAGACTTTTGTAATAAAGTGATTTGTGAATGGGCACGCGAACAAATACTCGTAGACCCTGATTTCTTTCGTCGAGTACTTTTCTCAAACGAGTCAACTTTCACAAACCATGGTCAGGTTAATCGTCACAGTATGCACTATTGGAGTGTGGAAAACGCACATTGGTTTGTGAAGATAAGTATCAACGTCCTTGATCGGCTAACGTTTGGTGTGAAATCATAAGCAACAAACCAATGAGTCCCTATTTTATTGAAGGTACTTTGAACGGGGCAAATTATCAAACTTTTCTGCAAGACCAACTACCGACATTGCTTGAAGACTTAAACCTTGCGTTGCGACAGAACATGTAGTTCCAATATGATGGTTGCTCTGCACATTATGCAATAGTAGAACGGGAGGAATTAGATTGCATGTACAATGGTCGTTGGATCGGAAGAGGCGGTTCGGTGCCAGATCGCCAGACTTCACATCGCCAGATTTCTTTTTGTGAGGTTTTCTCAAACAAACACTTTATCGAGAAGTACCAATACCTAGGGAAAACATGATCGAACTTATATATTATTATATAAATACTTGCGTAAAAATTGCTGTAGATATACTTCTGAGTTGTGTTCAATCATTTGAACAAGGGTCAACAAATACTTTGAAGTTAGAGGACATGATTTCGAGCATTTAATTAATTAAATAAATGAAACACCCCGATTGCGACAAGCAAGGGGACTTACCAAAATCCAGCACCCTGAAGGGTACAGAAAACTACTACATCTATGTCGTTGTTCCTGATTAACACTAAAAGTAGTTAATTTATTCACTAAAAAGTATGGAAGGGGCAGTTACAATTTAGTGGATTGAAAAGCTTTCAAATACTATATAATATTCTGTGAAATTTACAGGCTACCTCATCCCACCACCAAGGAGAGGGGGGAAGGTCAATTTTGACATCATTGTATAGCCCCCTTCGAGACCAACACATTTGATTGGTACTTTTTTTTTTAATCCGGTACGTAGTGTTCGAGATATTTCGGTTTGTCGTGTTAAATGGGACACCCGATATACCGTATCTCTATACTGTACAGCAAACTCTAAAAAATTCTATGTTTTATAACGCAGTCTCTACTTATATACCCTGGTCTCTCTCCCTCTCGTAGGGATAACGTGTGAACTGATTACCAAGTGCAGACTTTGTGTAAGTAAGCTGATCGATCGGGCAACATAATATCTTACCTAAGTATTAAAGGATGAACTTTGCATTTGTCGCATGAAATTTCGCAGCTCATTTTATAGGCATAATTTTATTTTTAAACACAATAAATATTAACAAACAGTTATTTCGACACTGGCGTAAGGTTTAAACCTTACGCCAGTGTCGAAATAACTGTTTGTTATGGAATCTCCTGGTGAAACTCTGTATTGTTTCGTTACAATAAATATTATTTACCCTTTTGCAGAAATTTTGAAGGGTCTGATATACAGCGTAACTTTGATTTAACTTTACCCGCTTTAACGCTATCCTCGTTTTAACTATACCCGATTTAACGCTATCCTCGATTTAACGATTACTTTTATTGGTTCAGATTGAGTTTCGTTGAGTTTAGTGTTATATTTACCTCGATTTAACGATAACTTTTTGTCATTAGCCTGTAGATGCAAGTAAAATTTCAGTTTTGAAATCTTTTGTAGGAAAAATTTTTAATGTAATAATTGTTACTTTTGACGTATTTTGCATGTAAATTTTCAACCCGAGAAAAAGCCATTGCCCCCCCCCCACCCCCACGTGTGTGCGTCATTGTTTGCAATAAATGTTTTTACCCCGATTTAACGAATTCTGCGATGTAACCATTATTTTTCACTGGTCCCGTGAAAGTTGTTAAATCGAGGTTAGACTGTACATCAAAATTTAGTGGAAAACTCCAAGAGTAACTTAATAGTGCACTAGAAATATAAAGAATCGGATATGTTATTCTTAGGAAGGATTTTTTTTTTCTGAAATCAAAACTAGTTGCGTCAGCATAAATTTACTGGAAATGAGCTATCTTATCGTGAAAGTGATAAATATTCATGAAAGTGATAAATCATAAAAGTGATATATCATGAAAGTGATAAATATTTTTCACAAAAATCTCCTTAAATGCGTGTTTAGGTGTTAGAGATAAATTTTAAACGATCAAAGGTTAAAACTTCTTATGGGAAGCCCTTTTTAAATACTACATTATCATAAAAGAAATAATACTAAATATTTTTTTAATTTTTATTTGTGTGTATTACAATTTACGTATATTTTCTTTATATATATAAATCAAAAAATAAAATGACATCTTTATTGCAAATAAACGTGTGTCCTTCAAAGAGTGATAAATAGTTATTTTAACGATAATGCTAATCATAGCTCAACGTTGATTAAAGTCATTATTATGTATGAGACGAAATATTTGGCCTGGTATTATTATATAGGAAATTCAAACGTCATTCGCTGAAGTCATCGGAAAGATAGGTGACCTTGTAATAATATTATTGTCACCTAGAATAATTAATAGTCAATCACTGAATATTAATAATAATTAAATCAATCTATTGATCTATAGCTATCACTACAATGCTGAGTCGTTTAATTTGATTCGAAAATTACTAAAAGCAGCCATAGACATTTTTACAAATCCTTATGAATTAAATATTTTAATCAGATGTTCTGTGTGATCAGAGTAATTCTCTAATAAAAAATACGTTAATGTATATTAGACGAAAAAAAGAACATTTTCATAATTCATGAAATGTTTCTGAGGCCAACGCCATATAACATATGTTTTGGGAAATGTTCGTCTTTCAAATTCTTCGTAAACGTTAATGTGCAAAAATTTTATCATTGAAAAAATAATATATTAGCTTCTTCTATTGACAAACCATATTCGATTTCTTTTTGGTTGATTAATCGAAACATTCATTTTTGGCAATAAATTAAAAATGGGCATATTATTTAAATCATGAATGTATGAGAGAGAGAGAGAAAGAATTTAGGTACTTTAGACAAAAATGTCTTGAGATATTGATTAGGTAACTATTCAAAAAGGAAATTATAAATTAATTTTGCTTCATTTTGTGTCATGATAATGTTTTTATATGCAATTTTTTCATTTCTATTTTCAATTTCCTCATTTGCCGCAAACTATTAATTTTTAGCCAATAAAACAATTCAGTGATTCCATCCATCTATAACTATGTTTCGTGTTTATACCTCGCGCCCATAAATCAATCTATCAATTAATTGCTAATAATGAATAACAATAACGCATAATACTAAAGTTTGCTTAACTGTCATGAAAGCAACACTAAACTTTTCAGTACTTTTGCTGCCTTAGTGACAAAGTGCTTAAATTCGCTGTTTCTCAAGAACGTGGCACTAGCTTGAAGCCCTGTTAAAATATAAATATTGTATTAGTTATGATGTATCGTGATTAAGGTCACCTTATTCCATGCGATAAGAACTATCCTCTTTCCCGATGGCCTCAAGTTTTCAAAAGGAAAAAATAATCTTCATTTTTACATCGGAAATCCTTTTATACACTCAATCAAGTTAATTCTACATCATCAATCTATTCAATTCTAGATTATCAATCAATTTAATTCTACATTATCAATCAGTTCAATTCTGAATCATCGTCACTCAATTCAGTTCTGCTTCATCACTCAATTCAATTCTGCATCATCAGTCAATTCAATTCTACATCATTAACCAACTGAATGTTGCTGCATCAATCAATTCAATTTTACGTCGTCAATCAATTCTACATCAACTAACGTCAAAGCAACCTTAAAATGTGATACTGAGGAACTAATTAATCTCTCATGATACTCCTCAATAATTTTAAATTAGAGTTAAACAATATGCAAATATCCTGAATTCACATAATATATTTTATTACAAATAAATTTGACACCCACGTATTAGTAGCTCAAACTAGAGCTATTTTTGTTTAGGAGAAAAAGAGACGCTTTCCCCATCCTGGATTCGAACCAGGGTCCATATATTTTATAATAAAATCAGCTACTAAAAGTTTTGCTTTGGATGAAATTAAAAAAATTGTTATTTCATTTATTTTTTAATGCAACTTTTTATGTATGCAAGGAAAGGGCTCCTTTGTTATAGTCGAAATTAACCGCCTATTTCTTTTCACAATATGTTCACATTCAAATATTCTTTAATTTATTTTAAATTGACAATTTGTTATTTAAAAAATATTTATATCAAATTCATCAGAAGTAGGTAAATTATTTTTCGATTACTGACAGTTGGTAATATAACATATTTTCGAACGTCCTGTCTGATTTTTGCTAACTAGAAACTTTGAACTTGCATAGATGTAGGAAAATTAGCAAATATTTGTCTCAGTTATTTCTATTCTATTTGCATAATTCACTTAATTATTCTTCGAATTCTTTAATCATATGTCGTCAGCTGATCATTAATTGGTTAATCAATATTATGCTTTATAATTTACAAAAGATAACTCCTAAGAGAAAGAAAATATTCGGGCTGAGAATTTCAATTATACATAACTAACATGTATCAAAAGTTTACGTTTAGTGGTACCAGTGATTTAGAGTTTAAATAGATTTTGCACCTAGACATTATATTTAAAACATCTGTTTTAGTTTAGCCCTTTATTTCATTCAGCAGAAATTTATATTAACAACAGAAAAATAAATACCGGCGTTCACAGGGGGTGTTGATGATGTTTTTAACTTGCACCCTAAGTGCGATGAAATTTTAAACAAATAAGTAAATAAATAAATGATAATAATAACAAATTATTAATAATGATAATAAATAATAATAATAATAACACACAATAAATAAATAATAAGTTTACACATTGATATATGGAGTTGGTAGCTCTGTAGCTCCCCATTATAATCCTGCAACCCTCCTTATGAACTATCTGCCTATATCTATGAAAATAAATATGATGTCTATTGGAACCAATGGCAGACTTCAAAGGAGGCACATAAGACACGTGCCTGAAGACTGCATCAGAAAACCAAAAATAAAATTTTCCAAACTCGACAATGTTCATAAAGGTATTCTGTACTACAAATATAAGTTTACTGCCTATGTTCCTATAAATTGTTCGTGAGTAGACTAGCGTACATTTTCACAGATTTAGGTTTCAACCGCTTTTTACCTGTCGTACCTAATAATTCTGCCTGGAAATTTTCTACCTAAGAATCAACATCAAACTATATTTAACATATTCGTATATTTTCCAAAATAAAGGCATCGGTTCACTCGTATAACGTAATCCATTGCTTTCTTATTTCTATAAAGTTCCTTGACATGCAAAAAATAGTACGATATACGTGATTTTTGTATAGTGTTCTTTCCTTTATAAAGGAGGGAAGGGCGGCTATACAGGCTATGCTTAAGGGCAGTAATATCCTAAATTTGCCACTGATTGGAACACCCTCCGCGGACTGAACACCCCACGAGGATAGAATGCCCCATTTCACTGCTTCTTTCAGGTTTTTTAACATTGCTTATTCTTTCATTCATAGGACGTTCGATGTGCCACCTAAGAAAGGCTGATAAGGCTTTGAGTGACACCCGAATAACAATATATTAACAAACAATCAAGCCTGCTAGAATTCAAATCCATGAGCACAAAACTCTGTCTGAATTCAATCATTGAGCACCTAAAGCATTTATTTTTTTTATAATAACTATGTTTATTTACAAATGTGAAGTACATATTTGTTACACACAGTAACATAAATTGAGAGTATTATATCACACGTGTGTGTCCCGAGTACATGCTGCAGCATAACCCGCTCGAGACCCTGCAGAAACTAAATAAACCCAAAAGTGACTCATTAATATAATTTTAAATTAGCTTGTTTAGGGATTTTGTCATCGCTCCTGCAGCTTTTCCTCAATCAGTTCCCTTTTTAAATTATTTTTAAATTCTTTATAACTCTTTATTTCTCTTGTTTCCTCACTTAGGGCCTTTCATAATTTAGCTCCGCTATATATTCAATATTATTTCTGCTTTTTTCGGTTTGTATCTTGGGTACATGTAATATTTCGTCTGCTCTCAATATTAGTCCTTCATTCAAGTATTGTCCATATGTTATATTTATTATTCCATTAAATCTTTTATTTTGGATTCTTCCGTACATTTTGTTCAGTATACAATATGCGTATAATTTGCTTACTGGAATATATATATATTATTTTTTTTTTTACTCAAATAACGATTTGGTAAATCCAATATTGAATATTAACGTAATTCAAACTTTGAGTAAGAGAGAACTCTTGTGTTTTTTCTTTTTACCTTTATTCTTTAATTTGCAATAATTTAGCTAATTTATTAAATCTCGGCTCTTTTCACATTTACTTCACTAGCGAATACTTCCATAATAATGCAGCTTCAAAATTTGCAATTGAATATCAATACAGTTAAATAAATATATATTAGCTTTGTGTTAAGTAATTTTCGCTATCTTGTTACCGATTTATTTCTTGCGTCGCCTTCATCGTCTTCCCTATGAATTCTAAAAATCTTTTGTTGTAGGTTTAGCAATTCTTTCAATTTTCAGAAATTCAGAATATCAAATTAGTTCGGAAGACAATTTCATCGAAATTTAGGATATTTTATATTCCCAACAATTTATTTAAATCTTTCATGAAATGAACAAGGAGAATTTCTTTATATTGAACGTTAATCCGGTGCAACGTCATGGATCGATGTTGAAGGCGGGGATAAAATCACGACCAACTAATTTTTAATGATAGAATAAAATAACATTTATTTAAATATTAATAGATATTCACTCCGCCTGGAGAGCACCCCTTAAAAATAACGTCCTGCCCTTACAAGAATGGTCAGTACCCTGAAGAATCAGTACATTTTCCTCTTCAGAGAAGAAGAAAAAAACGTAAACTAAAATAAAGTGGGTGTTTTTCTTTTGTTTTTGTTTTTCACCATCTAACTATGCCATAACATCGGAGTTACTATTACTACGCCTAAAACGTTGATAAAAATTGTTTCTTAATTTAATCTGCGTAGTGTTCGACTTGTATAAATACAGTAGAACCTCCATATAACGAACTTCCGTATAGCGAAATTCTCTATATAGCGAAGTTTTGGTAAATCCCCATGGTCATTATACACGAAAGTGTTTTTATATAACGAATTTTTTAACGACTAAAACAGAAAATCGAGTGGTCACGTCAGTGACATCGGGTTCCCTCATACCATGAGAACACAATATGGTTTTAAGGTAAGTGGCAAACAAACAGGACAGCACTCCTAAGGGACTTTAAACTTCCTAATAAAGAGTTTTCTTAAGCACAAACACCTGTGTCTGGTTGCCCCATACAGTGCAAAGCTGCTAGGCAAGAAACAGACCCCAATTCGTCCCCTTTTTCACGAACCGGGACAATCGTCATTTTCCTAGTTTCTAGTAAATCGCTGTTAAAATTTTTACTTCTTTTAGCACTCCATAATAAATCGCCTTCAGATTAACAAAATATCTCTGAAACTAAGCAAGATAAAGGTTTGGCTGATCGTGGAAAAAAAATACTTCTTAATGATAATAACGACACATCATTATCTCAAAACACCAACTTTTGATGATTGGCCCGGTTCGTGCAAAAGGCGACGAATTGTCTTTGAATACACTGTATTGTTTGAATAGTAGTACTTGTCATGCTTTTTTGCTCGTTTGATTACCAGAAATCCAGACCTTGCAAATTTCCCACAGGGGTGCTAACACTTTTATGATGAATCAACACCGCCATTTGTTGTGCAGCAGGATATTAGAATTTTTTTGCACAAAAGCATGAATGTGTTTGAAAGAAACATTAAATACGTTTTCATTTTAAGATAAGAATTTTTCAACTCTCTTTTTTTTTTTTTTATATGCATGTATATTTCACATTTAAAAACGTATATTTTTAAATGGTTGAATGTTATTTATGAGAAACAGTCGTTTACTGAAAAATAGGATTTTAATTGCGGTATCATATTGCACTGCCCTGGTTCATGAATACATCGTTTCCACATAGCGAATTTTCTATATAACGAATTTTTTTTTATGGAACCGTCCATTTCATTATATGGAGGTTCTACTGTATATCTGGTGCAATGAGCTTGTCGATGAATTTAATACCGATCTCTTCGCAATTTGGTTTAAAAAGCAGTCCATGTACTGCCCCATTCGGCGAAATATCCGGTTTCGGAAAATAGTCTGTAAGTACTTTTGTAGGGGATTGAGTGTTTGTCGGCTGCAGCTCAGTTGGTAAGACCACCTGCCCGAATAGCAGAAGGTCGTGGGACCCACCAGACGCAGAAAAATTTCTTTTCTGTATGAACGTTTCACCATCTAACCATGCCATAACATCGGCTAAGTATATTACTACGCCTAAAAAAGTTGATAAAAATGGTTTCTTTATAAAATAAAGTGTTCGAACGGAAGTTCACAGCTATGGTGCGAAAAGTTTACTTGATATTTTTCACAGATCATCCGAGAGGAAGTTTCGAGGGAATTTTGACCTCTAGTGATCTGAATAATTCTGAATGCATGGTTGTTGTCCTAAAATTGCAGGGCAGTTGAACCCATAATTTTAGTTTCATATTGCTTGTTATAAGATATTATCGATTACCAAATAATAAACACACAACGCCATCGTGCAGTTTTTTTTGTTTGTTTTTTGTTTTTGTTTTTTGTAATCTTTCTTGTGTGTCGGAAAATTACTATTTGTAAAAATTCCCTTCGAAAAATTACAAAAAAAAGCTGCACCGGTGGCTTTGTGTGTTGACCATTATTTGGCAATTGTGTTATCCCTGTGAAGGGTAATAATATCTTACAACAACCTTATATATGGAGAAACAGAACATTGTTCCTGTGCCTTGATGGCCTAGAGATTAAGGCAATCCAGATCTAACGGAGAGACCCTAGTTTGACTCTAGGCCAAGGCGAAGTCTCTTTTTCTCCATTGTCTCTCATTTGAAGTCTCATTTTTCCCCATATATTGAAAGCTCTAGTTTCAGCTCAAGCGTGGATGTCGGAAATTTGCTATCTTTATATTGCTTCTCTTGGAAAACCGACGTATGTACTTATCTTAGTGTTGTGGTGTGATTTCTTTTAATGGCTATAGCTGTGAAAGGTTTAAACCAAAACTACAACTGCATCCAAGTTTTCTGGAGATCTCAAAGGTAGGAAAGGAAAAAAGGTAGGGACACCCAGAAGCGAAAAAATAGACTTTAAATCGAAAATCTCAGTTATTCTTAACTATATCCACAATTATCATTTCTTGCTTTCTCCGGAATACTAAAAGCAGTCATTTGAAAAACCATTTTCTAGAAAACTCAAGAAAGTTGAGGAAACTTGTATTTTTACAAAACGAAACAATCCTAATCGAGAATAAGTATAGGTAATTACTATTCTATTTTGTTCGAAGTATTTCAGTTCAATATATTTTCTTGGAATTGGTTTTGTTTATTCACATGTAATGCCATTGATAGGAAAGGTAAAATGGACATTAATCTGCTACCCATGATCTTCCTTAATAACCCGGGCTCTGACAGCGCATGACAAGTGCTTATTTTACATTTGAATTAAATGTTTTTGAATCATTCGTTACTAAAATTAAAGATTATATTCATTTTGTCCTGAAGCGTAGTTCGATTTGTAATATCAAGACATATGAATAAACGTTTCTAACACCCATGCTACTAAAAAACTAGCTACTAGCTACGTGCTACTAACAAACTAGAGTTTTGTTTATAGAAGAAAAAGAGCGATCGCCCTGACACGAAGTCGAACCGGGTGTTAACCCTGCTAAGGGTAATAATATCTTATAATACATTAAATACGAAGAAAGAGAGCATCGTTCTTTCCCTGGTGGCAGAACAGTTAGAGTCACAACGGGTCGCACGTTGGGTCCCCGTTCGACTCCAGGTTAGGGCGATCGCTCTTTTTCTTCTATATAAAAAGCTCCACTTCGAGCTCATAGCGTGGATTTGTCAGAAATGGTTATTCATATCTAATTACTCACGAAAACTTATAAAAAACTTGCCCCGGTGGCTTTATATGTTGACCAGTTTGGCAATTGTGTTAACCGTGCAAAGAGTAATAATATGCTATAATCAAGACGTATCTCGTAAAACTCACCATTTATGATTAATGGATATTTGGCCCATAACTACCATTCTATATATATTAATACTTTATAGTTACAGATCGATGAAAAGTGCTTTTTATTGTTAATAGTTTTAATTGATAATTATTTTCCAATTTTCTTCCTCTTTCTGTGCAACGGGGGAAATTTTTATTTGTTTGGTTTAGCTTACAAGAGAATTCACCTTTATTAAAACGAAAAACATAGTTTAATAATACATAAGATTTTGTTACAGAATGTGGATATTTTCCAAATTTTGAAAGTGTCCCAGTTTCGTATTTAAAGTAATATATGTTAAACCAAGAAATTTTCATCTGGATTACTGAAAAAAGGAAAGAAGTACTATAAGACAGAGAATAATATAAAAAATTAATGAAGCCAATCTGGAACTTCCCAGTATGTCTTTATTGCACAATTACATTTGTGAACTACCTTTCACGATTAAATGCCTTACAAAAATCATATCATCTGAACTTCCCA
>QLNU02015360.1:275076277-275091653 GCA_006491805.2 Dysdera silvatica
GATTTTTCTTAAAGTCATGAAAATCCAAAGTAACGTCTTCAGTCACATCCTTAATAAAAAATAATTATTCAATTTTTACAATCAAACGTTTACTTTCGTCTAATTGTGCAACTCTAATTATTGTAGGTTGCATAATGATAGGTCCATCCGAACAAAAACAGAAGTTCTATTGAACTACTGTTTCATGTTTTTAATTTACATTTATTACAAGGCTCTTGTGATAACAAATTATTTAAAAGTAAAAATGATTGCAAATGTACTTACAAGAATAAGGTCACAATAATTAAAAACAGGTGTTGCAAAAAGATAAGTCCACCATATGAAACTTATTCATAAAAATTTATTAGTAGTAGATTTTTCCTCCCTTCTTTAGAATCAATTCATAAATTCTTTTTGCATAGAATTAATAACATTCTGCAAGTACATCACGTTCATGGCACGACACTCAGACAGAACTGCCTCTTTCAGTTCATTAGTAATATTGTATTGTTTCCCACCTGCGTACACAGCTCTTGCAAGTGTTCACCATAGATTGCCTGTGGGGTTTAAATCTGGACTGTAAGGTCGCCAGTCAATAATGTGGACACCGTTTTCTATAAACCACTCAGAGGTTGAATTAGCTGTATGGATTGGGGCATTATCGTGTTAAAGCATGAAGCATGGCCCTCCGATTTCTGCTGAAAATGGTAGCAAGTGCTCATCAAGTAGGTTTTGATAATCTGTGGCATTCATACGAGTATTTAAGAATGTAATATATGTTTTTCCATACCACCCAAAGCCTGCCCAGATCATGACGAAACAATCTCCACTTCGTCGTTTCGAAAAGTTTTGTTCTTCTTTGCGCAAGTCGTGCCAATAAAATTGCCAGCCATCTGGCCCATCCAAATTTAATTTCTTTTCGTCGCTGAATATTACTTTTCTCCAGTCTTCTTTCTAAGTCATTACTTGTTGCGCGAATTCCAGTCTCGTTTCTTTGTGTTTTTCATATAACTTTGGTGTATCTTTCCTTTTTTCGTATCTCAAAAAAGTGCAATGTTTTCAGGGTCCTCGACAGCGTTGACTTAGAGATTGGAATGTCCTTTCGACGTGCTAAAGCACCCAAGGAAGTTAAACCAGATTGAACCTCCTTAACAATTATCCTTGTTTGGCGAGAGGTCAGTTTAGCAGACCTCCCGGGGGATTTTTTTGTACCGTAAGCATTCTTTAATTGAATAAAACTGTTCACCACATTGTTTCATTGTTTCTCTGTTCGACTTTCCACATTCATTAAAAGCTTTAATTTGACCTTTTTCCTTTTCGATAAGCTGATTTTTGCGACCCATTTCTTTTTTTGTTCATTAACTTGATACCATACTAAAAGTAACAGTTAAAAACACATTCTACAGCTCAGTGACGTCGAAAGCAAACGTCATAATGCAAATTTGCATGAATGAGAAATAATCACACGGTATTTTGGAATGAAATCTAAGGTGGACCTATTATTTTGCAACACCTCAATCCTAAAAAAGTGCCGCATTTTTTAAAAACATATTTATTTTCAGCATATTTCACTGTGTTATTATTACATACTCTAATACGAAACCACTGAAATTTTTTGGGAGATTATTTGCATATTTTTATGAAGAAAAATTTATTTTTCTGGGTGGACCTATAATTACGCAAAGCACTGTATCTTATATTTTTCAGGGTATCTACTCATTTGGAAAACCTGGAAAAGTCAGGGAAATTTGAAATTCATTGTTATAATAAATAACTTATTAAAATAATTTTCCTGAACTGTGCTTTTCATACCACATTGCCTACTGAAAAATTTGTAAACCTTGTACTTTTGACTAAACTTCTTTCAAAAGTTAACATTTTGCACCAAAACTAATATAATTTAGAGTAGGGGGCCTTAATTCCGTGCCCCAAAGCTTTTTCTTCCCTCACGGAAGAACTAACCGACGCCAAAGTTAGAAAAAAATGGAGAAGCAACCATAAACCTTTAAATAAATGGCCCTCGTATCTATTCACCGATATCTGTTACCCAAAAAAGGTTAGAAATATGAAAGCAAGGACACTTATTTTTCTGTTTCTAAATAATATGCTCCTAATTTCGATACCCTTGGTCCTAATTTCGTCCCCTTAGTCTTCACTTATCAAGAAGCTCGAAATGAGTGTTATATCAACTGATCTGAAAGCATATGATATTTAATTAATGAAAGTAGATTTTTTAGATGTACATTTGAAAAAAAAAAACGAAACAGGAAATAAACCGTTCATTTTTCCATATCTTTGGAAAGTAACACAAAATTAATCAAATTATCACAAAATAAATGTAGACAGTCTAGAGCCTTGTCTACATACAGACATGCATACCGTTGGTGCAGTGGTGCAATTCTCGTGGCACCAGTTGCAATATTGCATGCACCTAATCCATTTTTCTCCCGTATGGTCTCGATAGAAAAGTTCCCAGCACAACAAATAGTCAACGTCCAAATCGGCGTCGTTATCTTCATCATCCGTGAATACGTAACCTATGCCTACCTCCTCATCACTTTCGCTAGTAATTGTTTCTTCTTCAAACAAATTCTTCTTTCGTCTTTTTGCAGGGATTTTGCCTTTTGGGGGATTTTTTTTTTCAGGGAACATGAGTTCCGGAGGAATTTGCTTTATGCCTATATGCCTAATGTCCTTTTTCACGGTTCCAGATATTGAAGGTTTGGTATGTTTCTCTTGCGTCGACAAAACTTCTTTACTGTGAGGTGAACCAGTGACCAAGATCACTCTTACTGGGCATAATGATTGGAACTTCCCGAATACTTTGAGGAGTAACGAGCGCTGCAGACGTCGTATCAGAGGATCTGTTTAGTTGCTCATAATTTGAACTAGCCGGAGAGAATGGTCCTGTAGACGTAGACGCGGTTGGAATTGAAAATTCCCGCTGCTCCGACATCACTTCTTGAAATTCCCGCTCGTGGTTTATAAAGTCAGCGTTTGTAAAGACAAATGCCGTTACAGACTTTTTTGGATTCAGTGGTGCAATTTCCGTTTTACGGAAGCCATTCAACGCATTTTGCATGGTTGCAGAACGGTTGTAGGCCTCTGCAAAGAGAGAGGCGACCTGAAACTTCTTTACCATTCGGTTGGGATGACTAGCAAGCCAACTTTCAATGGCAGAGGCATAAGAGGTTTTCAGCGGGAACATGAAAGAAACGTCAAGGGATTGCATCCTGTTTTCCGAGTGCGGTAGAAGACAGGCAATCGAAATGCCCGTCTCACGTGCTCTGTCGATGACGTCTACATCCTTGTGTGTGAATGGTGGCCATGGAGAGAAATGGATATTGCCAAATAATTTAATGAAATTTTATAAAACCTTTAATAACTTAATGAAATGTTATAAAATATTTAACAATTTAATTAAATTTTATAAAATATTCAATAATTTAATGACATTGTATAAAATATTTAATAATTTAATGACATTTTATAAAATATTTAATAATTTAATGAAATTTTATAATGTATCTAATAATTTAATAAAATTTTTCCATTAACAGTGTAGAGCACACAAGATGACATTACGTAAGATGGAAATTATGACAAAATAATCAACAGCTTAAACTTTACTTCTAAAAGCCTAGATTTTACGATAAAATTCTTCGTCGCATTATGTTTCACGATGCTGTGTTTGCTCAGTAATAGGGTTAAAATTTATGGCAGTCTTAGGTCCATGTTAATAAGATCAATAAATTTTTTTGCAACAATTATTCGTGTTGTTTCTTCTTATTTCAGAAATACCCTATATGCTTACGGCCTGTATCCTTTCCTATGTATGGCATACATAGACTTTACTACTACTGCGCCATCAAGTACAAGTCAACAAATTCGTCTTCGTAATGGCACCAACCAACGAACCTAGTTTTACGAGATGTTCAAGATATATATATATACACACACACACTACGGCAAATTTCCTCGATCCACAGATAGAACGGAGCATATCATAACTGCAGGAGCCTTTAAGCATAATTGCTAACACCAGAGCACCGTTACCCTAAAATTTATTGCATGACTGTCCAGAGGCCATGTTCTCCGATGGCGTTCTCGGCGTTGGAGGATATTTTTGTAAGGTGTTGAGTTTTACGGGTTGTGGGTCTTAAATCTTTAAGCACACTTTCTACTGCGTCATACCATTATCTTTAATCGAATTTATATGGCAAGCGAAACTTACGGATTTCACCATGGAGAACAGGGATTTCTAAATCTTCACCTCTGATGAAAGATGACCCCATTATGGTTAGAAAATAAGCGAGCCAGTCATGAATTAAGATTTTGATTATTCTCTATTTTTGTTCACCTGTTACATTTGCGTCGCGTGAGATGTTGCGTTTTACCAAAACCTGATGAGGTATTATATTCAAGGGTAGATCCAGGGGGCGCAGGGAGCCCCCCCAAGAGTAACAAATTTGCACTTACTATAGGCTTTGGCGTATGTAGGGGGTGTTGATGGGGGTTGTAACCCCCCATTGCAATGAAATTTTGTATATTTAACATAGGAATATGTGAGTTGTAGCTCTGCAACCCCCCATTGAGCCTATAAACCCCCGCTTATGAACTTTTTATGTACGCCTATGACTTTAGGTCTCTAAGAAAAGGTTTACATTGGTTTTCAAATTTTGTGAGTCCCACCCCTGTCCCCGAATATATTTTCTGGATCTGCCTCTGGTTACGTTGTTTATGAACTTATTATTCCATTCTACCGAAGTAATATTTATATTGCATTTAAGGCTTTAAAAGTGAGGATTTAGTTCAAAAACATGCCTAAATTTACTTTACTTATTTTCAGCTATGCACAATACTCTTTCAAGTACATACAGCTCTCGTCATTCTTGAAGATTTGATAAAGTCAGCAATAAAAAAGCTGTTTCAGTGTTTCCAGATTTATTCATACACTGTAAGAGTATTATTCAAGGCCTAATTTGCTCTTTCGCGTCCACCCCCTCTGACACTTAAAAAGCCTTGAATACCAATTTTGGCATCGCTGTGTCTGCCATGGCAAAAATTTTAATATCAGTGAATATAGTGCTAATAACTTTGATTTAAAAATAGTTCACGTAAACTTTTAAATTCACAACGTCCGTGCATGCAATAATAAATATGTTGTATTACCGTTTTCATAATAATAATTTTTAAATAAGCGTTTTACCAATCTTCACAATTAGTACGTATAATGTGGTTTGTATCAATCGAAGAACCATTTCACCACATTGGAATACAAACCATACTTAATCTGCCTTTCTGTAAACTTTTAATCGATCTACAAGAAGATCAACATTATTAAAAATAGGAATATATATATATACATATACACGTTACCCATAGAAAAAACACGGAGTTGGAGAACAAATTAAAAGCTGAGAGAACGTGTAAAATAATTCATTATTGTATGAAGGAAAATTTTGAGAATTTAATTCCCCTCTTAATTGTTTAGTTCACACACAACTTCGAATGTGAGAAATCTTTACATACGTTGTGATTAACGCAGTATTTAATTTTAGACTCAAGCCTTGAAAGCGGGGTTAACGGGAAAAATAATTATGTAAATTAAATTTGACACCCACATTTTTCGTGGTAAAACTAGAGTTTGGCCCACATATTGCAACATTAGATATTATTAAAAGCTATAAAATCGTCCGTTTTTTTCAGTTTAAACCTAAGATACGGCCGCATTGGTTCTGTTGGCAGAATGTTTAATATCCGTCGAGAGGTCGGTGAATCGCGCCCAGCTTGGGACGAGGTCGTTTCTTCTTTCCGATCCTTGCTATACACTACTCCTTAAGGATTTGTGGGTTGTACTATTCGTGATTAACTGCCAATCGCTTTTTTTGGGGGGAAATGTGTTGACCCTGAGAAGGGCAACAATATCCAGTTTTGTAATGCAGTCAGTGGTGGATATGCAAATAGGCTAAGCAGGTTGAAGCCTACGGCGGCAAATTTTGGACGAAAAGTTTACCGCCGAGAAGTTCACAAAGATGAAGATGAATTTTTTGGCGGTCAGTTGAATTATTAATTTTGAATTGTTATATTCAGAGGCACCTAACTAGGCATTGGCAAAGAGAGCGCTGCCATGGACGTCGCCTCAAGAGAGAGGCTCCTCAGAAGGCGCCAAATTTGCGAATACTTGCGAAAAGACGAATTTTAAATAACCGCCAGGGGCGTCAAATTAAGAATTTGACAAAAGCGCCAAAATCTCTGTTATGCCTTTACTTACGTTTGGTAAGATTAAGCGGCAAAATATGTCAGCCTACAGACGGAAAAATGCGTCAGAGCTCACAATTCCTAGCACTGCTTGAAAATTAACGTCGCACTCTGAGTCCCTTGATGATAAAGGTTTGCTCGTTACCAGTAGTGGAATAATTCAAAACCTATGGCGTGGGAGAAGGCTCAAGTGGCTTCAAAGAAGATTATGTGATGCGGCCTTAGAGAAAATAATGGTTTTTTTTTTTTATTCAATGAGGGGGAAGGGCTCACGCCACTGCTCGTTGCTGATACTGAATTGGCCTGTAAGTAGGAATAGTTTAATACAGGGCCATATCCAGAAGCTTTTTACAGGGGCGCTCAGAAAGCAACGAATGGGGCTTAGAGTTTGTTAATTTGACGTATTTTGTATTAGTACTGTTATAAAGAATATAATACTGAATATTTAAAATATGGACATAAAATATTCTAAAAATTAATCAATTCTCAGCACCGTACACTTAGTATTTTTTTAGAAGTCAAGCTGGTGTTTTATTAAGCAATTTTAACTTGATAAGCATACAAAGAAATGTCCAAGCAAAAAAACACACACATATTTTTACACATATGTTAACGGCGCACCTATACACTGGAAAAGTAACACATACCCACCCATATATATAAGTAACGCATGCCACCCATATTATATAAGTAACGCATGCCACGTAGTGCAAAAGGTCATGGACAGTGGCGGATTTATAAAATTGCCGCCCCCTCCCTCCTTTACAAAGAAAGGAATATTTGTTTAAAAAAAACGCATATCATACTCTTAACATTTGATATGTAAAGGAGATTTTTCATATAATTATTCAAACTAATAAGATACAACTCGAAATTATTGCTACCATAATCTCCGACTTCGTGGATTCGAGACATTTTTTGAATCCACAATAATTTTAGTATGGATTCCTGGAGCCTCTGATGTTTTTACGTGTATTTCGCGTATTTGGGAAAAATACGCACGTATCACATCCTTGCATGAATTTTTTCGTTATCAGTTCAAGTTTTTCTTTATTCATTCATTTACTATTAGTATATATAAAAAGCGTGTTAAGCCTAAATTTATAAATGGGTACGCTGGGCAAATGCCCAGGGCCCAAAATTTTTAGGGCCCTTTGTCTTTCGATTCTGTAGTTTGTATTTGCAGGCAAGTTAAAGTAGTCGCCTATATGTCATCGCTATTGGGGAAACAGGGTAATAATTAAAAGAAACATTATTTTTTCAACATTGTTGAGTTCGGACAATTTTATGTTTAAGCACATTGATGCCGCCCCCCTGGTAAGTGCTCCCCTAGGCCTATGCCTTGTAGCCTAGGCCTATGCCTACTTAGAAATTCGCCACTGTTCATGTGACTATACTTTCTTTGTATCTCATATTTTCCCATAATTACATTCATTTACAAGGAGTTAGTTATTGACCCTGAAAGATCCTTGCTTGTTAAGCATTTTTAAGTTTATGGTCATAGCGTATTTACTTTAATTATGGCAGATAGAAAGCGAAAACCTACTTGTTTAAAAAGTTTAATTAAAAGCTCTCATAAATTATGACTATCGTAAAAATGTCATTATTTCGTGAGAAAAAGTGGTCGGAAGCAATATTTTGATTATTTTTAAACTTTTTAATATAATGAAATTGCTTTTAGAAAAAGTTTGAGCGTTCGTTTTACCCCCTTTTATCCTAAAGCTATTAATTGGAGGACGCTCTTCAAACGTGGTCGTATTTTTTTATAAATGTCTATCCGTCTAGGTTTTTAACTGCACACTGAATGTCGTTGCCGTGTCGATATGCACTCAAGCGGTTCCGATTGCACTGTGAGACCATTAAGAGAGGGAGAGAGAGAGAAAAAAAAAAAGAAATGTCCGCAGATAAAATCAGAATCCATGCAAAAATAACGTAGGTCAAGTAATGATGTACAGTAAAACCTCCCTACAACGATATCCGATATAACGATAAATCCCACTACAACGATAATTTTTCTCAGTCCGTATAATAGTGTTGCAGAGAGGTTTTACTGTATAATGAACCATCCCTATAACAATAACTTCTTCCACAATGATAATTTTTCTCAGTCCGTATAATATTGTTGTAGAGAGGTTTTACTGTATATCTATGAAGGAAAATTTGGAAAAATCTTTGACTGTTAAAAATAACGCGATAATGGTTGAATATGGTGATGATAGTAACGTGCTAATATTAAAAAATTCTGCCTGTTTACGTTTTCCTTATTGGTAAATACATATTATTAATATTACTACAGTAAAACCTCTCTACAACAATATTATACGGACCGAGAAAAATTATCGTTGTAGAGGGAGTTATTGTTATAGGGAGGGTTCATTATACAGTAAAACCTCTCTACAACACTATTATACGGACCGAGAAAAATTATCGTTGTAGAGGGATTTATCGTTATATCGGATATCGTTGTAGAGGGTTTTATCGTCATGTCGGATATCGATGTAGGGAGGTTTTACTGTATTATTTTTTATTAAAACTATAATCTATGTACTATACCACAGACGAATAATAAACGCTTAATAAGTGGCAAGGATCCTTTTTGCCCATTGAAGCTTGATTTTTAAATAGTAATATTAAAATAATAATTATGACCGCACACACTTGAAGTAAAATTCCAACTAAATCTAAAACTGATTCAAAATACTTAAACAACGCGAACTACAACTTCTAGTAATGTGTCAAAGGTCATCTTACTCTCATCATTTATGGCCTTCACAAATTCACGTCTGTCCATCTGGAAGAAATTAGTGTGCTTAAATTTGAAACCATTCAATCTCCGCCATATTCCTCTTCAGCGTCCAGTAGTTCGTTAACAAAGACACTAATGATGCAACGATGCCAAATCTGAAAAGGTAATTCCCGAGGGAAATGTCGTTGCCACGTTTTCGGAGAATAATTTTTCGTGCCTTGCAGTGAAGCGGACGGACGACAAGCCGAGAAAGAGCGAGGCCAGTTGACAGCTGAACAGTACGTTAAAAGTTGAGTAATGAACGGCTAATGATGTCGTTATTTCTACCTACGAACTATAACGTTCGAGTGGCGTTTATTAAGCCGTTTCGCAGTATGGTTTACCTCATGACAAAGTACTGACTAAATTTAAAGTCTTCAGGACATGTAAGCGGATAATGGTTGTACAATACCTTCAGGCAACTGTCATCGAAAAGAATATAACCACAACACTTTTAAATGAAAGTTATGCTGTCACCACACAGAACTGTACTTACACTATAACAGCTTAAAGGAACAAATACTTAAGAAACGTTTAATCCGTCTCAGTTTCCAGAGATACTGATTCAAATGTTATTAAGCAGTTTTGTTTTGTTTCTACACATTTTTCTCTAAAAGCAATTAATTACTTCATATTTATATAAGGACAAACTGATATACTTTCTTTTTAAAAGTAGGATGGGTATGATTCAGACCCCCAGTTGTCTAATTATTCTAAATATTCATTATTAATTAGTGACGGACCCACGGCGCACCTCCACACACTTGATAATAGTTGAATATGGTGATGATAGCATGCTAATATTAAAAAATTCTAACTTGTTTACCCTTTTCTTATTGGCAAATACATATCATTATTATTATGTGTTAAAGCTATACTCTATGCACTACCACAACCGAATAATAAATGCTTAATAAATGGTAAGGACCCTTTTTGCCCATTAACGCTTGATTTTTTAATAGTAATAAATAAAAGAATACGGTGAAAATCGGTTATAACGAGCGCCTTTTATAACGACCACCTTCATATAACGAAGGAATTTTTACAAAAAGTTTGATTTCCTATTTTATTTTTTAAATTGCTCGTTAATTTCGGGGTCCAAAAAAAGACTTATTCACTAAAAGCAGTTAAATTATATTGCGCTTAATCATTATACGAAAAAAAATCCATATTTTCCTCGCTATATCCAGAAACTCGCTAAATGCGGCTTGTTACAAGCAGGTCCTACTGCAGTTTATATCCTCCCCGCTCCAAAATTCCTCTCTGGATCCCCCTTTGATTATTAAAAACTATTCCTTTTGAGAGGAATCAATCGTTGTCACTAATATTTAAGTTTCTCAGTTTCCAATTAAAAACGTCTTTATTTTTATAAAGAGATCATGAAATCTTAATTTTCTGAATTAGAAAATGGCTGCTATTATCCTTCCTTAGTGATACACTCGATCAGAATTTATCTTGACAAAAAGGCATTATTGTACTTTTGGGTCAATGAATATTTCTTGAAATATATATATATACATATATAACTGTGTTATATGTTTTGTAATTGTTAATATGTGTTCATAGAGTTAATTATATTTATTAGCGAAACAAATATGCTAAAATTGGATAGACATTGCTGTAGTCACAGGACTCACTCCATATTTACCCCTTGATTACACGTTATTGACCCATATTTACCCTTGATTTCTAATAACAGAGTGGTAATAAAACCAGAGAAATCAGGGAATTCTCAGGGAAGTTTTCAATTCTGGTCAGGGAATTCTCTGGGAATTTTTCAAAATTTCACGAAAATCAGGGAAAATGAAAATTTCTGATCGCTAAAACGGCAGCAAATGATAGAGATGGGCCAACTGGTCCATCAACGTGATTGGCTGAAAACCGATTCGTTCATCAACGTCAACTGCTGCTTTTTCGAAAGGTTTATCAGTTTTTGGATCATAATTCTTCTACACGTCAGGGCCGTAGTTGGGGAGGGGGGCTTAGCTCCCTTGGGAAAATAGTCTAGGCTTCATTTTCCTTATTAAAAAGGAAGCGGGTGCTGCCATTCAACTGAAAGAACTTACGTCTAAAAAGGCAAAAGTCTCGAAGGAAACAGAAAAGGATAGTTGCAGAAGAAATGACCATTCTTCCAGTTGTTCAGAAAAAAATAATTTTTGGTACTTTTTATCTAAATTTTGATAGACAGAGAAATTTACAATTACATTTATTCTAAGATTTCACCTTTTCAATGTAGAAATAATTTGTTTTCAAAACTGTTTGTGAAGACGTGCAATTTTCAGAAACTGTAAAAATGGTGACATTTAAACAACATTCTTTTATTAGTTTTCAGAAAGTTACTACTTTCAAAGAATCATAAAATGTATTTTAGATATATCATAGATGTTACAAAATAATTATACCTATCTATAAAAAATGGTTGATTTACTATATAAATCATTATACATATCTATAAAAAAATTGAATAGATTCATGAGTTGCATTATTTTTATTTAGAGTTTTTATGCTTCTTTTATAATTATATAGGTTTTTTTTACATATTATAGCATTTGTAGATTTGACATTTTTTATCTTCTTTTTGACAATACGGACGTAAAAATATCAGGAAAATTTTTAGAAATTTATCGGGGATTTTTTTTTCCCGCATTTTGTTACCACTCTGAATAAAACTATTTTCATAATCAGTTCATATTCATTAAGATATTGCGGTGCATAAAATCTAAACGAAAATCTATAAACTGTAGTTATCGTTGTAGTACAGACTTGAATGTTTAAATGTTTCTGACGCAGATTAGCATCCAGGTATTATAACGTTTTCAAGAGATGAAAAGCAAATGCGAAAATTTTACGTTAATTTTGACCTATCGGTGTTTTCTAATTCTTGCTTGTGTTCATTTATCCGTCGAGGGCCTGGTTCTAACATTGTTGAGCGTGAATTTAGAACCCAGAGAAGTTCAAGCAAGATTGAACATAACCAGCATTACTAAAATTCCAGGAACACAGCAATTACTAAAGTTCAGTAACTGTACGTATGCTTTGTGATTAATCTAGGAGAAAGAGCTTTACTATCTCTCCCTTAAACTCCTCGGTTTAAAATTACCAAGGAGGAACACCAAATTTCAGAACAAATTGACCTCCCAATCACCTCCTGCTGCAAAATTTAATTTCTGGTAAGAGTGCTTGTGTGCAACAATATATGATCCTGCAAAATCTACAGATAATAGCAAACTACGACTTTTCATTTTCCTTGTGTTACTACTGGCAACATTTTTTTTACACTGAGCGAAAAGAAAGAGAACTGGTATCAAGAGGAAATAGCTATATGCCAATATCTCAGTTTATCCAAAAGTCGAAAGCTTTTGCGGATATGCGGAAATAGACATTTCTGATAGTTGTCATATTTCACAAAAAGAAGTTATAAAGGAACACACAATAAAAACCTTTTAAGCCAGACAGTTATTTAAAGTGTTCTATTTTTTGGAATAGCATTTCGATATTGCGATTGTAGCAGCTCACATCAGCATCTTGTGTGTTATTTGTCTGACTTCAAAATCTCTCCCTTTTGCTTCAAATGTATATTTTTATTTTCATTCCACCCGAATACCGTTGTTTGATGCCGTTAAAAAAATTGTTTTCAAACGGGTAAATGATTGTAAAACAAAATAAACAAGAAAAGCTTTTACGTTTGCGTTATATAAAGAGAGATGCAGACCATCCCTTCCCAAGATGCATTTGATCAAAAATCTGAAACAAATTTTGTTCGAAAGGAACTTGATTGAAGGAAACTGATTAGTGAAAGTTTTCGAAATATACTCGTGCAGCGCTTTTAATTTGTCCCTTTCCTGAGGGAAACTGAGAGTTCTATGATTAGAGATGGTAATTACAGCCAGTTAAGAATTCAAGAACGTGAAAGAGATGGGAGAGCAAGAGGTGAAGAGAAGAGAGTTTGTTTTCTCCTCGCGGTCAATTTCCGATTCGCGAATCCTTGGAAAGATTTAATCAAATTCCCCATTCCTTCCAAATCACCATTATTGAAAATACGTTCGCTTATATACAAAGTATATAGGTGGCGCAGCCTGATTTCAACAGTGGGCCATCTGTCCAATCGTTCACCATGTCTCCCTTGAATAGAAAAGTCACGAGTCATACATTACCATCATGATATACTTATGATTATTCGCTATGCTCTAAATTTTACAAAGACCTTTATGGGCCCCGTCTCCATCCATTAGCAATACTGTAAGGAACGCCACGGACACGTTCATGTAGTGACAGAGAGTTAGGAAGAAGACGACTAAAATAATGTTATTTTTGTTAAAAGAACAACTTTTGTTCTAATAGCCCTAGTGCCTTTAGCCTTTCTCAAAGTGTGGTCCAGGGACCATTTGTGCCCAGTGGTGGCCTATCTCTTATTATTATTTATTGGTATTTCCACTGTTATTTAAAATTTTTTGTTGCCGGCGAATTCTTTTATCCACCGCAGGCGTTCCACCCATTATAGTGGAAAATCGTATTACAGTGGAAAATATGTACATATGGAATTGTATCCCTGTAACAATAACACTGTAACTTATAAACCTGTAACCAGTGGCGGCCATTGAGTCGCGAGGCAGGGGAGGCTGAGGCCCACAAAATTAATAACAGTCGTCTGATTGGACATTGAGTTTATAGTCATCCACCACACGCACGTTGTTAAGTCAAGAAGTTATATGTGTGCTGCATACAGCATACCTGCTGTATTGTAACATAGTCCTTGCAGGGCCGGGTATGGGACGTGGGCATAGGGACAGGGGCCCGATGCGAAACTTTTTCGTCTTGTTTTAAAAATTATTTATGAGAACTATTTATTAAAAAAATGACAAGCTTGACAATCCCTTAGCTTTCAACTCTTGATAAATGGTTAGGAATTGGGCTAAGAATTGGTTGCGAAGGGAGGTCCGATCTGCTAATTCGTAATCCTGTTCCCGGTCCTGATTTCTTGCACGTTGGGAAATATTGGCTTATGAGATAAAATACAGATTAACTATAACGTTATAAGTTATCATATTCTCTTTATATACATTTAGTTCTCTTCAATCTCATAGATAAGGTTTTATTTTTGTGAAGAACTAAATTGCTGAGTAGAAGTACGTTTCACAAGCCGTTGTCGATGAATTATTTATTTATTCATCTGAATTGAAGTTGGATCACTTGATTGAAGAGATGAAACGTCGATAGACGCGAATTTTTATCAAAGTCACATCTATTGGCGTAATACGGGAGGAAATTAGGGATGGCTTTTTAACCCTCTTTAAAAAAATTTAGGCCCTCTAGGAAATGGGTGGGGCTTTAGTCCCCCTTCTCCCTTGACCTCGGAGCTAGCTCCTTCAATGGTCGCATCCCATATGGAAACTTGTTTGATCTGCTTGTATTGCGTACGAAACCATTTTCCGAATGTGCTGTGAAGAAGTAAGCACACTTAAAGAGCAAAAAATATAGTTTCCTCCATTTTATCATTATACTCATGAATTAGTAACTCTATCGACTATCTGCTTATGAAATTTGGAGTCAATCAGAGCAGAACTTTTTGAGTGAAGTCGAATTTATTTTTGAAAGGCTGCGACATGTTCAGCCTCTGAAGACAACAAATCATACCATGTGAAAACCCGTCTAGATTCTACAGCAGGGTTGTCCAACACCCTGGACGACAGCCAAGAGTATTAATCCGGCCCATTGACTACTATTTGAAACAAAAAAATCCAAATTAAAAATATAATTTTTATTTCAGAAATAAAGAAATGGGGGACCCCTTTCCATATCTCAAGTGAATAAATAAATAACCCGAAGAAATTCTGAAGAGAGGCTTTTAATTTTTTTTCGAAAACAGAACTTAAAATTTTTTAAGTGGCTCGTTGTCCAAAATGGTTGGATAATCCTGTTCTCCAGCGTTCCTTTGCTCTCTTGCCACATCAGTTTTCACGCTATCATAATGCTGGCACAGTACTGCAATCATATCCTGCCTTTAGTCTACTGCGGTTTGTTGCACAGCCTGCTTGTGTGGCGTCCACTTGCAATGTAGGCTGGCCGTGCTTGTGGTCAGAATTCGCACATTTAACTTTTTTTTTCATGATTCGCATCGAAAACCAAAAAAAAAAAGACACATAAGGCAAGGGTTATTTCCACAATGTGATGAGACAACTTACGATGCCAAATTTTGATTACAAATTTATATTATATTCAGGGCTTAATTTCTAACAAAAAAAAAGTGAAGGAGCCCTAATATTATGATAAATCGATTAAAAAATTGAATGGCTGCAAAAGAATCGATAAATCATATCAATTATTTATGTTCATTTTTCTGGACAACAAAAT
>QLNU02015360.1:275091753-275111473 GCA_006491805.2 Dysdera silvatica
CTTTCATTGACATGCAATAGTTATTTATAATATACAGACGAATTTTGATAATTCAAAACCGAAAGGTATAAATAAAAACTTCAAAGTTATCGCAAATTTGAGTCACACATACACAATACACTTTCTTCATTGTTTCCTTATTATTTTGACTTACAGAACATTTCGGTTCATTAAACTTCATTTTGGCAAGTTCCACTATAATTTCTTTGAGGGAAAACCGCTATTTATTCGCGTAATATGAGATTTTGGGTAGTCTAATAATATCTATCCTTGGGAAACCGAAATAATCCTAAATTATTCGCTTGGTGAGTTTCTAACCTTGAGCAAATGAGTTTTAAATTTAAAGTTTTAATTACGGTTTAACCTTTACATGTCTCTTAAGACCACCGTATTTCTCAGGGATTAATCATCCTTTAGAAGGTAGGGAACTTCTTTGTTTTCCTTTAACCAGTAGAACATCAGAAGTTTTAATGTATCTGCATTGGTACTGGCGGTAGTTGCGCCCTCTTTTTACTGAAAGGGTACGTTATTTTCGAGTATTTATTTTTTATGATTTTAATTGGACAGTCGAATCCGTTTATGCATGAAGGGATCGGGACTTCCGTTAGTTATGCCCGTGTGCTGGCTACAGCCATGTTAATGATAAAATAAAAGAGAAAACCTGATAAAAAAAAAAGCGAAACACATTATTTACGTAAGTTATAGAAAATGTTTAAATATCAGAAATTTACATATCTTTACTACACTCCTAATGCCATTATATAAGTTGGTGGTGGGTCTACGGGTATATTTTCATTGCTATCATTGTCTGATTCAGGATTGTTTGCAGCTAGTATCGCAATTAGTGGTAATATCTCCACAGGTTGAATATGGATTCCATAACTATAAATAAATAAAGAAAGAAAGAGGAAGGAAGGCTTTTACTTATTGATGATGATGGTAGCTCTTTTTTTTATTCCTTATTCCTATTATTTTGTAATTCATCTTTCACTGTAATTTATTCTTTATTTGTTTAACTCATCCGATATTACTGGAAGCATTTCCATTGTTATCAGCGTTACGCCTTATCATCGCCAAACAAAACATTTTTGAATGAAAAGGAAGTTTATTTTATTTTTTAGTTAGTCCTGTACGTCTTATTTTTTGTCAGGGACTTACAAACAAGAGATCAAAATATGCTAATTTCTGTAGAAATTAGCATCAAATGAATAACTTGTATAATCAAACAACAGCAAAAAGCTTTTAGATTTTGTCAAAAACTACAGACACTTAGTCAAGAGTTGTTAATGATGATAACTAAACAAAAGCCATTTTCAAAATCCTCTACTACAGTAGCTAAAATACCCGTGAATTCAATCAAATTGCGTAAGCTCTAAAAGTTTGCCAAAGCCACGGTTTTGTAGTCGATTTGAAGTTGAAACAGTTCATCTTTGTCTGGCAAGTTTCGCAATCTTTCACCTTACCCTTTAAAGACATTGAAGAACACTTAAAGCGTAGCCATTAAGGGTAAAACCGCCTCTTTCAACTCATGCGATGATTGCCCAACTCTTAACATTTATTAGTGAAATTTACTTTAACTATACTACGTTTATTTTATAGATAAGTCGAAAATATATAGAGAGCAGTGACAGGACAATAAGAGAAAATAATTTTTAGTTTCATTACGAATGCCGAGGTCAAGGTTTTACCGCAATTCATTTAGTTTGTTTTTAGTTTGAAATAGGACGTTTACTTAGTTTGGGACAGTTCAAGTATTACGTAAGCAATATTTTGGCCATTTCCCCCACCCCCCCTAAGCAAAAATTAACATTGGCTAACATAGGAAAATAAGCACAACGGCAACTCCCCACCCCCAAAAAAAGTGTTTACTTAATACTTGGAAACTCCCTTTATAGAGCCGAAAAGCAGAAAAATGTTGGAATAGTTTCAGAAATCTCTCAAATCTTCAGGACATTTGTCTGCTATTTCCAGGTAAGTTGAATATCTAAACCAAAGTTCACTCAAACGCAGTATTTCTTTAAAGCTGGTACGTTATTGTTTACAATTGTTTCGACAGGTGAAAAAAAAATCCTGCCTTCGTCAGAAAATCGGTTCAGACTGGTCATCTGCCACTGAATCAGAACCGATTAGTGTCTCGAAATGCGACAATCCTGTGTCGTCATCTATTGTGAAACAAATCGAAGCATTTCCTTTGCTGCCTTTTCGCCGTAAAACTCAAGTAAACCAGTTATTCCTCCATGCTTTGTCCATATTCCCATGTTCTTCACCATAAGATGTATTAATTGTAGCCCTTAATGTTCAATTCTCATTATGACTGAGTATCATAAATTAGAGAGAGACCATGTGGTAAAAAGTAAGGTCTCTAACTGTAAAAGGTGTTACGTTTAGGGTGGTACATTTGAGTGGAGAAGTTCTTTAAAGGGATTTCCATTCCACATAACGTATTAGAATTTGTGTTTGTTCCTAAAAAGAAATTGAAAGGTAAAACAAATTTTTAATTTATTATATGTGTAATGTATCACTCTATGGTCAGTATATATATATATATATACGTACTCTATTTCTCCAACCGTCTCCAATATTAGTAAAATCAGCAATTTCATGCGAAATTACATGTTTTCAAGGCCTCGAAATGGAACATAATGAATCAGAGCTGCCTCTCTCACCCATCACTTTCACTTTGAGCATGCGTATTGGGACTTCGAACGGAAGCAAATTGTTGCAGTGAAACAAACTTTTTCCAAACGCTTTCAGAATAGCAATTGAATTTCCCACTGGCGTTGCTGCCTCAAGAATTAACTTGCTCATCTCTATCAGAAATAGTTATGGTTGAGTCTAAAATCGTAGCTCTTTCAGCTTTATTAATGTTTGTATTTTACAGTGCAAGAACAGCAAAGATCATGCTGCGTCGGGACCTGTAGTATTCCAAGACTTTTAGGATCTAGGGAACCAACCTGTGGATTACAGTGAGCCAGTTAGTACTTTTTTTGTACCCTACGGAGTTGAATCCGTCGGGTGAACGTAGCATCACACTAGGCAAAAGCGTACCAATGCATCACCGCAGGACCCTTTAGCTCTAACCCTCGGTCATTTTTTAGAGAACGTATTAAATTTACTACAGTGGACTCATGTTTTTACGAACTGTTGTATATTGGTCCCGCAAATTATTCCGAAAAAAAAAAAAAAATGCTAATTCCCATTTACGAACTTACGATTTCATGAACTTTTCTTTACTTGCTTTTACAGTCCGTATGAGTCCATAAAATCCACTGTGTTAGATTCTATTACCATACTACTATTATATTAATGTATGATTTATTTTTGTGTATAAATTGTAAGTACATGCTACTCTTTTATAATATGGGCTATTTTCGTAAAAAGTTGTAATACGATTACAAATGGCCCCTTTAATTTTCCCACTATTAAACACATGTATACGCACTAAAATACTGGAGAGGCACATGCCTCCCTTTCCCCTACTAAATTATGCCTATGACTGCAGATATTCACTAATTCCAAAATCCAAGTAGTGGACCTTCTTCATTAGACTGACCAGTGCATCGAGTGCTCCTTTAATTGGTACACTAGTAAATAAACTTTTGGTGGCCTTTCGTATCTTCGGCAGGGTCGAGGAAATTATTGATAACAAACAGATATTTCGACACTGGCATAAGGTTTAAAAACATTCTTCTTCTAAGGTTTAAAACAATCAGAATCAGAATACATTTATTACGCGGGGAAAAAAAAAGCAAGCGTTTTCCATGTCTGGAATCGTACTTGCTACCCTGCGTTGAAAGCAGAAGGCTGTTTTAGCGACACCGCTTTCATAAATGCCTGCTTTTGAACTTTTTTTCCTTTACCTTTATTTCACAGCACCGGACTGCATTTGTTAGGCGGAAAATTAAAAACTGAGGAAGATAATAGGTTCCAACGGTAGGGGATCGTATTTGCTACCCTGTAATATAAAAACAAGCCTTTTTTCATTGAGTCAGTTTCTTATATCGCTACTCTTGAACGAAGTTTCTTTTCTAGATGTGTATCGCTTCGTTTCACAGAATCTGATTGCATTTATTAGGCGGAAAATTGAAATTCGAAAAAAAAAACAAAAACGCGTCCATGTCGGGAATCAAACTTCCTTCCTACGTTGCGTTGAAAGCAAATGACCGTTTTGAAGATGCTGTTTCTTAAAATGCCTTCTCTTGAACCAGTGACATAGGAAAGAGAAGGGCTCAGGGGCTCTTTATTCCCCTCTTGGGTATCAAACACATTATTTTCTCATATTCGGCATCGCAAAATCTTCTTTAAAGCCGCTTGAGCCTCTCCATGAGCTTTGAATTACTACGCTACTGTCTTGAACTTTCTTTTTTTATATGCGTATTGTTTCATCTCACAGACCCAGACTGCGTTTATTAGACTAAAAATTAAAATTTGGAAAAGAAAAATTGCGTTCCAATTGAAAGGGGGGGGGATCGCACTTACTGTCCTGTGATGTAAGATAAAGCCTGTTTTATTGAGGCTGTTGCTTAATATGTTTATTCTTGAACTGGTTTTCCCTTTCTATATTTGTATCGCTCTACTTCACAGAACCAGACTTCATTTATTAGGAGGGGGAAAAATGCATACCCATGCCGGGTGCGTACTTTCTACCCTATGTTGAAAGCAGAGACCGTTTTACCGACGTTGCTTCTTAAAATATCAAATACGCGGATAGAAAGGGGGATTATGAGGCGATCATCCTATTCCTTGAACCGGGAATATATCATGGAAAATGAAATCAAAGGTACCGGACACTTGGCCAAAAATAGAAATCGAAAACAAATTCCTCCTCCCTTGAAATACTTTTCGATCCGCCATTGTAAAATGCCTGCTCTTAAACGTTTTTCCCCTTTTCTACATGTGTGTGTGTCGCTTCATTTCTCAGAATCACACTTGATTTATTAGGCGGAAAATTAAAACTTGAAAACAAAAATGCGTTCCCATGTCGGGAAACGTACTTGTTACCCATTATTGAAAATAAAAGTCGGTTTTATCGAAGCTATTTCTTAAAATTCCCTCTCTTAAAGTTTTTTCCCTTTCCATATATGTATCGCTTTATTTCACAGAACTAAATGCATTTATTATACGGAAATTTAAAATCCGAAAAAGAAAAAAAGTGCCTTCGTCGGGAATTGTACTTGCTATCCTGCTATATTTATATATGTATTGTGTGTATATGAAAGTATGAAGTTTCAACATTTATCACTTTTAATTTCCTATTTTGTGTGTTGCAGCGCATAATATACGTTATAAGCATAAATACAGCAAACCTCTCTTAATGGACGCTCTTTCATCCGGAACTCTCTGTTAAGTGATGTCTGTTTTCTTAGTGATTATTTAATTTTCTTTGGTCTTGGCTTGACAGGTGCAGTAAACAAAGTGAGTCAACGGAACTAATGCTATTGAAGAAGCTCCATAATAAAACTGCAAAGCAAAAAATGACAATTCAGATTGCATCAAACGAAAAACTCCATTTCAAACCTTTACAATACGTTTTTAATAAATAATTTCAAGGTAAAAGACAGGACACTATTTTTAAAATAACAGCATTCTTTTCCTGTTAAATGTACACCCATTACAAAAAATATGTGCTTCTAATTAATATTACATTTAGTCCCGAATTTCTGAATTGATACATTTTCATTTTTCCGTAAATTTTGATTTACCAATGTTGGCTCAATCCCAATTGATATTCGCATAAAGATATTCTTCTATAATTGAACATGTGAATTGTTTGGTTGCTAATAAAAGCGAGAAAAATGGCTCGAGTCATGATAAACGATAGGCGAAGATCTCATTAATAGATGATTTTTCACTTTCGTTGAATACGGATTTTAAAATGTGTTTTTGCTCGAAGATATTGCCAATTTTATTGGGAAAATTTGCATATAACGAACAAAGAATTTTACTGTTACTAGTGGTTTTTCCAATCATATCTAGCTTATATCATACTTGTAGTTTAAGCATTTAAGAGGCAATAAAATTCCTTTTGAATTTTGTGTTTATTGCTATTTTTTTCTCTTTGAGATCCAAAATCGTGAGTCAGTACTTTTCTGTCGTATCGAAGATAAGGGTAGAAGAATTGTTCTTGCAGATTCTCGATTTTTTTAGCAGCAATTTCTTGACTGCGAACGCCGCTATCCTTTTTTATTGTCTCGTTGTCAAGGGGACGGCAAAAGCTTGATCCGATTTTATTTCCTTCTTCGACATTCGAAAAATCTTTCATGGTTCCACTCGAGATTGCTAGATGGTTCGTAGCGAAATCGCGGGTATTGGAAACTTTTGATGTGTCTATTGGACGCCAAGTGTATCTCAGAATAAAGAAACTTGACTCCGTTGATTCAACGAAACCAAATCCGTCCTGGGAAAACTCCGGGCCCATTGAAAAAATCTTCGGGAAAAGAGACGGGCGTTGTCCCTAAAAACGATCAACAAACGAGCGCTTCTGGAGCAATTGGTGAGATATGGCTGTTCTGGCCCAGGATTTGCACCAAGTACTCCCTTAAAGATGCCGAAGAAATAAGTTTTTTATAGATGAAATTTCCTAGGATGCATTTGTACGACGTTAGCATTCAATTAATAAGTACCATGTTCGGTAAAAACGCCATTAGTTTTATATATACATATCTAATTCAGTCACAAGCTTTGCATATATTGTTTGTTTTTGTTTATTGTTTTCTCGATATAACATCGATTTTTTTAAAGTTTTTTTTTTAACTTAAAATCAAACTTCTAATCCTGGGAAACGAGCATTTCGCGTGTTCTCAATGTATGTACAGTAGTCCTGATTATTCGCTTAACCGAAATGCCCTACTGCAATTATTTTTTGTTTGTTTGATTGTTATTATTTTTTTAAGTAGACGCTTGTTCAGTGTTTTTGGCAAAAACGCTCATGTTTTTTAGTATCAATGGTGGATCGTGGTTTTATCGTGTGTTCTGGGCTACCTACTATATTAATGTCTTTTAAATTTTTTTATAAAAATTACTTATAAATGACAATAATTATTTCTTATAACTTACTAATAAGGACTAAATTACTAATTAGAACTAACAAAAATTACTAATAAGAACTTACAAAAATTACTAATAAGAACTAACAAAAACTAACTTAAATTGTTTAACTTAACACTAAAATTACTAATTAGAGCTAACTAAAATTAATAATTAAAAAAAATTAACTAAATTATTAATAAATACATTTTAACAAGCTATTTCATTTTTCTCGAAGAAAAACTGAACATTTTTGACTAATTCGTTTCTGAATTTCAACCGTTTCTCACCCGAATACCCGGCGAGAGATGTGGAGTGGGGGGGGGTAGGAGAACCTACGAGGTGGACAACACTGGGTGGTGACCAAAACAATACGCTAATTTGCTGAAGTCTTGGGCGTAGAGATGTACGGACTCGTGGAGCCCAAGCCCTCCCCCAGAGTTCCCACGCAACCTGGAGAACCTGGAATTGTTAGGGAATTTTAAGTCGTCCTTAATAGTCAGGGAAAAGTCAGGGAAAACTTTCTTAACTTCTATTTTGAATAGCTAAATCTCAACGAACGTGAAGCATTTTACCCGCAACCAAAATTTAGTTGAAAGTTTTTTAATTGGTCAAGGAAAACTTCCTTAACTTGTATTGTGAATAACCAAATCTCCCACGAACGTGAAGCCATTTTCCCCGCAACCAAAATGTAGTTGGAAATTTTTTGATTGGTCAGGGAATTTTGTTGGAAAAGTCAGGAAATTTTGCTGAAAAGGTCAGGAAAAAACCTGGGAACGTCGGGGAAGTTTTTTCTCCAATGTAAGTGTGAACCCCCCCAAAAATAATTTTGAAAACTCTACGTTGATGGCTAAATCTCCAAATTAGAGAGCTTAACACACAAGTTAAGAGCTTAACACGTGACACCATTTTAGAGCATTATGTCAAATTTCCTCCCCCACATCTGATTACTTCTGAAGTACAATTACAATATTCTAAAAAAGAAAATAATTTCACATGATGAGGTTAGGATACAGTACCACCAAGAGAAATCAGTACAAATGCTACATATCGGACATATGTACAGACACGTATATGCTTTATATATATCGGATATACTACAAAAATATCGAACGATTTCAAAAGTAGTTAATATCTTGTTTATACATACACGTACTTTGTGACGTATTTCATTATCAATGTAGTGGCTTCGTACATAATATGTATTAAGCGTGTTCTTGGATAAATGTTTCTTTGCGCCTTTGCATTGAAATTTGAATTTTCGGATCATCCGAAATTTCGCTTATCGTATAATCGAGGTTTTACTGTGTTGTGGGTAATCTGACTTGCTGAAAACAAATCATAAAGGAGTAAAGCAAACAATGTTATATACCTTATAAATATGACATAATTTTAATCATTTAAATACTTTGTTGGTTAGTTATCCAAAATATTAGAGGTGAAATATAAAATTTACCAATTACGTCAAGTATCAGTTTTTATATTAAATATCCCCCACGGATGTTATATAAATATCGTTCATCCGTATATTTTCACATGTGACATTCACGCTTTCCGGATTTGTGTAATAAACCCTTGTTCTGTTTCTATGGAAACGAAAGCAGTTAAAAATAGCGACCTGCAAAGAATTTAAATCCTCTTATTATTTAAACGAGAAGTTAGCTTTTAAATTAATCAAAGCTTTTGACTAAGAGAATGCAAATCCTTAAAAAAAAAGGCTATTAATTAAAGTTTAAAAGAAAAGTCGAGCGGAAAGCGATTTGTTCTTTTGAAAAACAAAAATTTCCGTTTTCTTTCTCCGCCGGTGCTTCATCTACCTATAATTAAAACACTGTTGCTTAGAATTAAATTTGCTGAAAATTGAAAACTACATGTTACTATAAGATTAACAAATTTAATGTAAAAGGACTGGTGAAAAATTTAAACTTTATCTTTTTAATTTTCCAAAATAATTGATATTATTCTGTTTTTTTTCCCACAATATCTGGATATCTATTTTTCCACATTTCCGCTCCCCTCTTTTTGCTTATTTAATTGCGTAAAATAACTTTTTTTTTTTACCATTCTTAAGGATTCCTTTGATTAATTTGAAATTAGCCAATTTCGAAGTAGGCTTTAATGCTACTGGATATTCATAATCAGGGGCGTTGACAGCCTAGGCCGGCTCCCAGGCTCACTTCAGCCGGCCCCGATGACTCCTTCCCTGGGCGGCCCCCCACAGCATAGGTCCTTGCCAGCGCAGGCCGCTAGGCTTTCATCCGGGCCCCGGGCTGCAGCCATCAACGTAGAGTTCTCAAAATTATTGGGGCAGTAATGTACGTTTATACATTACAGTATATGTAAAATCTCAATTTATTTCAGATTATTTGAGGGGGGCCGGCCCATATAACTCTACGCTTATGGCTGCTGCCCCCCCATCTCGTTGGTTCTATTCGTAATTAGGGAATCCGACACAGAATTGAAAAAACGTATTATATAGATGCGAGGTGTATACATTTTTTCGATCGACAACGTTAAACGCAAAGTACGTATTTTAAAATAAAACGAGGGAGAGTTCTCGTTCAGAGTAGATGCGAATCATGTATAGCGATTGCAAATAGCTGGATCTGCTATTTATCAGATTTTTATTTGCGCATTAATTAGGCGGACAAGGTTATAGTAGATCTTTATGGCATTCTTGCACTATGCTATTACCCGATTGTATCAAAATGGAAGTGACTGTACTTGATTTAAACTACCAGTTTTCGGTTACCCTCTTAACGCTAAGACCGCATAATTTCTGAGACCCGCCATGCATGACTGTTTTGCCGTACAAAGGTTTGTCAAAGCGAGTCTTCTTTATTAAGGAACGCGATTATTAAGCGAGGTTTTAAATTAAGACTGATACATTTCAGCACAACTAGAAATCGACAAACATTGGTGCTTATACGGTTATTGACAATTACAGGATGTTTTAACGCAGTGAATAAATAATTACGGACGCGGCGTGGAATGTTTACTAGTTAATTAATTGAAACATACTGTGTTATTAACTATTTACAGGTCTCCTTTGCTCGCTGGAGAACACCAATATTGTACAATCTTTTCCTTCGAGGTTCGTAAATACTCTATAATCTCCAGAAACTTTTTCCCCTTTAGGGAAAATACACAGCAAAATCAAAGTAAAGAAAAAGTCACAAAACAAAATCCACGCACAACTGGGCTGTCTGTTCTGTATTACCACTTCGTTGGTGGTGGAACGGGGTGTGCGCCTTGACCCCTAGTGGCGTTTTAATGGTTACGTGTCACTTGCGGAGTGTCATTTGCTGACAGAACAACTGAAATATCACGCCAAGGGGAATTTCGGCGAGAATTTGTACATTTTTAAGATTTTTATACAAGTGACGCCACATGGCAAAAGCCCGTAAATGCAGGCGAGAATATTTAAAAAAATAAATAAATAAAAAGGTGTTTAAAAGCCTTGAGTCTTGTTACAAAATTTGAAGAACTTAAAAACCAATGCCGATGGAAATCGGAATATCTACTTTTGAATCACTCTATATCTTGTACATAATTTGTATGATTTTCTATGGTTTTAATAAAATCAGCACGGGTTATTCAAATTAAGAAATGGAATTCGTGTATATTTATAACAAAAAAATTAATAATTTGCAACGTTCTTATAACATTGTAATTTGTAATTTTTTAAACATTTAGAGAGTATAAGTCCTTAAGCTAATTTCATATTCCCATTTAGAAAGAGAAGTTTGCAAAAAAAAAAAGTTAATTATAAACGATCGCCATTGTGAGATGTAAAGATGTCTCCTAAACATGTATCCTTAACATCTGTAGCCAATAAAAAGGGAGGATTCGCCAAGTTCACCAATGTCCGCAAATGACACGAGGATCTCTCCCAATCTATACAATTTCGCGTTCGCAAATGACACGTTCGCAAAAGGCACGCTACCGTTTTAACGTCTTTCTACCAAATCCGCTCCTGTGTGGGCTTTGTACAGGGTTTCTGTACACCTGGGAATCTGGAATTAGCAGGGAATTTAAAGTCCTCCGTGAAAGTCTTATCTATTCCAGTCATAATTATCAAACTAGAAGGTCAAATGATTTAGTTCTACCATCTATCAGAACTACCTAGGCTACTTAAAGCATAGCTTATTATTTTTGGGTCCATGGAGCTGGAACTCGCTTCCTAAAAATTTAAGGGTATTGAACAATTTACGTTTATTTAAAAAAGACTGGAAAACTATTGATTATTTGCTTTTATCATGAGTTAATTGCATATTTATGGAAATTATGCTACCATTGCCTGTTGTGCCATGGCAATTATTTAATTTTGTTATTATTATTATTTTTATTATCTTGATTTATTTTTTTATTTCTGTTATAAGAGCGGATGGGAACTTGTTACACATTAAATTGCCTTTTTTCCTTATCTCCCTCTTTGCATAACTTTAAACATTTAATTAATTTATTTATTATTCCGCAAATGTTATGCTAAGAAAAATAAACTGATTTGATTTGAAGCCGGTGTTGGGGGAGTATTCTTTAGTCGAACCCGGAAAAGCCAGGACATCATCTGGAAAAGTCGGGAGTTTTTCCTCCAAGGCAAGGGGGAAACCTCGTTTGTATCTCCAAAATATAGTCGGTAGCTGGACAAACAATTTGCAATTTTAAAGCTAGAGGAATTGATTCCCTCATACAACAGATACCTGCTTGGTTTAGCGTTAAGATGATAGCTAATAAAGGGTAGTAACTGTCCGTTTGAAACAGTTGAACTTAGTCAGATCTGCATTTGGTTTCCACGAGGTCGAAACGTAAGATGAGGTCAGCCACCAAACATGGGAAAGCCGCCAGGATTTTTGTAAATTGAGATTATATATTCCACAATCATAGCTTCTCCTTCGCTACAGTCCCTGCAGGACCTGGACCTTTCTCTCCTTAACGACCATCGCTCGTTCTCCTATAGGGATTGATTCTTATAATCTTCCTAGCCATTCTAGATCCTCCCATCCTTTCTATATGCCCGAGTTATTGAAGTCTTCTTTCCTTTATTTTCCTTGGCTACTCCTTATACATCCTTCGCTTATTTCTGTCACACATGCTCTCCATATAAATGGTATATTTCCAAATTCCATAATCATATACTAATATAAAATAAGTGCTATTTTTCAACTGATAGCTAGAAATTGTAGCCAAAAGTGGAAACCACAACATTATTGCGATCCTTCATTGCCAACGACAACAATAGAAATTATACTTTTAAGTATATAAGTTTGAATTTATTGCCGACTAAATGTAAACAAAAAACGTTGTTATATCTTCGAGAAAGTTTAATGTTTTAAATTGCGGCCATTTTTAGATGGAAATATAATATAAACTTTAAAAAATAAACTTCAAAAAAATTATTGTCATCGTATTAGCAACAAATATTAAATATATTATGTCTTGAGGACAACGAAGAATGCAGACTGTCACCGAACTCAATTTTTTAAGTTGGAAAAGCTTAAAGTTCCAGCACTAAAAAAATTTTCTTTTCAAAACGCGGAGAATGTTAGTTGGTGGAGAGCTGTCAACCGTAAATGAGCCACCGTATGCAATAAAAGGAAAAGGGAAAAATATATATATATATAAAAAAAGGAAAAGAAACGAAAATATAAATTTAAAAGGACGAAAATAAAATACAGACGTTCCGAGAAAATAAAATAATAATAAAAAAAAAAGCATAAAAAAATCGCGAAACTGTCTTGAATTAAAAAAGAAGAGGAAAAGAAAAAGATTCAAAGCGTTTTTTAATGGGACTAAAGCAACAACGGTTTTCCTAGTCAAATACCCATTGAAAGTTATTCATCGATCCAAATTGAACAATAGCCTCGTATGATCAAAATTCCGGTTGAAAGGGATTTCGAGATAAAAAGGCTCGAGATTAAATAAACACAGTAATTGTGTTTGTGTTAACATGTAAGTGAAATGGCAATGAGGGAAGGCTTTGTTGTGTTATTCATTGTAAATATCGGAGACAGAGGGGATATTACGTTAATAATTATTATTAATAATAATAATAATAACACAAATACTGACATTAAATCAAAACTGCCGCATTCTGGTGACAGCTCGGATACGCAGATACTTTTAGCTAACTAAGGTCCTTGGAACGGATTTGATGCCTGACTGGATGAAACCAATCAAATCTAGTATGAAATGTAAGATATTATTACCCTTCACAGGGATAACACAATTGCCAAATAATGGTCAACACACAAAGCCACCTGGGCGAATTTTTGTGAGCTTTTATAGGGGAATTTATTTTTATTTATGGATTTTCGACACCCATGTAGAAATAAACTTAAACTAGAGCTTTTTTCGTTTTGGAGAAAAAGAGACGCTTTCCCCATCCTGGATTCGAACCAGGGTCCCTCCGTTTAGCTACGAGTGTCCTGACCTCTAGTTATGATCGTAGTAGACCACTAATATAGAATGTGGATTGTCATAGTGATAATAATATCTTGATATAAGACTGGTTAAAGAAAAAGATTTACAGTATAGACATTACAATCCTTGGCGACAATAAAATTAAAGATAAAGAATTAAAAAAAAAAATTTCGTGACCTAACAATAGAACTTAATAAATTCGGGGGTGTGGGGAAGAAGACGTGTAACTCTTTATTCAAAAGTGATCGACGTACTGGGGAGGCCATTACATCCAATTTAAAACAATTCTTAGAAAAATTGGATTTTACAGGCACATCTGCAGCTGACCTGAAGAAAACGACTTTACTTGGCACTACGTACATTTTAAGAAGATGCATGGACAGTTCTCAGGCCACTGAATGAGACTTGAACTGTACCGGTAACTCCAGGCTAAGAAAATAGTTTAAAATTTCCTTGATACTGAGAAATACACTTCCGTGAATAATGACAACAATAATTTTATTCAATTCGAAGTACACATTTTATGGTACATATCGTGAGCAGTGAAGAATATAGAGATGATGACGTTAGCTTTATATCAAGCTTTGGGTTAGAATTAGAAGAGAATGTGAAGCCTTAGTTTTTATGAATTGAAAAAGAACAACGTTTTTAGGCGTAATTTTAATTTTTTTTAATAACAAGAATCGACGTACGTTTCGGACGAGCGTTGGCCGTCCCTCATCGGGAATGCAAGTTTATTTTTGTTATTAAAAATATTTAAAACTACGCCTAAAACGTTTTACTGCGTAGTGTTACGTTACCTGACTAACCTTAGTTTTTGTTACGAGATTCTCTGCCAGAGTTGTGGAGATGTTATCTAGAATAACAGATACTGGGAACGGGAAGCAGAAAATGTTACTAAATTTGTCATCTTTCAGCCATTCCTCCTAACTGTGGTTGTAGGAAAGGAAACGCGTATGTTAAAGTTCAGTTGCCAATTAAAATGGTCTTTGTGAGGTTAAAAACCTTTACAGAGAACAGGGTTTGCTGAAACCCTTTTTGTAAGATATCCAGTCTGTCGCATCCTCATTTAGACATTGATCATGCTTCTGGAAATGAAATTTGTTCTTGGTATTTACTATAAGGCAAGTTTGTCTTTCATGCCGGAATATTTAATTACAAGAGGGCGATTTCTCGGGTGAGCGAAATTTATCTTCAAAATCTTGCCATCTCCTGTTGCAGTGATTCCCAATTAATTTTCATCGCAGGCCGCTTTGAATCTTTTTTTTTGCTGACGGGCCAGAAGATATGAAAACGAAATTATCTTACACGCTACATAGACATTGGCGTAACTGGGGGTGAGGGGGATTATCTCCCAGAAATTTTCTGATTCAATGAAATAGCATTGAGGTAAGAGCTTTAGCCCCTTCTAGAAAAAAATTAGCGCCCCCTAGATTGCGAGGCTAATCACGCCTTTGTATAGTATGCGAGTACTGGATTATTTGTAAAACCAGGAAGGAGCTCAGGGGCTCAAACCCTTTCTATTGGGTATCAAGCATCGTACGTATAACAAATATTACAAGCGATTTTTGGAGAAAAGGTGAATTTTGGAAAGAGAAAAAGAAATCGAGTAATCGGATATACAATAGAACCCCGCTAATCCGTCACCTATGGGACGGGGAACATGGTCGGAACGCAAAAAAGGTCGGATTATCAGAAGAATACTTCATTTACATTAAAATGCGATACAATTTGAAAACAATGTATACTACGTATAGTTTTCAATTAAGAATATTACTTACCATACTATTACTTTATAGTATTATATTATGTTGACACATTTTAAGTTTAACAGTGTAAATAGGAAATAACATTTATCAAGAAATATTGAAGTCAATAGGTAGTATAGTTATAGTGATATATATATACTTCTACTGTACATTTAGTGTTGAAGTGGGAAGAAAAAAAAATCTGCAATGTTCTTCTATTTAGCAGACGACCATCTTGATTTTGCTGCGATGTTCCTCCATTTTCGTATCCACAAAATATCCGTTGGTGAATAAAGGGAGTTTTGTTCAATGTACTGAAAAGCTGTGTTTAATGACTGCTTAGCATCTGCATGCAATACTCGGCTAGTAGGTTTACAGCTCTCATTGTGTTCTTCTTTTTCGCTGTCGTGTCGTCTGGGTTACGACAGCAATGATCTAGTCATCATTTAATTCTTTTGTAGTTCAGTCAGCATCAGCTTGATTGATCCACTCACGTCACTGAGCTAAACATCAGGATGTAAAGCTTGTACGTCACTGACAATTATTGCTAGTGCATCTTGATTTTCATCTTCATTTTGAATACTTTCAACCACCATTTTCGCCCCAAGTTTACGCCAAGATTTTTGAAGTGTTGATGTTTCATCTCCTCATAAGCTTTGGCAATTGTGTAAATAACATCCTTAATACATTAAGAGCTTTCATCGCCTCAAACAGGCCGCTACATTTTTTCTGTATTTTCTAGAGTAGGTCCAATATATTTTCGACGATATCTTCTCTTTAACCACTCCATCACCCCCTGGTCCATGGGCTGGATAAGAGAAGTTACGTTAGTAGGAAGAAATACATCTTTTATTTCTCCCTTTACTAGTTCCTCTTCAGATGGATGAGATGATGCATTATCCAATAACAGTATGGCACGTAGAGGCAGTTTTTTTTTACTTTAGATTTTTTAAACTGCAGGAATAAACAGGTCAAAAAACCATTCTTTAAAATGTTTGCAATCCATCCATGCTGGTTTTTGCTTTCGTTAATACACAGGTAGTGATGATGCATTTACGTTCCTAAATGTTCTTGGATTCTTGGATTTCCTTATTACAAACAATTGCAATTTGTGACTGCCATTAGCATTGTTACAGGTAGTAATAGTCAACCTAAATTTACAAAGTTTCATACCTTTTATGGTTTCGTTTTGTGCAACCAGAGTTCTTGTTATGAACATTTTATAGTTTAAACCTGTTTCATACAAATGATCAGGATTTAATATATTTTCCTTAATCAGATTTTCAAATTCTGAAATAAATTCGCTTGCAGCTTCTTCATCAGCAGAGAGCTTCTTACCTGAAATTATTACATTTCGAATTCCATGTCATTTTTTCCAGCGATGTAGCCAGCCTTCACTAAATGGCTCGCCGAGATAGCAGCATGGTCGAACCAAGCGGAGAGTCGGACCATCAGAGGTTGGATTATCGGGGTTCTACTCTACTCACAAGCAGTCATTTAAAAATTCGACTTTTCAAAAAATATTTTACATTACTTTTCAATACATTTTGCTCGTCGTTTCTTATACTTCGACTGTATTTGAGCCCCCGGTCCATACTTTTTTAATTGCTACTCCACCGTGTGACACAGAAACAAACTGTTTTAATGTCGCAGTTTAAAGTTTACCTCTACTGACGTGAACGAACAACGAAATATTTTTCGCAGAACCAATAAACAATTTGTGCGAAAAATGACATCAACGCCATTCCACAATCAGCTTGAAATTTGGAATATCCTTGAGCCGTAAAACCATAAAAAAAAACGAACAAATAAATTTGGAATATAAACAGTCGTGGCCAATCTTAAGGTGCTCTCTAGATGAGTATTGGTTCGTTTGTTTCGGCAACTATTCTTTAATATTATTCATGTCAAATCGCAGACTCGCAATTGTAAGTAGATCCATACATAACCTGACCATACGTTCCGTTTTGTACGGGACCGTCCCGTTGTCCCCCCAAGCACGGCTTCGAGACGCCGAAATGTCCCGTTTTCAGAAAAAGAGAAACCCTAGTAGCACGGTGATATAGAGCATGCTTAATACGTATATTGTATAAGTCGGTCAGAAGCTTGCTAGCTCGCAAATCTTTCTTGACGATTGTTTTTTTTTTTACGAACGTGTGTTATTGAACTCAATTTAATTTTTTTTTTACGTGACCCCTCCAATTTAAGAATGCCCAAACGCAAGTGCACTTTTAATATTAACTTACAAAGTACCCGTTTATAAAGCAAAGAATTAACTCCATCGGACGCAAAGGTGTAGAGTTTTGAAAATTATTGGCCTCCGCTAAATAATAAGTAAATTAATTAACGATTAATTTATCTTTAATTAATAGTCAAATAATAATAATTTTATAATATTTTTACAATAATTAATTTCTTATATAATTGATTTCGTAATTAACAAATAATTATTAAATAGCAATATTAAAGAAAACCTCCATGAATACCTTGTATAAATTGCGCTTTATGCAAACTTTATAGGCAGAACAATATTTTTTAAACTATCACATCTATTTCACGATTTAAGGTTCAAACATAGACGTGATTTGGGGGTGGGGTTAAACTGGGGGGAGGGCGCAAATTCGTTTTCAGAAATTGGAAGTCAAGTATTTCCTGTCTTTTTTTTTAAATACTTGAGCGAATGCCAAAAGTTGACACTATCTTTGGAGTCTGCATCAGTTTCATCAGTGGGTAAATAAATCTTTATATCTCTTTCGCGTTCAATTCCTTTGAAAACAAATATGTCAACATTGAGAGGCTTAGCATTTCGAAAATATTTGAGGACGGGAGGACAGATGTAGCTTCAAAAAAGCACGTGATTCAGCTTTAAATAGAAAAAATATATATGCCCATGATATTCAATGAGAGGACCTTGAGCCCAGTGGAGTAGGAAAGGAAGGGGCTCGTGGGGCTCAACCCCCATCGGATATCAAAACACATCATTTTCTCATAGGCCGCATCACAAAATCTTCTTTAAAGGCGCTTGAGCCCCCATGAGTTTTGAGTTGCTAGGCGACCGCTTGAGCCCCTCGTTTTCTATGCCACTGCAAATATTAGTCTAACGTTTGTGTTACTTATTATCTACTAAAAACTGGACTTTGGAAGACAGTGATCTGATCATTTAACAATTAGTTACAAAACCTTTTAAATCCCTAAAAAAACACGAATTATTCAACTTGAAAATTTTTATTTTGTATTTTAATGTATAGTACATTCTAAATATATTAATGAAAAAACTTTTAATTTTATCCGACAATGTGTAAATCTTTTTTATGTTGTAAAATTTTTTATTAAAATTCTTTTTTATTACAAAAATACTTTTTTTATTACAAAAATACTTTTTTTATTACAAAAATACTTTTTTATTACAAAAATACTTTTTTATACCTTGTTTGGCCCAGAATGACCACTGCTGTCCTTGCGTCATAAAAGTACAACCAACACGCCATGTATTTTTTTTCAATGTGTGGGGGAGCGGCCATTTTTTTCGGGGACAGCGTATTGGCGAAATTCTACTGTGAATGGATTGCAAAGTCCGCCTTTTAAAATTTTACGCCCCTTAAGTACAACGCTCATGTGGCCAGGGTTCTTCAACTTTATTTAGTCAGAGGGCCAATAATTTTATCTGCATGTGGGCCGCAATACAGTAGCGATAATCTAAATTGTATATATAGTACCAAAATTACATTCATGTTATCTCAGTCTTTTACCCTTATACTCACATAGTTCGTTGTACGTTCATATGTGGCACTAAATGGAGAAAGCGTAAGTAGCATAGGTCTACAAGATGAAGGATTACCATCGGCACAAAGATTTAAGTATCTTGGATCATTTGTAGGCTGAGATGGAGTTATGACCACAGAGATACAACACAGAATCCAATGTGGGTGGTTAAATTGGAGAAAGATGAGTGGAGTGCTCTGTGATAGGAAAGTAAGCGGAAGGATGAAAGGAAAATTGTACAAAACTGTGGTCAGACCTGCAATGTTATACGGGGCGGAGACTTGGCCAATTACAAGAGCGCATGAAAGGAAGATGGAAGTGGCTGAGATGAGAATGTTGAGGTGGATGAATGGTGTTACAAGGAGGGATAAAATAAGGAATAACCTAATTAGAGGTACGGTCAAGGTTGGACCCATAGGAAGAAAAATACAAGAACATAGGTTAAGATGGCTTGGGCATATGGAGCGGAGAAATGAGGAATATGTGGGAAAGGTATTGGATAAGCTGGTGGTAATGGGTAAGAGGAAGAGGGGAAGACCACATCTGAGATGGAAGGATAAAGTGACGGAAGATCTGGAAGAGTATGGATGGAGTAGAGAAGAGGCATTGGATAGAAGATTGTGGAAGAGAAGATTAAAGGACCATAACGCCGACCCCATATAACATGGGAAATGGCAAAGCGAAAGAAGAAGACTCACATAGTTCGTTGTAAGGTAAAGTAGACATTAAAAAATCAGTATGCTTATTTGTTGACATACGAA
>QLNU02015360.1:275114566-275163427 GCA_006491805.2 Dysdera silvatica
ATAAAAATTCCGATATTGCTACCGCTTCGAATTCTTCAATGCTTAATTTTTTTAAGAAAAAGGATTCACGAACTTCGTAAGATCTGCAAGTTGCTGTGATGGAAGACACCTGGGCTTATCACACGGTGCAAAGAACCACAGTTTTCTCTCAAACAATTGTGCTTCTAAGTTAATTCAAGCAGGTTTTGAACAGAAAGTTAGATGTTCTCGTATGGAAACAGAAGCTAATATTGTAAATGTGTTAGAGCCAATAGTAGTAACTGAATCGAAAGATCGCCTCAGCGAATGCAACTGTGTTACTATATTAACTAATGCTTCAAACCACGGGTCCATGAAAATATTTCTTGTTTTAGTCCGCCTCTTTTTACCATGCGAAGGCATTTAAGTCAAAATTTTAGAATTTCAAGATCAACCAGGCGAAACATTAGATGTTATTGTCAGTTATCTAATGATAGTATTGATGGAAAATGAAATAATATAAATATTTGAATGGGTGAATTTAACCAAAATATTTGCATGAGAAAAATTCAAAGTTAAATGGATGTATTGATTGAAAAGGGATTTATTAATTGTGACCAAGTTATCAGAAGTATTTGATGAGTATTCACTTATAACTACATTACACCGCAGGAATTGACAGAATGGAACACTGGGAATGTTTCAATTGAAAGTCATTGTGTGGAATTGTTCAAACACTTTCAGACCAATAGTTTGAATCATGCGAACTTTCGTATAATTATTGAATATATCTCATGCCTGCCAGGCACTAATGCACCAGTAGAAAGGGTCTTTTTCTCTTACAAATAAGTTATGGATGAGCGAAAAAACACAGTTACTAGTCGCAGTTTCTAAAGCAATGGTAATTATTAAAGTAAATTTTAAGAAATCATGCCAAGAAATTTATTCTTATTTAAAATCAAATCCAAATATTCTTAAACAAATTTGTTCTTCAGAAAAATATAAGACCACATAAATTATTTTTTACATATTTATTCCTGTTCTTTTCCTTAATAAATAAAAACTATGAAGAACTACGGTGTTTTTTTAATAACATACTACTATTACCGAAAAATTAGTAGATGTCCCATTTATTTTTTTCCCTCAAAACGGGACATACGCCGTATGTCCCGTTTTGAGGAAAAAAATAAACGGTCACGTTATCCATACATCGTTAAAAAGGAAATCGCCATTTTTTTTTCAATTTGAATACATCGTCATAAATTTTCGCCAAAAGTCAATCAAAGATTCACGCTTAAAGTTATATTTGAGTTCTTCTGAACCTTAAATTTCAATCCGTTCAAATTGTGCCTCGCTTTGTTCAATGTTTTGTAGCATCCCTTTACCATTTCCTGATATTTCACACATCTGAGCATGATTCAAACAAAGCAAGGGGATTTTTTTTTATGAATACGTGCATTGATTTCGGTACAGTGAAAAGCTCATCTCAAATTTTCGTATTATCATATTCAATACCGGGATCACGAGTTTTCTACCAATTTCAATACACCCTCTGCATTTTCATGTTCTCTTCCATTTTTCAAACATCTCGTAAACGTTTTAAAATATACAAATTTATGTTCCGTAAAATCGTCTTTCATCCATGAAAGTTTGATTTTAAAATTTTGTCTTTCTTTGATTATATCAACAACAGTTTGCTTTTTCCTCTGCATTTGCAGATTTCATTTATATAAGTGATTAAACTAAAAAATGAGATTTTTTTGTAGAAATTTCTCATTCGTTAAAGATAAAAAAAAAAATGTTGTGTTTTAAAATTACCTTTATTTTGCAAAAATATAACCAATGAGTTCTTCAGCTCTAATAATCTCTCAACTGCTTTTCTTGAGCTAAGCCGCGTTACATCATTATGCAACCAAAGATCGTTGTGCTGAAAACCTATATCAGTACCGATTTCCCTAAACAGTACTCTCTACGTTGAAGACTCGAAGTGGAATGGATGCAATTAATTAACTTCGTTACTTGATCCATCGTGGATTTCAGTTCATCATTAAGCTTAATATACCAAACAGTTTGGTGACTCAAACCATGAACATTTTGAAGGTTAGGAACAATCAGTTTTAATCTTCCAACGAATCCAATTTCTTTACCAGTCATGGCCGCGGCATCATCCGTCGGAACACAAATAATTTTTTCCAAATCAAGTTCATTAGAACTGAAAAAATCCTTAAACTTAATATGTGTATTTTCACCAGTAGCCGTTTTAAAAAATGGAATTAACCATAGCAATTCATCTCTAAATATTCCTATATGATATCATAAAACCGAACAAATACAGACAACTATGACACATCATTAATAGATGTTGATTCGTCAAGTGGCAACTGATAGGAAATCACATTTTTTTCAGACCATTTACCGATGCTGAAAATTGTTCTCACTAAGATTTACGATCCGTCGAGTTGATGAGTCATTTGAAAGGTGAACTTACGGAACATAAGGAAATTTCCCATTAAAATTCCCGTGTTTTGTATTCGAAGTAGCGGCGCCAAGGGCTGACGATCAGGAGCGATAGTTGGGAATTCCTTTCGTAGCCTATGGGCCAATGGATTGGTGTCCTCCCAAAATCTAAGGCATACGCCCTTGGAGAGAACCCAGTCCGCCCTTGGGCAGCGCATATTCTTTACGTACAGACACTGAGTTATTCACAGAAGACAAACGGGATTCGCCCCTTTTCTCTCTGGTAAAATAAACAGGCATTCCTCGATCTAATCACTTCTAAATCATGATTTTCACAGTCAACTTTTCTCTTCTTTACCGCATTTGTGACCACTTTTTTTTTTTCCGAATCAACAAAGCACCATCCACTACGTACCTTCAATGCACAGAGGGACTGGATGCGACTTCGAATATTTGCTTCTGTTTTGACCGGCGTATCATCTCCGTAAAGAACTATTTGTAGCTTGCAACAAACTAGGTCTTCCTACACCGGCTGATCTTCTCTCCATTCATCAAAACCCTTGCATTCATGCGCGCCCATATGGGGGGAAGAGGGGGCTCGAGCCCCCCCCCTAGCCGTTTAAAAATTTGATTCGCCCGATTCTGCTATGCATTTACTTTCAAAAGTTTTACAGTCACATTTTAAAATAAGGTACTTTTTAGCTCATTACTAATTGTCAAGCAGTATCAATTATTTTTGTAGCATTTTAGTATCTTGTACATTCACTAAAATTTTTGACAGCTTTGAGAAGGAGGTAATAATATTTCTCAGACCCCCCCCCCCCCACCCAACCTACAAGTACTCATGTGGGCGGCCTTCCTTGCATTCATCCGTTCTTTACAGACACCTGGCTGGCGTTTTCTGTAATGCCTCTTCAATACAAATTCATATCCGTTTCTTCTTTGGGGTCTCATTTTTGTGTGTGTATATTTCTCACCTTGTATTTCACGTTATTACAACAGCCCTCTTCTGGGAAAGCAGTGCCGCAGCAGTGGACAACTTTCCCAAACTCTCTCTCTCTCTCTCCCTTGAACAATCAACAACTTTTCTCTACTTTTGCGCTGGAAATGACATTTTGAGTAATTTGTTTACACAAGCACAACACACAAAGAAAGACGGTTACGGATACAACCTTGTAACCGCGGTTACTACGACAACAGAAATATAATGGAACCCGCGAAAGTAACACTTTTAAAAAACGATGATTCAAGCTCCAATTGCCAATGCAGACTGAATGGCGAATGTCTGTCGACTAAGTGCTTATACATACGATGGAACTTTCTAGATCGCATTAGTAAACAATCGAACGAAGCTGACGCTACTGAAAAGGCCGAGGGCGTGAATGAGGCGGCTGATCGAAGGAAAATCAGTCGTCTGTCTATCCGTCTCGGATAGTTGTTACTTCTCCGAGTTTTGTATTACTCTCTGACATATTTACAGCAACTAAAATGTAAACTAGCTAAATATACTGATGCCGAAGCTCACTAGTTACGTAGTTAAATTACGTTAAAAAGAGGCGGGAAAAATATGCGACATATTGGTGATGTAATATTTAATTACATACGTGTACAATCTCCGCTCGTAACGTCAACATTTTGGTATTTATTTTATATCTGATACAGTTTTTTTCCCAGTTTCTTATCTTTTGTACCCGGGCCAATTTTACTGGCAGGGTCTGACCCGCAGGCTGCCTATTGAGAATCACTGTCCTGTTGGCTAAAAATACCGGTTATATTTACGGCAGGCTTAAGGATAGAGAACGAAACCGAAATCATTTAATTTCATTTAAATGAAATAGATTGAATTTTATTCCTCAGCATCTGTAAATGTTTATAAAAAGAAGAGGTTATTCCTTAGTCACCATTTTATTTATTATATTATGCGTGTCAAAGTAATTGTGAACAACCGAGTCCTGGCTTAATAGAATTGGTTTTAAAGACTAGTGGCATCTAATTGGATTAAAATATTAATAAATCATACTCCGCTTTTTTTTTTTCCTTTTATAACCCATGCGTTTCTTTTAACGAAATTGCTTTAAATAAATATTGTGTAGTTAATAAAGTTTAACGTATTATTTATGATGTAGTTTAATGGTTTTTGTTATGATTCTTACTAGTTTTTAAGTATCGTTAAGAAATACGGTAGGCAGTGAAATATCGCGTTAAATAAATGGTATTTTTTCTTGTAATATAGATTTTTGTGAAATGGAATGCATTATATTTACGCGATAGCTTGCAAATTAATTTGAAAAATGTACCTTTTAATAAAATAAAATTAAGTACTTATAAAAAATGTAGTAAAGAAGATATTAGGCCTGAGACATATCATTGATTAAACTGTTCTGTAATTTAAAATACGAGGGCGAATCAGAAAGTCTTTGCCCCTATTTTTTATTAGCCAAAATAAGGTACATACAGGTAATTACAAATATACGTACTATTCTACGTACCTTACACTATTTTTCCACATAGTCCCCACACCGGTTCAGACATTTGTCCCATCGCAGCACTAAATTTGAGATGCCCCTGTGGTAGAATTCGTCCGGCTGACTGTGGAACCACCGTCGGACTGCTGTCTTGGCTTCATCGTTGCACGTGAATCGCTGTCCTGCCAGGAACTTCTTCAGCGGACCGAAAACGTGGAAATCACTAGGGGCGAGGTCCGGACTGTATGGTGGGTGGTCCAGACTCTCCCAGTGAAATGACCGGAGCTTGTCGGCGGTTTCTAATGAAGAACTGTTGGCAAAACTTTACTATCTTATCTCTGAAACAGTAACTTTATTTAGCTTCATGATCTTTCCGTCAGCTGAAGTATTTCTGGCTTAGTAAAGGACTGATAACTATTATAGGATTGAAGATGGAGACTAAGAAATTTATAAACGCATAAGCAGGTTCTTTGCAAATTATTCCACGAAATTTAAGTCTAAAAATTTCGGTTTCAGCTGCAGTTGCAGAAGAACCGAAGATACGAAGCGACGTGCGTGAAAAATAAAACATTGCAAACGTAAAAAGTTAAAAAATTACAAATCTTAGAAATTTGAACTTTTATAGCATTTACATGCTGAAATTTTATTAATGATAACTTATTTCAGTTATACTGTTATCACACATTCGTAATGAAAACTACTTCAGCCAATTCTCAAATAAAATTGAAACAAAAAGATTTTTCAATTATTAAGTAGTACAACAGAACCTCCATAATTCGAAATAAAAGGGGCGGATACAATTTCGGGTAAGTGAAATTTCGAATAATCAGAAAATTAATTTTTAGTGCAAAGAAATTACAACACATATCCTAAGATACGTTTACTATATAATATTAGGTTATTATATTCAAGACCCGAGACAAATCCGGTTGCCTGGTCACCATTGGCGAGTAAGAAATATTTGTCCTTTTTTTTTTTTTCTTCCTCGTTTTTCTGTTTTGAGGCATGCAATTGACGATGTTCTTGTCTAGCGAGAACGATTCGCTACGATTCATTGAGTCCTGATAATACTGATAGCGAAAAAAGTCACAAAGTATATGAAAGCACTTATTGAGTATATTAATATTATATACTATTAATATATACAGTATAATATAATACATACAGTTACTATATATATACTATAATGTATGCAGTTAATATCAGTATTAATAAAGTATATTAATACTTACATTAACTGTGGAATTAATTCTATATTTGCATATATCCGATATATGGTAAAGCATAAGCGTATCTTTTTATACATCCGATATCCATCATTTGAATGGGTTTTCTCTCTTCAGGTCGGTGTACATTAGAAAACAGTCATGAGCGTTTTGGCCGAAAACGTTGGTTACGTGTAGACAAGTGTTTACTGAAAATAGTAATAATAAAACTTACATGTGCAACAGATCATTTCGGTTAAGCAAAGTTCGAATAATTGGAGTTCTACTGTACAGCATATAGCTAAGTGTATATATATATATATACATACACACACACGCATACACAATGACACACGTCATTTATCTGTATCACATGGTTTTCTCCCCTTCGGTATGGATTGACAATTCGATAAGCAACCACATGACCCATAGCAATACGTTTCTCGGTCAATTGCATATCCTCCAACTCATCTTGCCAACGTCTTTGATCTCAATAGCAATTGCGGAAAAAAAAAGATATTATGCCCAATTGGCATCAGGCCATGGAGAGAGAGAGAGAGGAAGAAACGCTTTATCAGGTAACGCTGTCTCTATACCCATCATAACTCTTTTCGTAACATGTTGCTTTTGAAAGAAAATATGTAATATTCTTTCTAAGCTGGGAACATCGAGAAATCCTCTTTTGGAACTCCTTTAGCTCTGAAGGATAAATCCAGAATTTCGAACACCTATAACGAACACAAAATAGGAAAAGAGAGGAACTTTTAAGAAGTTGGAAATTCCGCTTAGAACTGGGCAAGCTTTGCCTAAGACTTCTTGTGTATCTTGCCGTCTTTTTGCGAAAAGGTTTTTTTTATTGTGAAGATAGGGTAGTTAGCTAGTCACATTATTCTGTGTGTATGAAGTGTAGATTTCATGTAAATATGGGAATTTTGAATGTGGTAGATATAGTGCTATAAAATTTGAATTGCTAATTGATACATCCATAATTAATTGCACATACTATTTTAACGAAGTTCGCTTAAGTGTACAAACTGCTTAACTGTACGGAATTTCGCTGCCACGTCGATGTGTACACATGCAGTTTCGACAGTATTATATTTTATAAATAATTTTCATAGTACTTAAAAGTAAAGAAAACGATGTGATACACGGTGCAAATAAAGGTAAAATGAATTATTATAAGGACAGATGAGGAAACCATGTAGGTTACATTAACCGACATAAAATATATTAAAATTTTAGTTTGAATATCACTTGAATACGGGGTTAGAGCAAGCATATGGAGAACCTTTAAATATTAATCATATAGCTGTTTGAGGTCAATAAACATGTAAATGCAATGCTATGTGATAAAAATGTAATAATATGCAAAACGAATGCAACTATAGGCAATTTATAATAAATAGGCAGTAGTTTATAAATAAATACAGGAGAAAAGAGACGCGTCACTTAAAACTTAGATTTTAAAGCAGAGATCTATGAATTGGCGCAACGAGTAGTAATTTATTTAATTATGAATTTTTTTCAGCGTTATTCATAAATCTATGAATTGTTAATTAATTGAAAACTGAATTAAAATTGAAATTGAATTTAAAATTGAAATTTATTTAAAATTGAAATTGAATTAATTGTTAATTAATTGAAATGTTAATCTCTGAATTGAAACAGTAAGTAGTAATTTATTTAATTATGATTTTTTTTCAGCGTTATTCATTTTTTTCAATAACAATATCGGAAAGATACGTTTTTTCTTGTACCATGCTTCGACTTCCAATCATTTTTAAACTATAAACATAAACAAGTGTGCATTTGAATATTCCAAATATACAAACCAATGTATGTAATTACTGGTAATTTTGATACCTTAATCATACACGCTGCTCCCCCCACCCCAATTTTCCCCCAAGTTACAAATTTAAAACAAAAGACATCAAACTTATCTAAAATTTTAAAATTAAATTTGAATTAAATTCTTTCCCAACATCTCGACATTTTCGTTTGAAATGCGTCCAGATATATCCGTAAATCTCGAATTAATATAAAAATTGAATGCGTTTTTACTGCAGTTAATTACATTTTAAGTTAAAATCACTACTATCAAATCATTTTTTAATTTTGCAATGGAAGACTAATCTATGATCACCGACTCAAACTTAACTTTGACCGTACTCTTTGTTTTAAAACTTTTGTAAGAAAATGCTCTTTGTTTAACTTATGTTTGTTTGTTTGTTTGGATTTTTATGGCGCAAGAGCATCTGGGCTATACTGCGCCAAAGTTTAAATTATGATTTTCCCTCTTTGATATAGGGTTAAGAACAATTATGCAAACAATATGCATTTTCTCTAAACGCTAAATGCACTGTATACTAACAGCGTGCTTTAGACAAACTTCGTAGGTGATCTGTTAGGCTCTATGTGGATATATGGGGCAAAGACTGAGCTTTCGAAATCGTTGTAGCTCAATTGTTCGCGAGGAATTTAATTCTCTTAAACTACTAAGTCTCTATAACAACGACATACTTAGTTAGTGCATTAGAGCTGATACTGGAGATATGGGTTTAACCATGATCTCGTCTTTGAGTGACAAGACGTTCATGTAGGTCTTCCGCGCTTGGTTCGGTGTTTTGTTCAAAATTTTGGAGCAGTTCGTTTCATTTGAAGAATCGAATTCCAGTTTATTGTTATTTAAATCTCGTTCCGGTCTCTGAAGTGAAGTGCAAAAATAAAAATGGAGGATTTCAGTTGAAAGGATTGTATAGAAAACATTTCATTGTTTTTTTACTTTGTTTTCACCGACGTCCTGTGTTGGCGTCGTCCAAAAACAGGATCTTTTTGTGACCGCCTGCAAAATATTTGAAATGTAAGCAAGTACAGTGGCATTAGTTGGCTCCTATTGTTGACTCCCTATCTTCCGAAGAAGGTTCGCACAAACGAATCGAGACGTAAAGTTTTAAATATTAAAAGCTTTAATTTTATCACGCAGTTTTGTACTCGAAAATTGTTTTATAATTACATTTTATATACAGATTAAAATTTGCAAGATTTTTCGGTTTGTATGCAGTACAAACATGGCGATGAGCTCGCCATAGCATTCCCCTAATAACGCCTCTTGATTAGACTGACAATCGGTAACGTCTTAACGGGGCCCCTGACCCAAACAGGAACCCCAAATTGGCAGTTTCTTGAATTATATTTTTATTGTTGAAAAACATCGGGAATTTAAAAGTTAATGTAAAAAAGAGCCCCAAAATATGATCGAACCCAGGGTCCCCGTATATATTACGACTCCCCTGTCGACAATATCGATATACAGTAGCCTATAAACGAATCATAATGATTATCATTATCGTTTTGATAAACGATTCACACTCCTTATTAGAAAAATACTCACCCTTCGAATAAATTTCCCTTTCTAATGTTTCCAAGATGCTTAGGTAATTAATTATACATTCATAATTACGCTACTCAGATTTATAAACATTTCTTATTTCACATAAACCAGAACCTCAAGACGAACACATCGACAAAATTTAAGTGGTAGCTTTTAAAATGAAGCATATGGGCGCTATTATTTTGGTTTCGTTTTAAAAACGAGAGCAATAATTTAAAAATTTAGAAAAAATAATTATTTCTTTCATAACAGACAGGTTAATAGCACCACAAATGCTCGATTACTGGTGCAAATTATTTAAAGTATATAATTAATGCTCATATTTTTAAGAATCTTTGTTAAAAGATGTTGAATGAAAATAATTTGTTAGATGGAAATAGTAAAAGCAACACTAATGATAATTTGTGATAATTAATTAGAAACTAATTAGCATGGATTCATTTTGTGTCGGTTAAAACGACACGTTTATGAATGATACAAAATAAATATAATATTTATTGCATGTTAAAAGTGTATACAATTAAGTTTTGGATGGAAAATAATTCATATATTTTTATTAATTTATTTAATTATTTATCTTATATATATAGGTTTGAAAACAATTAAAAAATATTTTACAATATGTACTCAGAACAAATTACACAATAGTATTAAAAATTCCCTTGAATGGTGTTATCATTAAAGACACCACTATCAAAAAAGCATAACAAATCTATAGAACCAAGTACTGAAATTCCATATCAACACCGTTAAAACCAAAGCTCAAAATGTATCCATTTTAAATGATGCAAATGGAATAGTTATAAAGCACAGCATTTATAACACTCCATTTAATATATAAATGAAGAGTTGATAAATTTAGACAGATCATAGTTGGTCTGAATAAGAAAGAAGAATTGGACCTGCAATGTATAGACATTGATTGGCGTTATGAGCCAATAATCATGGGTTAAAGAGTGTTTTAAGAATCCAACATTCCCCATTCAATGCAGACATTATACAGGAAGACCTGTTTGTTTATAACCATCCATGTGGCAGAGATTTAAACAATTTTTTTGTTTGAAAGAGACAAAAAATAGAAAGAAATAGAAAGTCGTATATACATCTCACATCAAAGTAACACTGTTGAATAACTTACAAGTAGTAATTCAACAAACTCAGTTCAAGTAATACCACAAATGTAAAAAAAATATAGATGAATTTATTCAGTGTCAGAAATTTTTAAACATTTTTAGCTAAGTTTTTACAAGCATATTTTATTAATAATAAAATAGGAAGTGGTTAAATTACCTTGTAATAGCAGTAATGTAGAAATTAAATTCAAACTCGTAACTAAAAAGATAGCACATGATCAGTTGAAGGCAGTTTTGAAAGTGTTGCCACATCTTATAAATTAAGCAATACCAGATATCCAAAAGGAGTAATGAACAGGTGCTTCCATCTACATAGTACTAGGAAGCACCCCTGTTCATTATTTCCTTTGGATAGCTGGTATTACTTAGTTTATAGGATGTGACAACACTTTAAAACTGCCTTTGACTGATCATGTGCTATCTTTTTAGTTACGCGTTTGAATTTAATTTCTTCATTACTGCTATTACAAGGAAATTTAACCACTTCCTATTTCATTATTTATAAAATATGCTTGCAAAAACTCTTAGAGTTTTTGCAAGCATATTTTATTAACTTTCAAAAACTAAAAATGCTTAAAAATAAAAAATTTCTGTCACTGAACAAATTCACCTGTAGTTTTTGCATTTATGGTATTGTTTGGGCCGAGTTTATTGAATTACTACTTGTAAGTTAGTCAACAGTGTTACTTTGATGTGAGATGTATATACACCTATGTTTGTGCGAAATGGTAATGGCACACGGATGTCTAAAATCCATCAAAGATAATCAATGGGGTTCAAATCAGGTGACTGAGATGGCCATTCGAGCACCTTTATCTTCTTGGAGGCAAAATAAGCAACTAAAATACGAGATTTATGTTTGGGGTCATTGTCTTGTTGGAAAGACCAACCCCTTTTCAATCCCAACTTCACCTTGGATAGAGTTAAATTTGATTCCAAAATCTCCTTATACTTGTGGGAGTTCATAAGGCCATCAATGAATACCAAATTTGCCATTGCATTATTGGTAAAACAATCCCAAACCATAACTGATGATGGGTGTTTGATTGTTGGCTGCAAATTCTTGACATTAAACGCTGTTCCATCTTTTCTAAACACTATTTTCTTCTGTTGTTTTAAAGGTTCAAACTTGCTTTCATCGCTCCACATCACATTTTCCCAGAATTTGAGTAGCTTATCAGCAAGTTGAATTGCAAATTTTGAACTCCTTTGTTTATTTTTGGAAGAGATATAAGGTTTCTTACGTGTAATTCTTTCTTTATATCCCACCTTGTTTAACACCCTTGAAATTTGTCTCCGTGATATTGTCTTTTTGAATTGATCTTGAAATTCTTCTTGGATTTCCCTTCTCGATGTAAATGGGTTTTTGTTTATGGTTCTCATAATCGTCTTGCGCTCCCTTTCTGTGAACTTTGGTTTTCGACCTGTCCTTTGGGTGCTTACAACGTGTCCATTGATTTCATATCTTTTCACTATTTTCTGAGCTCCCATTGCACATATTTCATACTTTTCTCCTAACTGTCTGTAGGATAATTTGCCATCCACTCTGTCTTTAGTTAAGGCTGTTCTTTCAATCACCGATAGTTCCCGTGTTTTCACCATTTTCACTCTACCCTTTATCAGCCCATGACTCATACATTCTCATGAATCGTTGATTATGCAAATTAGATTATATGCAAATTACATGGACACAGAAATTTGCTTTTAATTTTACTTTTTTTTTATGTTTTATTTATTTGTAAACTTAATTTTGCTCTTCATATTCTGGAGAGGGTTCAAATGTTGTTTAAATACATAAAACCAATTTGTGTTACAAGTCCGTAAGTTTCAAGAAATAAAGACATATGATTTGTACTTATTCCATTAAATTTGAAAAATTCTACTGTTAATATTTTTTTTGCTATACGGGTGGGAAGTGTTAACATTCCAGTGTAAACATACTTTCGCCCCCCCAGTGTATATATATATATAGTCGAATCCGCGTATTGCCTCGAATTTTCTCCTATCTTTTTAATGTTATCTAAACATTTTCTCCTATCTTTTTAATGTTATCTAAACACGCTTATTTGTGATTTCATACATGCAAAAATCGCATACATACAAGTATTTTTGAAGCCAAACGAATGTTTTATTATAGAATTTAAACCGGATATATGCAAACAAACTTTATGAACAAGTTTTCATCCACAATAAATAGCTGGCAACCCTTATTTTTAAGGAGTGGCTTTCCCTACTTGCTTTCCCTACTTGGGCGCAGTATAGCCCAGATGCTCTTGCGCCATAAAAAAGCCAAACAAACAAGCGACATTTCCTCGCGAAATGGCTGTAAACCGCGAAGTTTCACTTACCAGCCTTTTATGCTTCGTTTACGCCTTCCTCTTCTTTCTGCGTTCGGAATCGCTGTCAAAATTTGTTTTCGTAACAGTGCCGGTCTGATAAAGAATCTGTTTCTGCTCTAACGCTTTTGCAAGATTATTTAAGATCAAGGAAATGGAAATTTAAAAAAAAGAAAAGAAAAGAAAAACGTTAATACTGTAACAGATCAATTCTTTAAGCAGTTATTAGAACATCCATGCGTGCAAAGAAAGTTAACTAATTTTTTCCATTATTTTATGTTATTTTTATTAGTTTGTTTGTTGCTTGCGGTTTTACAGCTCAAGGACTACAATGGTCATGCTGCACCAGGACCTACTGTTTTCCGAGGAATCTGAACCTCTTAAGGCCTAGGGAACCAAACCCCGGACTACAGTGAGCAGTGCGATCTTTATGAGATCTCTGAGTAAGCGTTCTTTGCACCGTTGGGAGTCGAACCCGGATTAACGGCGCACTAGGCGAACGCGTTACCACACTGCGCCACCGCAGGGCCTATTTTTGTTAATAGAGTAATAGTACTGTACATTATAAATATTGAAATAAATAATGTATATGATTTATAAAATTAGGATATTTAATTTAATAACAAGATACTATAAAAATTAATGTGGAAATTATTTGCCCGCAATAGTTGAGAGAAAACCGCTTAATTACACAGGATTTCGTTGACGCACCCATTTGCATATATGCAGTTTCGACTGTATATATATATGCAGAGTGTATCTGAATTAATGGTCAAAATTTGATAGTACCCATCAAGATGAAAAGTATTAGATAGAGGAAGCCAGGGTCGCAAACCACTCACAGCGTCAGTTCTAAAACCGTCCAGCAGGCATAAGTATTTACAACCAGTGCATAGGAGGCACAAAATACAACTCAGGTTAGCTGATCCGGTGCATAGATGATTAGGGCATCGCATTTTATCACTCTAAGGCACTGGTTGAAAATATTTGTGCATACTGGATGATTTTAGAACTAGCGCTGTGAGTGGTTTGCGAACTTAGGTTCCATATCTATATTATTCATCTTGATAGATACTATCACGCCTTAAAATTCTGACCCATTAATTTAGTTACACTATGTATATCAGGGAAACTAGGGCAAGATGGGTACCTTAAACCTTAATGTTTGAATTGATTTTACTCATACCAGACCTATAATGTCCATAATTATTTTGGTCTGCGTATGATCTTAATATATTGCTGTAGCACTTATCACAAAAGTTTTACTTTATTATGAATCTGTAAGAAAATTTTAAAGTTTGAAGTTCCTCGCCTTACTGCGTATCTGGGGTAAAATGGGGAAGCGGAATAGTTGGTGAAACAATATTATTTCAAAAACTGATTACAATTAATTTATTCCGATCACAATTAATTTTACGCTGATTAAAATTAATTTCAAACTAAATAAATTTAACTCCGGTTACGATTAATTTAATTCGGATTACAATTAACTTAATTTCAATTACAATTATAGGTCCTGTGGACGTGTTGATTGAAGTATTGTGGGAACAGCCAGGTTATGCAATGCTGTCGTCCAGATTTTCGGTTGAGATTTTAGTTGCGGATAATGGAACACACTCGTACCTGGTCTTGCTCCATACGCTATTGAAACTGTAATCCCAGTCTCCTAGCTCAATGTATGGCAATACGTGCTAACCTATCCGTCACCTTTTAACTCTAATAAGTATACCATATCTAAAGATTCTTACGGCTTGGATCAGATCGCAACTTCCTCCTCACATCGATGGAAGTTATTTGAGCAAAAAATTATAATAAAACACTTCCAACGCACATAACATTCATTAAATTAATGAGAGAAATCGTAAATCTATTTCTTGTTCAAGTATAAGGAAAGCGTAACCACTTAGCAAAATAGTGGGTAGGTGACGTCACTTCCAAGGGAAAAAAAAGGCCTAACTCCGTCCCTCTTCGGGTTCCCGTTTATACATATACAGTTCAACCTCAATTTAACGATTTTCATGGGACCAGTAGAAATAATCGTTAAATCGGGGGAATACATTTATCGGAACCAATGACTCACCTGCGGGAGGAAGGGGGCGATGGATCCCGGGCTCTTCCTTGGGTTGAAAATTTACATGTAAAATACTTTAAAAGTAACAACTATTACATTAAGGAATTTGATTTTTTTTTTAATTTTTGGCCCTCCCCCGAACAAACATCATGGGTGCGCCATGGATCGGAACTGAAATAAGAAATTATCGAAAAGGAGAACAATAAAAATGCTTACCAGCATTCTGAAGAATACATGTTAATTTTAATAAACATAAGACACAAGTACTGTTCGTTCACGAAAAGTAGTCCGATGGTACCGTTAGAATTAACGGGAGCTGACGTCACAAACGGCCTAGCCGATTACAGCAGAGGGGAGGACGTCATTTCAGAACTGATTTTTGGCGCAGACAAACGTTCGCTAAGAATCATTTCTGAAATGACACCCTTCCCTCTGCTGGAATCGGCTATGCCCTTTGTGACGTCAGCTCCCCTTAATTCTAACGGCACCATCGGACTACTTTTCGTAAACGAACTATACGTATGTAATTACTGCTTCGAAAAGAGATCTTTGATTGGCGTTTGTTTTTGGTTTTTCTTGGGAATTGGCATTTAACATTGTCTTTTCTATTTTTGCAAATGCATCGAAAGCATCATTGTTGACGTCAAAACTCAGTAAATACTTCTTTACACACTGTAAACCAGCATGTGCTTCAATTGAGTAAACTCAATTGAAGTTGATTTTCTGATGACAGTTGATTTTCTAACTGAAATTCTACTTGCAGCTACAGGCTAATGATGAAAAGTTATCGTGAAATAAAGGAAAGCAAACGTTAAATGGAGAAAAATATAACACTGAACTTAATGTAACTCCATCTGGACCAATAATAAGAACAATCGTTAAATCGAGGATATTGTTAAATGGATATCGTTAAATCGAAGTTAGACTATACTAAGTAGTTTATTTGTTGAGGAAGACAAGCAAATACATGTATTTTATTACATCATAGAACTCGTGCAATTTTCAGCTAAAAAATTCGCAAGTGCAAATATACAATATACAGGGTGTCTCAGCACCAGGGTTACAAACTTCAAGGGGTCATAGTACTCATCAAGGTGAACGATATTTGTCATAGAACCTAAGGTCGCAAACCACCCACAGCACCAGTTCTAAAACCGTCCAGCATGCACAAATATTTACAAATAGTGCGTGAAGAGCGCCAGATACTACTCAGGTCAGCTGATCAAGTGCATAGTTGATTAGGATAAAGCATATTGCGCTTCTCATGCACTGGTTGTAAATATTTGTGCATGCTGGACGATTTTAGAACTGGCGCTGCGGGTGGTTTGCAAACTTAAGTTCCATGACAATTATCGTTCAACTTGATGAGTATCATGACCCCTTGAAGTTTGTAACCCTGGTGCTGAAACACCCTGTATAAATTCGAAAATCACATATAAACATGAGAGCACGAGAAGCCACCAAGACGTGAGAAAAATCGGAACCTTCCGATTACACGTGGAATGCGCTACCAACTACACAGTGTTCAAATAATTCAATTCTTTAGCACTGTGCGGAAACGAAAATAAGATAGATCACCGAACGGAAATATTAACCATACGAAAAATAATGCAACTACAGAATTCCGATGCACACGAGAGAATATATTGCAGCAAAGACATTCCTATAACCCAAATGGAAGAAATAACAGTATTATCCAGAACAGTAGATATTTTCTACCTTCAGTTACTTTGCATACCGTGAATATATTTTGTGCACTAGAATAAGATTGAAGTCTCTGCTATTAAATTTTTTGGTTGGAATTTAAAAATAAGCTATTTACTTACAAAATCCTATCCGTTTTTAAAACAAAACCAAACGAGTAGATTCCATGAACTTTTGCCCTTTCGAATTATCCAATTTTAATTTATGTTTATACTAAACAACTTTGCGCGTTCCTAAATTACTTTAAAAACGACCATCGCAAAATTCGAACTTAATCTTAAAATGTAGTATGGAAGAGGGTGAACGTTTATTTTAACAGAGCCAGTTCTAGGCTCTTAAAGATTTAAAAAAATCTTATTACACGCCAGCTGCAATATCAATATACGACACGAACGATATTTCTCAAAGCATTTATCGGGTGCGGATGAAATATCGCACATCTAACTGCGAAAATTGGAATGCTTTTCTGGTCCATATTTCCGGTAGTCTCCCGAGTTAGAAATCGACATTAAAATATGGATATTTTAAACCAGAAGTAAGGCATTAGAAATGCCAGTTTCATAAATGTTATGAAATTGAATTATGTTTTTGATAAATCGTTTATTTTTTAAATAATAAGCTTATATTTTTAATACGTTTTTATTACTTTTGACGGAACAATATAACATATAAATTGAATTTTGTCAATGGACATTCGCTCAGTTAGTTAATTAGATTAATTAATTAGAGACTCGATAATTAATTTAGGTTTAATGGATCTGTTTCACCCCGAATTTCCAAACGCAAATTAATTACTGTCATTTATGGGAAGTGGTGAACTGAACTTACTGAAAAGCCACATGTCCACCTTACATTTACTGTTCCCTCCCCCTTTTCCCAGTCAACTTTTTCCTCCATTAAAGGCCATAAATTATATTTTCTGTATCAGGGACTTAATGCAGATATTAGTGTTTCCTGTTACTGGCTCATAGAATTTTATAGTAATTCCTTGTCCTACTTCCAACAGAGAAATTTTACACTATTTGAAATTGTTACCGCTAAAGTTATTCCATTTCTGTAATATGATAAATATTTGCAGTTTCAAAGTGTAAAAGAAATTAGGGCAACTAATATAGTACTTCCGATAATAACTAATAAAGGCCACTCAATGGCGCAAGGGCCCTTGGCGGTCGCCTTAACCTAAGGCCGCGTCCACATATACAACAGAACAGTAAAAGAACACCGTATCGTAACACCGTCGCGTATAAAGTCTGGACCGCACTCCGTGACAGAATATCGCAACATTTCCGCGTCCCACCAGTTGCCGGTTTTTCCTCGTCGCTTCAAAGGAATGTCATGGGGCAATGTTGCACCCCATGTTCCTGTATTTGGGCCGGTTTACGAACAACAGCGTTTTGTCAGTGTAGATTGGATATCGGCGTGAACTGATGGGAAGCAGTGCTGTTACGCACTGATGACACGCGGCAATGTTCTCCCTGTAACATCATCGCGTAACACGGGATGTTATGCGACGATGTTCTGTTGCGTGTCTGTACGCACCCTAAGGTAGTCTGCGTTGTAGAAAGGCAGTGTAAACGACGGTATGTCAATAAGACACTACGAGATAAACGACGGTGTTGTGTCTAAGGAACGGCGTATTTTGAGTTAACCTCCTCACAATCCTACGCTTATGGGGTAACCACTGAGCTAATGGGGAAGTGCACGTATATGAATTACAATTTGATAAATGTAGCTATTGAGAATCTGGAGTAGATATATAGAATTACTGTTGCAGAATCCCATTGGTTTGGTATGTTACCGCTGTTAAGACATTTGGTAAAGAATTTTGCAAGTATGTCTTCTACATATTCTCCAGCTTCTTTTAGGATATCTAATGTAATACCATCATCACCAGGGGCTCTTCCTTTCTTCATATTTTTTATTGCAAATGCTACTTCTTCTTTTAAGATTTTAGGAGCTGTTCCTTCGACTATCTCAGAGTCTTCGTTTAATCCACTGTTACTTTCATATAGTTTTTTGTAGAATTCTTCAACTCTTCTAAGTATTTCTTCCCTATTTCTTGTTACGGTGCCATCCTCTCCTTTTAATGCAATGATGTGTTTCTTCCCAACAGACAAACTTCCTTTAACAACCCTAAGGCTCTTGTTGTTTAAGCACTTTTTAACATCTCTAAGGCTTTTGTTGTTTAAACATTTTTTAACATCCCTAAGGCTCTTGTTGTTTAAACATTTTTTAACATCCCTAAAGCTCTTGTTGTTTAAACGTTTTTTAACATCCTTAAGGCTCTTGTTGTTTATTTTTTATATATATAAATGTGTGTGCGTGTGTTCCACTTGTGTGTTCCCCCCTTGCCAAAGATACCGGCATTTGTCAGAGAGCAGCTTCAAAGTAGCCCTGATGGCCGTTACTCCATAGTAGGGTGGTACAACGAGTCCGGCGCATGACTTCGGCTGTAATGACCGAAGTACAGAATCTTCGTTAAACTGTAGGTCCAGCCTGCCAACCCGTCTGGCCACCCTAGCATTTTTTTTTTTTTTTTTTTTTTTTGATTGGCTAGACCACTGTTTGTCCTGAACTTCAAAATCACCACTTTTAAGTCATCGAAACAATCTCAATATATTATTTCTGATGGAACCGAATCACGATTAGTTTTTACAAGCAATTTATGAGGGTCTGCTGCACTTCTATCCAAATCAAAGTAGTGTAGAAGTAGCCTACACGTCGGAAAAAACAACTTACCAAGTTCCATTTTTATTTGGTTGTAAAGAAACCCCATTATAAACAATGGATACTGTCTGGTGACTGAATTTTAGTGGAAAATGTTTAAACTTCCAGATGGCATGATTAACAACTGTAACGGCCACAAAAGATGAAACCAGAGTCATGTGAACAGCGGATTTCAGAACGCAACCACCTAATACATACACAGAGTAAAATCTCGTTAATTCGCCATCCCGCTTATTTCGTCACTTGTTTGAAAGTCCCGGAGATCGTGCACAGAAAGCCATGTTAAGAAATCCGGCTTAAATCGTCATGCACCAATCTCTAAACCTCGTTAATTCGTCATTTACTGTTGTTTATGACCTTCAGTCCCCCCCCCCGCCTTTTTGTTCGCTATTTTAAACTTTGCCTTCGAGAACGAATTCTTTTATGACTGGGGTCCTTTTATTGGACAAAAGGCATTTTTATATTATATTATGTACTGTATATCGGGTCTATAATGACTATCCAAGGGCTTTCGATTACGTGCAGGTTCGTGATCGACAAAAAGATGCACCGATATCCAATTTATTGTCAAAGCATTCTTTTTTCACATTGATTTTAAATTAAATATCCCCCCTTTTTTTTCGTACAAGCATGACTGAAAAGGTGAGCCCAATGTAACGAAAAATAAGCGTTCACTGCTATAAATATTTTGAGACGTTATCTGGTGTCCGTTAAGGACGCAAATGATACTGATTTCAAAAAACTAATCGAACTAGAAGAAAACTGTTTCGTCCTCAAATGTGTCACATACACAAACCAATATTCAGGATTGTTTTGATGCTATGTAAAATTTGGATTTGGAATGCATAAATAAAATGCTACACGAAGTGTGTAATTTTTTATTTTATTTACTTGCATTAATGTCGGGAGTTTATTAAAAATAATACATGTACTTGATATGAAACACATATTACACATATTCTTATTTACTTAAAACAATTTTTGAGAATTCGTGGGCGATTTTCCTAATATCCGTTATTTCATTACCACACTTGATCCATCGTTTCTTCCAGCTCCCATAGCGTGACAAAATAACGAGGTTTTACTATATATATATATATATAATCTGTCAGAAACTATATTCCTTTCGTTCGAAACAAATGTCATTTCCTCCGAAGTGGATACATTAGAAACATGTACATTACTTTCATATGGAAGCTTTTCAATCAAACTACTTATTAATCGTCTCTTCTTCTTCAATTTTTGAGGAAGAGGAAAATGTTATCATATTTCATTTTTCCGAGTCAAAATCATGGACTAAAAGGGTGGCGATCCTTCTCCTATGTTACGTGGCGCCTTTGGACAAATATGGCTTGTTTGATTAGGATATTTACTTGCTGTGGGATATTTTACTTTAAATCAGGCAAATAATATATGCAACAATATAAAATGTACATGTACACTGAAGTGCCAGAAAAATTGGTACACCTACCTAATATCGTGCAGCCCCCCTCCGTGCGCACGCAGAAGTGCCGCAACACGACGTGGCATGGACTCGACTAATGTCTGAAGGTATCCTGGAGACAATTCACACCAGGAATCCTGCAGGGCAGTCCACAAATCCATAGGAGTGCGAGGTGGTGGAGATCTCTTCTGAACAGCACGTTGCAAGGCATCCCAGATATGCTCGATAATGTTCATGTCTGGCGATTTAGGTGGCCAATGGAAGTGTCTAAAGTCAGAAGAGTGTTCCTGGAGCCACTCGGTAGCAACTCTCGATGTGTGGGGTGTCGCATTATCATGCTGAAATTGTCCAAGTCCGTCGGAATGCACAATGGACATGAATGGGTGTAGGTGATCGGACATGATGCTTACGTACCTGTCACCTGTCAGAGTTGTCTCTAGACGTATCAGGGGTCCCATATCACGCCAACTGCACACGCCCCATACCATCACAGAAGCTCCACCAGCTTGAACAGTCCCCTGTTGACATGTAGGGTCCATGGATTCATGAGGTTGTCTCCATACCCGTACACGTCCATCCGCCTGATGCAATTGGAAACGAGACTCGTCAGACCAGGCAACGTGTTTCCAGTCATCAACAGTCCAATGGCGGTGTTGGCGGACCCAGACGAGGCGTAAAGCTTTGTGCCGTGCAGTCAACAATGGTACACGAGTGGGCCTTCGGCTCCGAAAGCCCATATCAATGATGGTTCGTTGAACAGTTCGCACGCTGACACTTGTTGATGCCCCAGCATTGAAATCCGCGGCAATTTGAGGAAGTGTTGCACGTCTATCTCGTTTAACGATTCTCGTCAGTCGTCGAAGGTCCCGTTCTTTCAAGGTCTTTTTCCGGCCGCACCGCTGTCGGAGATTTGATGTTTTACCGGATTCCTGATATTCACGGTATACCCGTGAAATGGTCGTACGCGAAAATCCAAATTTTGTCGCTATCTCGGAGATGCTATGTCCCATCTCTCTTGTGCCGACTATAACGCCACGTTCAAAATCACTTAAATCTTGATAACCTGCCATTGTAGCGGCAAGAACCGATCTAACAGCTTTGCCAGACATCTCTTGTCTTATATAGGCGCTGCCGACCGCATCGCGTTACGCTGATTGGTTGCAAAGCTCCGTTATTTGCATACGCACGCCTGTACCGGTTTTTCTGGCATTTCAGTGTATATAAAATATACACAACTGGATATTTCTAAAAACGAAAGCATCGATCCTCTTTAGTGTTTGTAAATCTATGACTGAAAAATAGAAATAAACAATTAAAAACAAGAGCTCAACTTATAAATCTCGTCTTTTTTAGATTATTTACTTCACTCGGTTTGCTGAAATAAGAGAGGATTAAAATAGTATTTTAAGACCATTTGTGAGATAAAAGGAACTTTTTTTATAAAAAATAAAAAAGGTTATTAAACTACGTCGATATAATAGGTTTAAAATAAATGAAGGGATTATAGATAAATAGATTTAGTTGGTTATTCATCAGAGAGCTGAAAAAACTATAGCGAATTAAATATTTTATACACTTTTCTTCGGCAAACACATTTTTGTTCCAAGAAAATAATTTGAAAACTATGTATTATTTCATCGTGGAATTCAGGTATTCTGTGGGAAACCCTTTTTAAAACCAGATGTTAATATATTAATTGGATTTGGAAACGTGTACGTAATGTAAAAAACAATGCTTCTCGTCAAGCTTATAAAAATTTAATATCCTTTTCAGTTATGTATTTTCTATTAAAAATTTAAAGATTGTTAATATATTCAACTAGAATATATAGCCGGTAACAGAGTTCTTTCTGTATAGTTTAAACGCCCTTTGGGAACCTTCTGGCCATACTTCCTGGCATAGGTCACACGCACGTTCTTTATTTGGTTTTAAAAGGAACGCTGAGAAAGTAGGTAAGAAGCATAAAATGAGAAGCGACGCTTAGATCACCAAAACCCAACAACAAAAGATCCCTCTGACAAAGCCACGAAGGCTTTTTCCCCAATAGCTCTGATAAAACACTAATTATCATTTGTCCGCAGGAAGTCTTCCCCACAGGGATGTCTCGTTTCCCCCTCCCCCGAAAGAGATTTTTTTCCCTTTCCCTTTAATAGAGTTTTTTTTCTTTTTTTTCTTTCTTATGTCCTTTTTTTTAATTGGAACTTATAGTGCCGTTCAGGTGTTCTAGACACATGAAAAGACCAGTCAGAAGTCTAGATGACAAAGTAGAGAAGTTCCATTTCTACAGAGTCTAAAAATATACGGAATATTCCTGGTTTTTTCAACCCCTTTTGTGCAAGGATGAGGAAATATGGGCTGTTGGATCAAAAATCTTGATCTTTACTCTGTGTCACGCGAGGGATTTGCGTTACTTTACTTGGGAATCGGTAACGCTTTGTAATATTCCAGATTCGTGTTAAGGCGTTTCAACCTATCATCGAATATAAAACATGTCTTTCTAAAAAAATACATCGATTTGACATAAAACCAAAATTGATCGTCTCGTGGCCTTTTTGCTACAGCGGAAACATGCTTGTTATATTCTTGTCTTCGACCAGAAGATTAATACCCTGCAATGTGTCGAAACAAGCTCATTAAACTAGAATTTCCTGTGCTTATTCTCGTGCTGAAATTGGCGCCTTAGGAAAGTTTTTTAAGACCTCGACTTACGCGTTGCCAATTTTCTTTGGAGAAGAAGTATTTTGAAATGTTATGGCATTATCTAGAGCAGTGTGTCTCCAAGTGTGAGCCGCGGACCACCAAGTGGTCAACACAATATTCAGGAAATTTTAGAAATAAAAATAATGAAATAATATATTTTACATCACGTCTTGAAACAGTTCTCGTCGACGGCAATTACAAATCTAATACTGACAACAATATTTCTAAAGCTGATGATATTTCTTATGATATCTGAATACTCGTAATATAAGAAATTTACATTGAGATGTAGAAATGCTTGATAACGGATGCTTTTAATATTTTATTAATGATTTATACGGAATAAAATTACTTTATTTGCAACTGATAATAGTCAGTAAGGCCTAATATTAACCAGCGTTGATTTCTGTTTCAGTCACTATATTTTTAAATTTTCTCTTACGCAGAGCCCTGCGGTGGCGCAGTGTGGTAACGCGTTCGCCTAGTACGCCGTTAATCCGGGTTCGACTCCCAACAGTGTACAAAGAACGCTTACTCAGAGATCTCATAAAAAGATCGCACTGCTCACTGTAGTCCGGGGTTTGGTTCCCTAGGCCATAAGAGGTTCGGATTCCTCGGAAAACAGTAGGTCCCGGCGCAGCATGACCATTGTAGTCTTTGAGCCGTAAAACCACAAAACAAACAAACAAACAAATCTCTTACGCAGTGTCCTCACAAGAGTATCAGACATCCGCTTACTTTTGGCCTGGTAGTCTGTGGTGAGTAAAGAAATGATTAATGTGTGATCTGTGAGCGACCAACGTTTGAGGAACACTGATCTAGAGATTTATCAGGGATCTATCTTCCTCCTCGTGATTCGTGGTGCTTGAAAGTTTTAATTATATATAATTTTGAACATCATTTAATGAAACTAAACGAATATTTTAAACATTTTGGGACAACCGCAATCTTAAATTTAGAACAGAAAGTTGATGGTCGTGAATGCGTGCTTGTATTATTTGCATTTCTACATTCTAAAATTATTCAATGTATTATTAGGGACGGGACCTATAGATTAATCTGATTTCCGAACCAAAACACACAGGACCAAGCTAATTGGTAGTCCAACCTAACCCTGGGACCCTAAAGGTACACAGTGGCATCAGCTACTGATGTACGTGTTCACCTATCAAATTCATTGCGAGTAGGTTATTCAGAATTTTACATCCCAAGGCTCTCCATTGTGTCATAGACAAGATTAGTGGTTTGATGTGATATCTAATCACGACTATCTCATTCCTTCGAAGAATGAACCCGAAACAACGTGTCATTTCTATGGGGACTTAATTTCACTATGCGGTCATTGTGAGCCTTTTCATAATAGTAAAGGCGCTGCAGTAGTAAGACCATAGCACTTCGGGCTCGATGAACTAGGTGTGTAGCTCATTAAGCTTCGTTGTGTGCACATGCACCTTGGGTCGGAAGTTAGGCACAGCAGTCCATCCCGTTTCAGATGATACGTAGCGCAATCGTAATACGTAAAATATACATATTATGAATAATGTACTTGATTAAACGTTAACAAATGATATGACTTTATTAAATATACTTTATGGTTTCTATATGCGACTGATTCTGATAAATACTTTGCTCAAATCTGAATTCTTTCTCCAGCTTATCGATCAACTTCTCTCGCACGCTTTCTCCACATTGTTAGTAGAAAAATTTATTGCTTTTCCCTTTGGGCACAATTCCGCGACTAATACCAGAATATAGCCAAAAACAAAAGCAAGAATTTTTACAATAAAATTTGTCACGCCTACGAGTTGTGATGTATTTGAAGGGAAATGCAACGAGAAATGCAAATATGGATGAATAAATTTTCATCGCCTTATGAACATATTTAAATTTCCTTTCTTCGGGTTAATCTTATGGACTCACTGTGTTTGGTTAGGCGTTTTATTGAAAAATACGAACCAACCGTTAATAGAAAATCTTTGATGCCTCCTTCCCTTCTCTACATAAATTAATTTGCATTATTATATACAAGATATTGAATTTGAGCAGTCAAGTGTGTTTAAATCCTCTGGGTTTTAATTTACATCGGAGACACACATTTGTTGCATTTAGCTAATTAAGAAACCTTCCCGGGTTAAGAGATAAATCTCATTTATAATAAGCTACTCAAGATTTTAAAAATCAGTAAGAGTTATATATATATATATATATATATATATAGTAAAAATCTTTCTTAACGACAATCTCTATTCAGCGACCACCTCAATTAATGACCATTTTTTCTGGAAACGGATTTCCACACACTGCTAAATTTACCTCCATTCAAAGACCATCTCTTTGAGCGACCGCTTTTTCACGGAACCGACGGTTGTCACCTTGGGAAGGTTTTACTGTATATAATCATTATATTCAACCATTATCTATCCACTGCTGGATGAAGGTCTCTCCAAATGCTTTCCACACAAGTCTATCCTGAGCAATTCGCTTCCACGTCACCCCAACCTGTTTTCTTATTTCATCCACCCATCTAGTTTGAGGACGTTTTCTAGGTCTTCGGTGGTCTCTTGGAATCCAGTTCAGAATTTCTGTTGTCCATCGTTGATCAGTTCTTCTTGCAATATGCCCAGCCCATCGCCATTTCAGCTTTTTTACTTCAACAACGATGTCCTCCACTCTAGTTTACTCTTTCACCCAAGTGTTCCTTTTTCGATCTCTCCTAGTTATCCCGAGAGCACACCTTTCCATATTCCTTTGGGTTGTCTGTAGTTTAGTAGGTAGTCTTTAATTCTTTTGTTGATTAAGAAGCCAACACCACTTGTTCTTCCAGTTTCCGTTCCTCTATAATAAAACAAATGTCCACTTTTAAGTTCCACCAACTCTTCACCTTTTCTTCTAACTTCACTGAGTCCTACAATGTCCCATTTGATCTTGTCAAGTTCTTCTTCCTCTTCCAATTCCTGAAGTTTTGCTTCAGAAGCAAGGGATCGTCCATTAAACGTAGCCAAGGTCAATAACAAACGGCAGCCTGGGCCATTCCAGTGATTCTTAGCACCCCCTGCTTTCATGCCACACTGACCGCTGCCTTGATCAGGAGCACTCCAGCACCTGGAGACTAGGGGCCATGGTTTTTGGTGTGTCAACATATTGGAGGAATTAGCCATCATTTCACCACGCTGGCTAGACGGGTTGGTGAATTAGCCCTCCCCTTCCGCCTTTCCATCCGTGCAGCAAATATTAATTTGCCACATAAATAGAAAGCTCAGCCTGCACCACTTGAAGGCGGGGTAGGACACTAGGTTACTGGCCTGGCCGGTTCCACACATCGTCACATACGTTCAGCGTGTGGGTCTCCTTCCAGTTAGATACCAGCAACCCTTTTGCAAGACTACACACACGCGCGCGCACACACACAGACGTATATATACATATATACACACAGCGGAACCTGCTAAAGTGACCGCTTTTTATAAGAGAGAACTGGTAGGGACTTAGTCTTGCGTATACCAAAGTCTGTCGTATATAGCGGCCACCTGTCTATGGTGGCCATCGCAGACCAGTCCTAAATTCGATCACTTTAGGCAGGTTCTAATGTGTGTGTGCGTGCATGTATTTGTGAAAAAAAAGATAAAGTTAATGTGGCAAATTTGGCTCTTGAAAAGGTTTTGGAAAAGAACAAGGTGCCTAATGGTTTTATTTCAGATTGTTTTCTGAAATATATACAAGAGTTAAAAACTTTTAGTTCGATACACACTTTTGGGCACTGTTTTAGGCTTAAGGCCTCATTTATATTTTTGCACTTGTTAATTTTGCTTTATTTTTGCTGACTTTTGTAAATTGTTCTACTGGTTGCCTTGACCACTTTATAATTTTGTGTAGATTTAATTTTGTTGTTTATTATACTTTGTTTTTTTGGCAACATGTCTGGATCTAAATCAAGGCTTATATTTATTTCATGTGTTAATTTATTTCAGTTTAGTGGTTCCTATTTTCTTTTTATTATCTGTTTATTATTTTATTATTATTATTATTTATTAATTTTCCCATAGAATTGGGATGTCGGAGATAGAATAGACCTCTAGTTTATCCTGTTTACAGAAACATCCCAATTTTATACCTTCGCTGAGGGTACCCCCTTGAGAAAGCCACTCTGCGTTAGTATAATGTTTTTCATAAATCTGTTTCATGTTTTAATAAGTACTTTATTTAGTTTTTGAGTTTCTTATTTTGTTTATTTTTTATTTTCCTTAATATTTTATTTTATTTTTGTAATGTGCATTTCTTATATATTTAAGGTTGTTGTTACACAGTTACACAACTACTATTTATTTATTCTTTTTTATTTATTTATAAAAATTTTCTTTTGCTTAATTTTTGTATTATTTATTCTTTATTTATTTGTTTACTTTAATAATTACTTCACACACATATATATGTGCGTGTGTGTGCGCGCGCGCATTAGACATTAGATAAGGATAAAGATTATATTTATACGTTTAATATGGCTACCTTTTAAATTTGCTTAATGCGTGATTTAAATTAGTTTGCTTCAATCTTTTTCCCTGAAACCAATTATGTTAATTTTTTCTTCGCGTGTACGTTTGATCTCGAAGGCAATTTCACGAATTAGTGAAGAGGTCGTGAAAGGATTTAATCACAGTTATTCGTTTTTCACGCATCCATGGTTAAAAAATCACTAGTTAAATCTTTCCGCAACTCCTGTTTTCATAAAGAAAACCTTTTTTTTAAATTATTCCCGTTTGCAAGAAAATAGATGTAGCATAACTGTTTGAATTATTTGGTAAATGAATAGATTCTAGATTTTAGACTACCGTTTGCAATACCTAAAACAAAAAAGAAAAATTTCTTCTCCACATACACATAGACACGAAGAATTTCGTATATTTCTGACGAAATCTTTTCTCAACGTTCAACTACAAAATTCGTTCATCATACCTCTCTGGTAACGGCTATCAGACACGATCTGATCATTAGTTCCTAGCATCTCTCGATGCAGTTCGAAATAGAACTGTCTGCAAGATATGAAACATGTCAACATGATTTTCTACAAACATTGATATATCAAAAGGAATAAACAACATCCATCAACAGTATATAAATATTGTTGATATAAGAATTTGGAAGAATATTGGTCATATTGGAAAAAGTGTTTACTATAACACCCCGAGATTAACCAATATTTCTTAAACGTAAATACTATGGAAAGCTGAACTCGTAGAAATAATAAGCCGAAACCAAGGAAATTGAATTTTCTGAATATATTATTTACGAAATTGATCCGTTTTCGCAATGGATTTTTCGACGGAAGCGCAATTGATTTCACTTGTTTATTTTGCGTATATTACTCTCTAGGATGAGTTATTTATGTTAAAGCTGATGAAAGTTAATGAGGCGTGCAAAAGGATTTTCATTTTGGGGCAAGAGCAATCAGTTCGCTGCATTTTGAATACTTCAACGAACGTGATTGAACTTGATGAATCTCTAAAAATAATCGAAGAAATTGATTTCTCTTGAAGCATTCCTTAAATCAATTATGATACTACGTAGCTGTTCCATCTCTATGGGTACTTGTTCTGTGACGCATGAATTGCCCATTTCTTTTTTAATTGCTATAACTCTAGGCAGTACCGTATTTCCCAATAGGCTATACTAGGCTATAGACTAGGGCGGCAAAATTTTGTGTATTGAGTCTGATATAACAAAATCAATACCAGACGATGATATAATATAATCAGATGTTTTGCTAAAATTAAAATTTATTTCAATAAAATTGAATTTGATTTATTATATACCAAAAAGAAATAATACTTCAATATAAGTTAATATTAAACAATAATATAAATCAACGTTTATTGGCGTAGTGATACCAACGCCGATGGTATGGCGTGATTAGATGGTGAAACGTTCGAAAGAAAATAAATATTTCTGCCTTCGGTGGGACCTGAACCCACGACCTTCCACTTGCCGGGCGGAGGCTCTACCCACTGAGCTACGAAGGACAATATATAATCTCTTTACGAACGTATATATATTGTTGCCAGTTATTTCGCAGAATGGTGTAGTACATAGACTACTATTTAAACCAAATTGCAAAGAGACTGGTATTAAATTGATCGAAATGCACGTTGCAGCATATGATTAGCGATGTTGTTTGATTTAATCTGCATAGTGTTCGATTTATATAAATAAGTTAATATTGTTTAATGTTTATGTTTCAATTTATGAGTTTGTTTTTCAACATATTTATTGTCAATACAAAAGTTTTTGGCGTATATTGAATGTAACAATTTTTATGTTCCTACCACTGCTTAGAGGGGGAGGGCAAACGGGTAAAAAAGGGTGACAATAAAGTAGCCTAGGGGCGGCAAAATGGTAAATCCGCCCATGACCCTAGTTGGGGGGGTGTTTTCGCTTCGAAATGTAATATAACATACGTTATAGAAACTGTTTATATATCCTGCTTAGACATACGTTGCGTACTTCAGCCTAATTTCAACATGACAGTCTTATAAAATTAATATAGTATATATTCGCTTATTCTTAACATGATATAATTTTTAACATATTGATAAATATAGTATCGATGGAAAAATGCATTATAATATAATTTTATCGATGAAAGTTAGTGGCACACATTTTCAGTTGTATCCATTTCCTTATTAATTTATATATTTTTGGAGTAGAACGAGGACGGAGTTCTCAGAAAATTAAGTGCAAATTGAGTATTAATTTGTTTTGACACTCACATCCTTATCTCAAAATAGAGACTTTTTATATAAAGAAAAAAAAAAAGGAATATCGCCCTGGCCCAGAGTCGAACTGTGCACCTTCCGTTGGAACCGGGGTGTCCTCACCACTCGGCCACCAGGGCACAGAAACGATGCTCCTTTCCTTCGCATTGAAGGTTTATAAGATAGTATTACCCTTTTCAGGGTTAACTCAACTGCCTAACTGGTCAACACATAAAACCACTGGTGCATGTTTTTGGAACTTTTCTTTGGGACTAACAATTTTTGGCACTCACGGTTTATTGTAGGGTGTGTAATGCATAGCATATTCTCTTTCTCCGTGTGTATTTATGTGTGTGTGTTCATATGTGAAGAAGGAATAAAGTATGTTTGTTTCGAAATATTTCTCTACCCTTCTTGTAAAGCTAATTCCAGATTTGGCTCAAAGGTATGTCTTGTGCTGGCCAGAATAAATGTGGCGTTGTAGATCATATCACAGACCGTCCATTAGAACGAAAAGTGATTCAACGATGTGAACTATGTTTTTTTCTAATAAATATTAATATTTTCTTTCGAGTTAGGCGTCTGAACACTTTTGCCTATATAGTTAAAATTTAAAATGTATATATATATATCGTTGAATAAAATACAAGAAGCGAAATAATTTCAAAAAAACCCTAAACACAGATAAAATATCAAGAAGGAAAGAAGAAAACACAGAGAGACAGAGATTTGAGGGGATATTTCAGTAGACGTTCTTCAGTAGAAATAAAATATCGCTCTTGATGAAGGATTGCTGCCGACGTGTAGGAAAGCTTGAAGGCTGTTTTAAAAATGTTATTTTTGCATGCAATATTTATTTCTATACTCATTTATGTTTAGAATTTAAAGAGCTTTTTAAGCCTTTTCCAAGAATCTATACGTTCTTTTGTTTGCTTTTTAGGGAAAGCTACTTTATCCAGTGTTGGCTTGTTCCTATCACCCAGAAAGAAAGTTGCTGAAAATTACGTGAAATTGCCGAAACGAATCGACGTTATAAAGACGCACGAATAGCTAACGAAACTTCGAACCATTAATTCCCGTCTAGCACGAACTCAATTTGCACGCAATTAAGCCTGTCCACTCCACTCGATCACAACAATATATACACCAGAGGATAGATAAACTTAACGAGATAGCGACCTTCTGAATTCTATTATAGGAAGCATAGGCATAGTTTCCACCCAGCTGTTTCGGCTACAAGTGGCACAATTGGTTTATACTGATTACCAAAGCTTTGCAATATTGTAAGTTCATTGTAGTCTGGTGTTTCTCACCTTTGTGAATTAGTCAAGCACACTTTCATATACATTACAGCGAAATACAGTGCCAGTACGATAGTATACAATACCATTTCACCTCTGCAGAACAACGTGTCGAAATAATTTAGCGTTTTCCATTAACAGTAATCTTAATATTCATTAGATATAAACTCGGTACCTCATGCAAAACGGCTGCAGTCGTATTAAAAGTCTTTGATGCGCTATTCTTGATGGCATTATACCACTTTTAGTAAGTTCTTTGCGGCAATAACGGACAGGGCACAATTGTCGGTGTACCATGGCAAGGCAGGCATACTGTACTCCGATCTAAGTGACGTTCCAAAGCTGAGGGATTAACTCTAAAGTGCACAGAGGGCCAGTAGGAGAAGTGACGTCATTTTTCCAACAACAATCGTTCTAAATGCACCAGGACAGCCGCAACCATGTGTCCGTGAACATCACGCTGCCAGTGGTGGAATATGATGATGATGAACCTATAACTCCAGAGTATTTACCGAACTTCACTGAAGAAGAAGACGAAGGTGAAGAGGAAGAAGAGGAGGGTGAAGAACCGGGACCAATGGGGGCGGAGGTCTCCCTCTACAGTATCTGTCAAAGACTCATTAAATTATTCCGAAGGGCGTTTTCCAGAAGACAAAGTAAGTAACTATTTGGTGTTAACTTTTTCTTCTAATTATATAAAATAAAACACATTAACACAGTTAAAATAAATACGATGGTTTATAGCTATTTCGGAAGCGCGTTTAGGCTTCCTTCTTCAGAACCCTAGTTACACTAATGTGGCACACGTGCTAGAAAGACTGTCGATGCCAAATTGCTAGTCCAAAATTAGTTCGGGTAAAGTTCGTTCGTCGGGTTCGGTTTACCCGAACTGATTTATGATTAGTGTGTTGGCATCGATAGACTTCTTAGCCTGCACCCCACGTTATTGTAACTAGGGTTCTGAAAAAGGAAGCCTAAACGTGCTTCCGAAAGAGCTATAAACCGTTTTGTTAATTTAAACGTGTTTTATTTTATATAACGTTTACGCGCAGTGAGTCGAACATGTTTATTATTTTCCTCTAATTGTCTTGCCAAGCAAATTTTTTCATCGCTAGATCTGAATTTTTGTGCACTACTGTATTAACATTTTGGCTATAAAAGGGCCACAATAATCAACCCTATTGAGTCTGTGGTGTAAGGCAGCTAAAAGGTTTGAGGGGCCGTTTAGTAAGTAATATGTATGCATTTGAGATGGAAAGGAAAGACTATACAAGCCCCTGATATAATCTCTTGACCTATAAATATTCTGTTACGGCTAACAAACACGCCCCATCTTTTTCCAAATGATGAGGTATTTCAGAGATATCGTTATGTTTATCTAGTATGGAAGACAGATCATATTATTCCCCATATATTTAAAGCAATACAACAACAGCACTTTTAAAATTGATAGTTTCACACAAACTTTCCCGTCATTAATGACGTAACACAGAGTAGAATTTTATAATTATTTTAAACAATTAAGACTAAGTTTACATATCTTCTATTTTATAAATAAAAATAATTTAAAACCACTTAAAGCAACAAAATTTTCCTTCAAAATTTCTTATCGGTTTGGATTCGTTGATTAGGTTTTGAAACACAATTTCTCCCCCTTAATTTCCGCCTCATTTAAAGTCATTATAAAGTTCTCGTTTGTGATTTTCTTATTTTCGTTTTCTTAGGAATAAATGGGAGCTTCATTATAGAGAGAGATTTGATCGCAAGGAAAAAATTAGATTTTTGTAGTTTGTAAAAGATCTGGACCCGATTGATATCTGCCACTGGTAATTTGCAGGAGAGAGAGAGGAATAATAACCCAGTCTTCCTTCGCTCACGAATAGAACAACCATTTAATCGCGAACTGAACTCACTGAATGTGTCCCTGAAAGAGGGGTGACTGTAAACGGAGGGATGCTATTGTGACGAAGTTTTTTCAGGGGCATTTTTATCTGACAATAAAAATGGGGTGGCCGTGTCTGAGCAGTGTCCGTTAGGGGGAGTTTTACTGGGTTAAGTTAGTCCATTGGGGGGGGGGGGGGGGTGTTCTGTTAAGATACATTTTGTAAAAGGTACGTCGCTATTTATCCATGATTTTTTGAGTGCATAAGTTGTCATTGACCTTTAGCATTTACTTTATTTCTTCTCGCAATTTACCTGATCAGGTTCAGAAACATAACATCGACGTTTCCATGATTTCCTGTCTTGTGTATTCGCCACTCACCTCTATATAGCCGACAATTATGGGACATTAGACATTTTCTTCAAAATTTCAGGAGAAATACTAGATATGGATCGTTCTTCAACTTCGATGATGTAAAGATCATAACTGGACACGAACTTTTCAGTGACGGGTGTATTTAGGGGACTGTCAACAAATTGAAGAAAAAAATATTTATGATTACATTGCATCAGAAACGATCACCTATAAAAAATGATTCTACTTGCTATGTGCAATACTTGTAGGTATTTTCGAAAGGATAGAAAGTCTATCCACGAAGATACGACTTTTCTTTTAAACATCCCATTTGTTTTCGCATGTTTTTTGCTTACAACGTGCCGAGTTTTCAACCAGATTTCACGAAACTTACAAAAAACTTGAAAACTTACAAGAGGATTATTATACTGTAGTTTGAAATCAATATATTGAATATTCGATGAGATATGAACATTTATAGAAAATATTTTTTTAACTGCGCATGGGCAAAGTATAGCATTATTTTCTTTTCAGAAGTCGGTAGTCAACAGTGTAGGCCAACTTATATAAAAATTATAGTTGAATATCGTGAAATTCGAAGACATATCGACGATATAGTGTGCTTCATTTCAGTGTACTTCTGAAAGAAGCAGGATGGTAAGGAGTTTGCACAAATTACTGTATGGTTTTACCCAAAATACTGCGTACTCGACTGAAATAGAACTAACAGCTATGTGAATGTCCGGTTACATAGTGTTATTATCCTGTCATTTATGTAAATAATTCGATTTATGTGCTACCAATTATTGTCATGTATGAAATTCAACACAAAATGCAATAAGAAATTGCAATTTCTGGAAAACCCCTTATCGTGCAGCTGCTTTCATAATCACACTGAAATGCAGCCCATTATATCGCCGATACCTTTTGAATTTTCAGGGATATTCAAACTGTAATTTTGTTTATAAGTTGCCATATACAGTTGAGTACCGACTTCTGCAAGGAAAATAATGCTATCAGTAGCGTAGCTAATGGGGAGCAAAGGGGGCGGTGTCCCCGAGCGCCACAATTCGGAGGGCGGCAATTAGCCTTTAAAAAACAAAATTTATTTGTTTTGTTACCCCATGGGGGGGGGCGAAATAGATCACTCGCCCGTGCGGCAAAATATCTAGCCAAGCCACTGAATACTATTTTTTGCGCATGCGCAGTTAAAAAATATTTTCTATAAATTCTCATATCTCATTGAATATCCTATATATTGATTTCAAACTGAAGTATAATAATTCTCTTGCAGGTTTACAAGCTTTGTGTAAGTTTCGTGAAATTTGGTTGAAAACTCAGAACGCTATAAGCAAAAAATATGCGCAAAGAAATGGAACGTTTCAAAGAAACGGTCTTATCTTCGTGAATACACTTCCTATTCTTTCGAAAATGCATACAAGTTGTGCAACTAGCAAGTAAAATTATTGTTTACAGTTGATCCTTTCCAAGCTTTTATGATACAGGGTGATCAATTTTTTTTTCCTTCTTCAATTTGTCGTTGGTCCCCTAAATGCACTCGTCACTGAATCTTCACTGAAAAGTTTGAGTCTGAACATGTTCTTTACACCACCGAAGTTGAAGCACGATTCATGTAGTATTTCTCTGGAATTCGAAAAAATGTTTAAAATTGAAAGTGTCCCCTGACTTTCGCTATATAGTGTAGATCAGAATCTATAAAAAATAAAAAAAAAAAAAGAAAATCGATGCTATAAATACATAAATGTTAATCTTTGAGAGAAACCAATGTATTCAAAAGACTTTTATATTACTCTAGCACACATGTGCATTAAAACATACAAGGTACAGGTCAAGATTGAGATCTTAGTCCACCCCTCATGAAGTGCAGGATCTGGAATTTTCTTTTGGAATTTCAGCTTTGATATGTCAATAATGGATCAGAGGGTCAGTTCATCAAATATGGCTTATATATTATATCCAATCACGCTGGTTTGAGGAGGGATTGGTATTCCTACGATGGCACCTCCTTACTCCTGCTGGAGTTCCTTCTGTTTGTGTAAGCATTATTCATTTGAGTCAACGAATCCGAGTCAATTTCCACTCTTCGTTGACGTGAGAGGAAATTCTCCTTAGCTCTTATTCAGTTTATTCTTGGTTTTTTGTTACGAGAAACGCCTCTAGTGAAGGCCGAAGTTCAAACGTACTTTGTCTGTACGGGTTTTTTAATCTAATAGAATGAACATGAAAACAGTGTCCGTATCTGAGGGTGACCTCTAAGCAGGGTTTGAAATATATTTACATACAAAAGGTTAAACACTGGTAAAATAGCAATGAAAAAGATCACTTCCTTTTATCAGTGTTTAACCTTTTGTGTGTGTAAACTTCTTCCCTGGTATCTTGTATCTTATTGCTATTGAAATATATTATTGTAAATGAGCTTTTACCAGGGGAATTTTATCTGATGGTAAAAATGAGGCGACCGTGTCTGAAGGGTGTCCATTGAGAGGGGTTTCACTATGTATGATTTACATATAACTTATTTGTATAAAATAACCTGATGTTTGTATTATTACTCTATAGGAATTTGAAAGTTACAAGTTTTTTTCAACATTAATACAGAGATTGTCACTCTCTTTCAATGCGTTTAAAATTATGTAAACGAGTGGAAAAAAGTGAGAAACGCATTGCATATCAAAATGAGCTGAAGAATCAATACAGAACCAGACCCGGCCACATAAAAATTCAAATTTCATAGCACAAAATTTAAAACTAGGGAACGAGTGAAAGTGATTCCACAAAGTGGAACTTTCACATTTTTTCCGAAAGACTTATATGCAAAGACTGTATTATACTTAAAGATAATGGATTCTGGAGTCTGTACATATAGATTATTTTCTATATATAGAAATGGTAGAGCCATTTTTGGGGACATCTGGACGCTCAGTGCACAATTGATAGCCTCGGATATTTCTGAAATTCAGAAAATAAAAGAAGAAATGGAAAAGAAGTATATTTATGCTAATGATCTTTCGTTTTCTAAAGAATATTTTGCTGAGGAATGAAGTTATTCCCAATGGAGGAAGTTGAAAAATGGTGGAAAACATTTACTGAAACGACGAAGAGACTGTTTATCCATTTAGATGTGTTATACTGTGTGTCTCAAAAGCCTTTGAATAAAAAGAAAGTTGAAATGCAAAAAAAAAGTATTATTATTTACGTAAATTTATATTTATGATGCACAGAGGTATTTAGGAAACAGAAAAATTTTAGCTAACTGTTTTTAAGAATGAAACCCACAGTCAACATTTTCATTGGGTTCCTGAAGCTGAAGTAGGGGATGCACCAATGATTTATTTTATACACAGTAATAATAATAATAAGTACTGATTTATTTTACAATGGTCAATAAGTAATGATTTATTTTATAAATGTAATAATAATAATAAGTAATGATTTATTTGTATACAATGTAATAATAAGCAACATTTACTCTTCTTATACACAGCATAATAATAAGTAATGATTTATTCTTTTATAATGTAATAATAATAAAAATATCATTTATGCAATGTAATAATAATAACTACTGATTTATTTTATGCAATGTAATAATAAGTAATGATTTATTTTATACAATGTAATAATAATAAAAAATATCGGCTCGCAATGTAAATAATAATAAGTAATGATTTATTTATGCAATGTAATAATAATAGTAATGATTTATTTTATAGCTAGTCAGTAATAATAATAAGTAATGATTTATTTATGCAATGTAATAATAGTAATGATTTATTTTATAAAGTAACAAATAATAAGTAATGATTTATTTTATGCAATGTAATAATAATAAGTAATGATTTATTTTATACCAACATAATAATAAGTAATAATTTATTTTATGCAATGTAATAATAATAGTACGATTTATTTTATGCAATGTAATACAGTAATGATTTATTTTATACAATGTAATAATAATAAGTAATGATTTCCTATTTTACAATGTAATAATAATAATAAGTAACATTTATTTTATGCAGTAAATGTAATAATAAGCAATGATTTATGCAATGCAATAATATGTCAGTAATGATTTATTTTATGCAATGTAATAATAATAATACGGTTTTATGCCAATATAATAATAATAAGCAATAATTTATTTTATGCAACGTAATAATAATAAGTAATGATTTATTTAGTAATGTAATAATAATAAGTAATGGTTTATTTTATACAATGTAATAATAATAAGTAATGATTTATTTTATACGATGTAATAATAATAATAAGTAATGATTTATTTTATACAAAATAATATGTCAGAAGGAAAAATACAGGGAATGTAGATTAATTTTATTGTGATCAAGGAAAAAGAAGGGTTGATACTTTAGAAATTGTTCTCATTTAATTACATGGAATAAACAGTAGATGTGTTGATGGAATGTGGTATTTATTACATGAGGGTAACACCATCGGGCAAAGAAAATGAAGCAAATAACAAAGGCGAAGGGTATGTAATAAAACAAAATGTAACATAAAACAAACTCCAAAAATGCGTTTTTTCCTTAATCATGAGACTTTTTTTACAGAATATTTTTATAAACATATGTGATTATCATTTCTCACCTTCGGAGAATCAGCACAAAATATACATTCCCTGCTAAAAATGAAACGTTCTTTTTAATTCATACTAAGTTTCAAAGCACCACCCTTGTGAGGGAAATGTTTGGAATAGCGATGCATTTAAGTTCTCAATAGCTATTCCATGGTTCAAATGTTTATGTCCATACTTGTTTATAAAACAAACTAAATATTTTATGAGCAGTTACAAATATTCGCATTTAAAAATAAAATTAAAACTATTTTAGCTTTGAAGCTCGTTTTGAAAAATAAAATATTCATTAATAGAAGAAACAAAATTACTATGTCCTTTGCTTAAGTACTGGAGCTAGTTTCTGCCCAATATCTTCAATGACTAATGATTAATTTAATCATTGAGATTAATTTATGAATTAGAGTAGTTTTCTCACAATGTATTAAGGGGGATTTTTTGCTCTATGTATTCTTTCTCTTTTTAAGTTCATATAAATTTTTAAACGAGTTTTTAAATTTTAACATTCTTCGGTATATCAATTACTTTTGCTGTTACGGATTTTCACTTAGAAAATTTCTTTTTGTGACAAAGTGTAAATTATTTACATGTTTTATTCAGATATCTCAAATTTTTTCAAGGAAAGGTGTAATTTCTTATGAGTTTTGCCCCTTTTTGATCATACTTTGAGCGCTACAGTTTTTCTGTATCGATTTCAGACAAAAATAAACTTTAAATTATTGAAACTTAAATATTACCTTCAATATGTTCTAAAAATCCAATTATATTTTCTTGGCTCTTTTATCACGTCTTTATTCTTTGCATTGTGCTGTTTTATGTTTTGAACCCATTTGCCTATGAATGGATAACTTCTACATATAAAGCTTGCATCGTCTACAATTCAGTGAAAGTGAAAGTATTTAATTTCTGAGAGATAAATGGAATTATGTTATTTCTGCTTTTTTCTTTCTTGACGGAGGTAAGGGTTACCTGAAGAAGTGGGTGTATTTTTGTCAACAACTCTCAGACAATCTAAAAAAACACACATACAGAAATTCAAGAGCTGCAGACAGAAATATTACTAGTTGTTCCAGAAAGCACCTATATTTGAAAAGCCGAAAAACGGAGGCATTTACGTGAAATTATATATTTTCATACATAATTAAAATACCTCCATTCTGTGAATTTTGTTATGAAAAATACTCAATAAAATTTTTTTAATTTCGATACCGTCTCGTGATTGGCTCATCCTGTATGTTAATAAAATTAACACATTTGACTAAAATACATTTAAAGCTTAAAGATGCAGGAATGTTTGAAATATAATATCGGTATTATGTATTATAATATAGAAATATTATATATTATATATATAAATTATTATATATTATATATATAGAATTATTATGTATTATATATATATATATGAAATTATTATGTATTATAATATATAGAATTGTGTAATATTATAATATACAAATTATTAATATTATTATAATATAGAATTGTTATGTATTATAATACAGAATTGTAATGTGTGTATCTCCATAATGAACACATGAAACCATGAAAAAAATAATACGCAAATAATAACACAAACTGTTAACAGTACCCAATTTATAAATAAATTGTTTGATTATATTTTTCAGTACAACGCGGACCATTTTTTTCTTCTCTATTCCAACAACATAGAAAAACAAGGGGAGATGGCCTTTTCCAATTTCGCGCTCGCAGCGAGAAAAATAAAAGCTGCGATCATCACCATACCTCAGGTTGGATGATCCGAAAAAGTAAGCAATTAACGAAAACGGCATCCTCAAAAGAAAAACCATTCTCGGGACGGGTCATCAATATAAGCATACGATAAATAATCCAGGCGAAAGAAGGATTTAGGATGGATTAAACAGCTAACATAAGTTCCATTACTACGCTGCTAGCGAAAAATGCATTAAACACTGGACAACAAGTGAATAAGCTAAGAGCGCTATCTTTTTTTTTATAAAGATGCAAGTACTTTCCTTTTTTCGTACATAATTTCGTTTATTGTTCTTAAAATACGAAAAACTAGAAATAAGAATTATTTTTAGAGGAAGTGCCGTTTTATATAATATCGTATTCTAAATCAATACCTACTTGTATTAGGTTGTTTGCCCCCATGTATCGCAATTTGTTTTCTGATTTCATCCAGTCACCCTGCTTGAAGACTTTAGCTCCGTCTCTTGGGAATCGATTGATATTTTCAGTTGATTTCCATGGATCCTCCTTATGATATGTCCTGTCCAATAACATTTCGGGATCTTTTGTTTTGAGAAACATGTCTTCGAAATTTGTCTTTTGGTCCTCCACCGAATATTTCAACTTCGATCTATCTTTTAAATATTCTAAACCGATGCCTTTCCATATTCTACTTGATTGTTTTCAATTCCAGTATTGCTTTTGTCATTAATACCATCCATCCGATTCGTATGAGAGAAGGAGTGTAACGGATTGTTCAAAAGTATTTTCTAGTCGCTCGTCCACTTGTCTCACCTGCAATAAATATAGAATGTAATTAATACATGCATACATATATATTAAAAAAAACACGTACAAAATATGTCAATATCTAAATCTCTATAAAATACACCCACAACTCGCCTCAATTCCAGAAATTAAAATATTCTTAATCTCATGCTTGCAATAGAGTTGTAAAAAACCCGGGAATTTTGGACACATTGGAAACTTTGATGGGAAGAAACCAAGATAGCTAGAATAAAGGAGATAGTTCCGTCCGCACCTTTCTTCCTGTGGTCAGTTGGCACAATCGACCAATAGGAAGAGTGCGAACGGAACTCCTTTAGTTTCCTCCATCAAGATTCCAGCTGTCTAAAATCCAAGGAGTTTATCTATATTACAAGCATGAATAACATATTACTAATTTCTTGAACCGAGCAGGTTATCGAGTGTATTATAAATTTAGACAATGAAATACTTTATGCGATGTTTTACAATATATGTATGCATGCTGTCAATACATTCTACTTGTGCAGTCTAAAATTCCCGGGTTTTTTACATCTCTAGCTTTCAAACTGATCCATAGCCAGACACATTTAAAAATGCTGCAAAAAATATGTTTACCACAACCACAAAGAAAGGCTTCCATAAATCATCGCAGTTGAAAAAAATATTACAGATTCTATAGACTAGCCTGTTTTCATTTCTACAAAAAAAAAAGGGGGGGGGGTCAGTTTATAAAAGACTGCAATCAATCAATAAAGCAAAAAGAAATTCACCCACTGTAAGTCAAATTAAAAAAGCAGAAAAATGTGTATTTTACAAATCGACAAAACTCAACGACTTTTCATAAGCAACAGTATTTATTTTATATAAAAAGAAATTGAGAAAATCGTAACAGAAATGCAATGTACTATCCTAAGTAAAGTTTCCTTAAAGCAATCTATGATACAGGCATGATTTGGTTTATTCCTGTGTTAGATTCCTAAAGTTTTCGACCTAAAATAAAATGGTATAAATTGAAGCAAACGCATGATGGGGATATATGCACGTTAGACTCCGCTCGAAGATTTTTCGTAATCTACACAAAAACCCTGAAAAATATTTCATTTTATGAAATTGACGTACTGAAATTGCATCCGAAAAAGAAAGGAATTTGCTTTTTTCGCGGACGGTAAAATGAATGCCTGGTTAGTTTCCTCCTTTGGACAGCTGTTCAGCTAGCTTTTCTAAATCTTCTGTTGAAAGCTCTTTATCATGACACTCAACTAGCGCATTTATGTCACCGACTTCTGTATCTTGTCTTATTTATTTCCATTTCAGTCACATTCTTTGTCATTGATGCAAAGGGTGGGTCATGCTTTTGCAACCTAAATGCAATCAGGCTGAATCTTAGCCAAACGCCGTTCGTATATGATTTTGACACTTCATTTCATAAAGCTAAAATATTGAAAATTCCTTTTATGATGTCGTATCATGAAACATCATGAAAGCCATATATACATTATGAAAGCCATGTACTCTCCCAACTTTGACACTTGAATAGTTTCAACAACTCCATTGAGTACTGTCCGTAAATAATAAGCTTTGAAGATATTATAAACAGTTCTTATCTTATCCTTTGTAATATTTATTGTATTGGCAATACTCTGCTGTAATTCACTGTGTCGTCGATTAAATAAAGGATATTATTATTATTATTATTATTATTATTATTGAGGTGGACGATTTCTTTGATTTATGGTTTTGCAGTAATGAGATTGGATTTGGTCAGAGGCAAGCAGTCTTGTTTGTTTATGAGTTTTGTGCCGCTAGGATAGTAACTGTCATTCTTCGTCGGGACCTATGTTTTTTCGAGAAATCCAAACCTCCTATGGCCTAGGGATACAACACCTTTGGAGTCTGGCACGTTTGCTCGACAAACATTTCCCCGACAATCATTTATAATTTTTAAAACCTATAAACGGTAATAATATCTAAATTTTTTAAAAATGCGTTATAGTTTTATGTTTTAATTTTTGTATACTTTATTGTGTCCCCAAAATTTACACAATACAAAATATTACATGTTACATTTACATATTAATTTACAATTATTGATTCGTGAGTCAATCAGCTACCAGATACAAGCTCAGCTGTAGCATTTCTCACTCTCGAAGAAATATCAGAGGCATTCAACGAACTCAATGTCAGAAGATGCTTTTCCTATAATCACCTGATTCGAAGAATATTATGTCCTGGGAAGAAAACGTCGAGGACGAATGGACATCCATTGTACCCTCCATCTTTCTGGTCAGTTACCGATTAATTAATCACATGAATGCCACGAACTCAGAATCAAGTAGAAGCATGGTATCGAAGACTTAAGTCTCAGGAAAGGCACACGTCGGAGTTAACTCAATAAGATCAACGAAATAAGACAAGAACAAATTCAGGTAAACAGAAAATCATAAGATATAATTCGTAGACTGCCAACGACACTAAGAAAGAAAACTTGTATTAAATTAATTTGAAATACTTGAATTATTAAATTGATTTTTGTATCGATCTTGAAAACAAGGTCCAGACTATTTACAAAGATAAAATCACACGAATTACAATGGATTTTTTGCGAAGAATGGCTCATAACATTGGATTTCAACCTTTCTATTTTCACGTCTTTGCCCTTTTTTCAATAATTGTAAATTAATGTATAAATATAACATATTGTACAAATTTTGGAGAGAAAAAGTGTATAAAAATTAAAACAGAAAAAAATTAATGATTAAGAAATGTTTAAAAATTATTACTGTTTATAAGTTTTGAAAATTATAAAAGGTTGTTGGGCAACCGACCCGCTCCCCTGATTTCAATTAGCAGTTAATTGGTAAGCGAATTTTTTACACTGTTGGGAGTCGGACCCAGGATAACGGAGTGCTAGGCGAACGCGTTACTAGTGCGCCACTGTAAGGCCTAGACAACCTTAAGGTCATCGGTGCTGAAATAAATCAAATCTAGAGGGTGATTAGGGGTGTTTTCCAGCAGCAGTAAACTCTTGTGGAGAAATCTATATTTTGTACAGAACTCCCTTACGGCTAAGCAAAAACACGGCTTGTGTCAACTTGGTTCCCGTCTTTTTTCATTATAGTTGTCACCTTTGATGGTGGTAAACTCTGAAACACACGACATACATCTAATCGAGTTTCACCTTTCGCCATTTTCCACATATCTTCAATTTTTTCTTCTGTTATCAATAACTTACGCTATTTTTTAGCCTCTCTTGTCCAAACATACTTCATAACGTACATTTTCGAGACATGATAGTAGACAGTAGAAATTATTAATAAAATATGAATGCAAGGTGGACCACAAATGTATGAACACCTAGCAAAATTTAAAGCAACCAGGAGGGAAGAAAACGACTGTTAAAGAAGCTGTAGTTATGGTATGGCCAGCAAGGATGAAAGTAAAACTAATTGAACTTAATCTTCGGCGTCATTCTGTCCCTAAAATTCTAATTTCAGGCCGTAGTTTAATCATTTAGTATTATTATTTTGTTGCAGTGTCAGAACCATATGTGCCTAGGAAGTTGGGCAAAGTTACGACTCACAATCTCTTCCAATCGTGATCTATGAGCTGTGAGAAGGAATCTGGCTTAAATTGAAGGAGCATGAACTAAATCCCAGCTCCACTAAAATTCGTAACAACTCGGGAATTCCAAATATTTCACGGAACGATCTTTTTAATATGCAGCACATGAAGCATTTGTGATTTTCTTTTTCAGAGCTCACTATTTTTTGTTATCTAACCATCCGTTGCCTCGAAGCTTGGATCAGGGGCAGGGAAATCTTCTGCCTTTTGAATGAATTCAAATTCTGCAGAAAAAACAAACAAATCCTTTCATTTTTATTAATATGATTTATTAGTTTTTATTAGAACCTTAAAGTGAGCGTATTTAAAATACAGAAAATATGAGCTCAGCGAAATAATCCTTCCTGATTGACAAATACAATTAACACACGCAGCCTTTTTAGATTATAGCTAACTTAATGCGGCCTTTCAACGTGAAAAAGTTCCCCATTCCTGCGTTAGACTGTTGCACAAAGGGGAATATTTGGTAGTCGTTCGTCGTAGAGGCATCATGTTAGGAGACTGACATTACTCCATGCTACATTTACATCCAATCACGCTCACCTGGGAGTCGAACACAAACCCAGTTGATCCAAAGGTGGCGAACGTAATCACTAGGACGCATTTGTGGAAACTAAATCTCTAAAATATCCGACCATGTTCTTAAAATATGGGTTGGTTGCCAAACTCACCTGAAACAAAATAATTTTTAGAGTAACACTATTTGATAAGGAGAGTGTCAGCTACGATCTTATTTTGTCAAATTTACAATGAAAATTACATTTTTAATTTAATTAAATAATAATAAGCAATATGCACAGCATGGGTATTTTTAGAGGAGTCAAAACTTTCACGAATCGCCGAAAGGTAAGGTTTATAACAGGTAATATTTATGAGAAATTCCTTAAATCTCGCACGAACCTAAATTCTTACTACGCCGGCAATTACTGTTTCATTTTTTTTTCAATCATAAAGTCCGGGAGTTGATTCCCTAATCTTTAAGAGGTTCGGATTCCTCGGAAAGCTGTAGGTCCCGGCGCAGCATGACCTTCGCTGTCTTTGCACCGTAAAGCAAACAAGCAATTTTCCTAAAGATGTTACTGTTAGGACAGGTCAACATTACAGGGCAAAACTTTGACCAAGCGATACAGCAGGCTATTTTATCCTGATTTTTCTTCAAAGGCAATGTCCATGTGGGGGGGGTCTCTGCACTTTTTACAAAACTGAGGACTCTGGCTCAAGGAAATATACAATTCAAATTATAAACGCACATATATAAAATAACAACGTATTACAATACCAGATTGAAGTAAAGAATAAAATACAGTAGGCTTGAAAAAATCCAGTAATTCATCCAGTTGAAAATCATATTTATTAATACTTTAAATGTTCAGAATAGTTAATCAAGGTGCCAGAAAGATGAATAATTATATACAACATTAAAAGAAAGTTTTTATACCTTTCAGTCGGAGCCTCCGAGAATTACGTGTGCACACTTCGATGGTAAACGGATGACTGATTATTATTTTAAAATTAGAAACGCAGTTACATACTGTTGCCAAATGCAAAAAATGAAATTATAATTATACAATGTTTGAAAAACATGAAATAAAAGGAAACAATTTGGCATGGTGCCAATTTTAGAAATTGAACTCATTAGTTTGAGTTTCTTGAACTTTTTAGTGGCAACAACCAACGAAGCCGGCAAAGCGAACATATAGTGTTTCTATTGTGGCAGCCCACAGGCTCGCGTTTTTGCGAAACTCCAATTACAAACTACATGTTTTTAAGAACTATTTTGTTAGTCCCAAAAATTATCTCATGGTTAATTCCCATTTATAAACTTCCAAATGTAGAAACTCTTTTCGGTGTTCGCATGAGTTCTTCAACTCTATTCCACTGCATGATTATTTTCTCTCCATGTGTAAATGTAAAACTTTTAATATGTGAATTTTCATGGCCTACTGCCCGATATCAAAATGGTTTCCATCACTATCGACCATAATTGACTCTGCGACTCCTAACAGACGATGGCCTCATTCGAAGACTCGATTCAACAGAGCTATCCAGCAAGCAGTATAATACAGTTAACAATTTGGTTTATCCCCAAAGTGCTTTTTCGTTTTGGTACTCTTTTCCTCTATTGACTTTTCTTCCCAGTCTACAAGACAAATACTTCAGCTCAGGGATATAATATCCCCTTTCAATGAAAGTTGTTTTCAAAAAGAGCTGTTGCAGTAGCGGATAAGGAAGCCCAATCCCACCCCAGAGGTTTAAAGCTTTAAACGAAAGTAATGGTTTACTTTAAAGACCCCTTTAATGAGACTTACGTGATAGTAGCAAGTTCTCGAACGTCCGCTGAATCCTATTCCTTCAACATTATTATTATTATTATTATATATAATTTATTTCACAGAACGAGGCAATGATGACTACAGTGAATAAATGAATATATACAATATTCTTGTATAAGTATCAAATTGCCCTGGCCTGAAGTATAACCGAAAGAAAAGCCGAAAAATAAAGTTTCGGCTTGACCAGTTCCGCTCACCTTAAGTAGCCAACGGTACAGTACATAGATATTGGCTATAACACAAAAAACATATTTCTAGATATTATGTAAGTATTAAGTGAAAGGTATTGTTGAAGTCTGGATTTGAACATAAATTCACACTGTAAATTAGTTAAAGAATTGTAGTTCTTGGCGCAGTGTAGCCCAGATGCTCTTGCGCCATAAAAAAGCCAAACAAACAAACAAAACAGTTAAAGAATTGGGTAACCAATTCCAAATCCTTGGACCACTAGCGTCAATATGACCAAACAAATATACGCTGGTGGCCTGGATTGGAACAAGGTGAGAACCACTCCTTGTGGTATGATATGTATTACTTCGATGAATGTCTATGATAGACATTCTGCCTTCACTTGACAAAGGGAGCAGTTGGCTCCCGAAACGTCGTGTTTTTAAACCTTACGCCAGTGTCGAAATAACTGTTTGTTATGTCTATGATAGAGGTGTGCATATTTAATATAACACGCTGAAACACGAGCAATGTAGTTCTATATATAGTCAACGTTTTAAACCGTAACATTCTAAAATATAGCCAAGGATCAGAAATATAAACATTAGATATTTCTATCGTGATCCGAAAAATATGATTTTGAATTTTTTCAACTCTATTAATATTAAAATTAATAGTTGACGCACATGCGCTACAACAATGTGTAATATATGGCAATACCAATGAAGAGTAAATAATCTTAATAGCCCTAACGAGGAGATGAGTTGCTACTCTTCTCAATAAACCCAAAGCTCTAGAAGCTGCCAATAAAATTTTCTCAAAATGACCATTCCAGGATAAATTATAACTATAAAAGTAACGCCCAAAAATTTAATGGAGTCGGAAAAACAAACTTGATCTGTAAGTTCGTCGGTAATAATAATAGTTGAATCAAAATTTCTTTTATTATGAAAAATCACACCTTTGGTCTTAGTAATATTAACGCTTAGTAATATTTATACACAATAATTGTTAATGGTATTTGTATTTTAAATCCCACTTCATGTCTCTGACGTGTAACGGCATCAAGGTCTTAAGGCTAAACTTTTCTGTATGTCCTTAATGCTCATTGCATGTACCTTGGGTAGCCCAAATAAATATACAATTACCAGGGTTCATACGGATCATGGAAAGTCATGGAATTGTATTTTGCCTTTTCCAGGTCTAGAAAAGTCATGGAATTTTAAAAGAAACATGAAGTCATGGAAAAGTCATGAAATATTTATTTGGGAGCAATTTTAGCCCAAAACTCAAGTTCTGCATTAAAAATGCTGCGTGTGATGAAAATCGCATCACGAGATCGAATCATCATTTTACGGCACCAAAGTGTCTTCTAATGCACGTGACCACGTAACTTCCAAAACGCTGCAGGGAGGGAGTATCCGTCTGCTCTTGGTTCGAAGTGGAATCAGCCGCTGCTTGTGGCCTACCTCGCTCCGCGCGTCGCCACGTGCAGAGATGCCAACTTGTACGGATTTTAACTCCACCTTACGATTTTACGGTCAATACCAAGAAAACTACGCAAAATCTCATTCAAGAACCTCACATGCAATTTTCTACTGGCCCCTCAAAAATTCATATTTTTTATGGTTTTTGGTAAAAAGTCCGGTTTGCAGATGGCCCGCCTCTTCCATGTTTGGAGGCAACGCTTCCGACTTGTCCTCTTGTTTCTTTGTTACTTTTTACGTCTTGCTTTATGTGTGAAAATTGCTTTGAATTTGGAT
>QLNU02015360.1:275163527-275175365 GCA_006491805.2 Dysdera silvatica
TTTTTTTTTTTTTTTTTTTGTTTTTCTGACAAGCTAATTTGCGTATTTTGACGGTTTTAGCTTCTCAAGAATAGGGAAGAGGTTTCAAATTACGGAGGTTTACTTTTTCAGTTGAACTTTTCATTTTCATTGTTCTCATTTACTTCTGTAAACTATTTTTGTATGCACTGCAAAACTCATAAAAACCAATTTTCCTATACAAAATAGAATTGTGGTGTTTATCTTCTACAAAACTGGTGCAAAAGTTTTTTTTCTACAAAATCGATACCGAAAGCCATTTTTCTTGCTATGATACTGATACAAAAGGTCATTTCTCCTGTTACGAACCTGATACAAATGGTATTGGTGAGAGTGTGATCATTTTGTACGTACATAAACATACGCAGTTGAGTCACATTATCAGGAATATTTTCATGTTGTTTCAAGGGTTGGTACACATATTGCTCTATAACAACGCAGGTGCTTTGCTTATAAAATATCTTTTTGCAGGAAATAAAAGAGTGTGGGTTTACTGAAAACTGCTGAAAATTCTTGACTTTTTTACTGAAAACTACTGAAAATTCTTTGCTTTTGTACTGAAAACTACTGAAAATTCTTGACTTTTTTACTGATGACTACTTTCTCAGGTTGGCATCTCTGCACGTGACCACACACTTTTGATTTGGACACTTTGTCTCGTACATGCAACGTAGTAACTGCCCTATATTTTTCAAACCCTGAGTTAAGGAAATAGCTGAAACATTTAGAACAAAGGCGCCTTCAGGATTAATACATTGGGGGAGGGGGGGCTTAGTCCATTTGCTGGTATATTAAAAGCTTTTTTTTTGTATGATTGATTTTTCTCGGGTTAATTTGGACGTATTCACAAAGATTAGACTTTTTTCATTAAAAGAAAATCTTTAAAGTTTTATGACCTCCTTTATTAACAAATCTTTACAATTTTAAAACCGTGAATGCATTCTCTAATTTTGAAACCAGGCGAGCGCTTGCGCTTGACGGAAGCTAAATGCAGAGTTTTGAGCTACACCAGTGTTTCTCAAAGTGTGGTCCGCGGCGACTTCTCAAGTGGTCCGTAGGATCATCATCAAATTTCAGAAGAAAAAAGTAGAAACTGCCGGCGAAGCTAGAATTTAGGTTCAGGTGAAATTTAAAACATTTCTCATAAATATGACCCTTTATAAACTTTACTTTTCGGCATTTCGTGAAAGGTTTGAATCCTCTGAGTACATCCATGTTTTCTATATTGCTTATTATTATTTAATTAAATTAGTGATGTCATTTTCATTATAAATTTGACGAAATAAAATCGTCTCACACTCTCTTTATTCAATAGTGTTGCTCTAAACATTATTGTGTTTCAGGTGTGTTTGGCAACCAACCCATATTTTAAGAACATGGTCGGAGATTTTAGAATTTTTCTTCTAAAAGTTGGAGCATTTTTAAAGTTAAAAATAGCTAAAAAAAAGCTTAAAATTTACCCCCCAAAGGAGTTAAGATTAGCTGCAAAATTATATTTCAAGAGATGGATAAATCTCCCCTGCCGGTATACGTTTGTAAGCCTGTCAATAAACCACATAAATCGAGGGTCACTCTCTCTGGTTATGCCTTTCCTTGGGAAAGGTGGAGGAGGATTAGTACGACAGTGTCTAAGTAGGGCTTAATATTATTAACCATACGTTGGCAAACTTAATTTCAGGCAATATTTTTTAATGGGAGGAATTCGTACCCCTTCGGTGGTCCGCGATAAAGAAAGAGACGCTTAATGTGATCCGTGAGCGACCAAAGTTTGAAAAACACTGTTCTACACAGTATTCCAGCCAGTTAAACATGGTGTACCACGAGCGACTAAATCTACGATTTTGTTTTCCAAATTGTGAGGTGGGATATTGGCTAAGAACAGGTTGAAAAGGAGCTTCTTCTCTTTTTCTCAATTTATGCAAAATATTGGACACGGTTGGCTGAGGGATTGTTGGCAAACTAGGTACATCTTTCGCTGAAGTAGAAGTTTCGCACTTTGAGTCAGACTGATCACTTTTACTTTCACACGGTTGTTTAATTAAAAAACGATGCATTGGAGAAAATACGAATTATATTATAGCTAACGATAGCTCTATTTTTGAAAATTTTTGGCTTGCTGTCAGGTCATTTTCTAGCTAGAGACTAATGAGTTTGATTTATTTCTTTTCGGAAGAAAAAGCTCAGTGGTTGGGTATCCGTTTCTGGTCAAGGATATTTTCCAGAACTTTCCGTCAGTCGGGGGAAGTATTCCAAGAACTGATAAGGAGAGGGAGGTTAATGCCCCAAGCTATACCAGATGGTCATTGTGTACCGTTTTGCCTTTTTCAAGCGCGATTAACTATTCGGTAGATTCCCCAAGTGGCTAAATTTTCTATTATTCGTTTTAGTTCCCACTAAATTCCATTTAATGCAAACGTGAGTGTAATATGTAAAAAATTTCAAATGCAAAAATATAAATATTATTCGAAATAATAAAGAAATTAAGTAATAAAACATTGATAATTTCGATTGGGGGGGCCTTGAACCCACCCAATAAAGGCCTAACGACGCCCATGATTTAGAATCTGATGTTTTAGAACTCTAAAAATCTGCAGACAGTTTTGCAGTTAAATCAGAAACTAACCGTGACTTCACATCAATTTCAAAATCAAATGGTTTATATAGAATTGTATCCAAATAGAAGATTCACATTTTGAATGTGCAAATGCAAATTGATGATAATTGCAAAACTAAATTATGACTAGTACAAACATTAGTGTGTGAATATTCTTTTAAGCAATGTTTGCATATATTACAAGGTATAAACATTAATCTTTAATGTGTCTGCATGCTTATGCCAATATAGGATAATGGATAATAATTTGATTTTGGTCATTATTTTATATATTTTGCAGTGGAATACATGTCAAAATTAATATTTCATTTTTATTTGTGAATTTAATTTAATACTGGGAGTCAAAATTATATTTCAAGTGAACATGAATTGTTTCTACGGCCCCGAAATGTTTTTAGTTTATAGTCATGGAAAAGTCGTGAAATTTTTTTTACCCACAAAGTATGAACCCTGAGTTACATTATAGAGCGAGGACATTGCTTTCTCTACACCGCAAATCGCGAAGTACGAACGATCATGTAATTCAGAGGAAATAACAAGACATGCCATTCCAATTCATTTCCAATTCTCAAAAGTTGTAGAGAGAGAGAGAAGGAGTAAAAAGTTAAAGTAAAATGCTTGAAATATCGATTGAACCAAAATCATTTAATATATATCTTAAATTCCCAATTATCCAAAGTTTCAGTTTATATAGTTATTTTCTTAAAATTTAAAATAAATTACCTACAAGAATAAAATTGACAGCTGAAGTAGTTGATATCTTGGAACAAGACTGTAGCCAGGATTTAATTTCGGGGGGGGTCAAAATGTTTACAGCATGCAAGTCCGTAGCCAAGTCCCATTAAAAATTTAATTTCGGGGGACCGGTCCCTAAGATCCCCCCTCTGGATACGGATATGCCTTGGAAGTTAGAAGTTAAAAAGAGAGTAGTTTACACTATTATTGAAAGTCTAATGAAATTGGTGATAGAAAAGTTTGTCAACGAGTTAGAAAAATAACAGGAAAAAAATTAACGAAAACAAAAAGGTGAAATAAGACTGAAATAAATATCAAAATAGTCATAAAACTGAATAGACAGAGTTCTGAAGCTATTATATAAAACAATTACAAGATATAAAAAGTTTAACTGAAACTGTAGAAGATTAATAAAATACTTATGGGAATTGAATAACACACCTTGATTAAAAAAAATCAAATCGGTGTATATCATTAAGATATATATAAATAAAATAGGCAACACTTACGAACGAAGGATAGCACTCAAAACCGTTAAACAAATTGATAAAGGAAATTAACACTCTATGGGCCAGAACTAAACATAAATTATTAGGCAAATTTTTTATTGGTCTAGGAGCAAATGGCGCTACAAATAAAAGTCCAGCATGTAATGTCTATTGCTGAAATTATGAAACTTAAATGCGTACTGAAGCACACAACGCTCGAAAATGGAGTGACATTTGTCAGCGTTGTGCATTATAAATTTTGGAAATTATGTATGCTGAAACACACACATGGTCCCACAGAGGGTTAAGGAATGTAAAAACTTAAACAAATACGATAGAAGCTAATAGCAAACTACCTAGAATTCTAAACGAAGAAATTGCTCACGGACTTAAATATCTGATAAAAGTGATAACCCTTACCCTCAACTACTCAGGACAGGAAGGAATTGCATTTGATGTCTTGAAAGGAGGTAAACAAGAACAAAATGCGTTCGTTAAATCCTTTTCCAACCGTCACATCCAAGAACCATCTGAAGTAACAGGCGACATAGTAATTCTATTATAACTAGCGATAAAGAAAACTTCCAACTTTCTTGTAAATGCCGATCCTTCGCCTCCGGATGAAAGACAAGTTAAATTTGTTAAGCACAGAAAAGTAGATTTCCGAATTGAGAAAGGTATAGGCTAGCCTCGAAATCTAGGCGAAGGAGGGGGGCGGGGGGTCATAACCTCGACCCCAATGCCCCCGCACATAATATTTATTTGTAATTTTAGTTTTCTTTTTGGGGGCGAAATTTTTTAAGGGAGTACTAAACCACCCATAGTTCCTTCTTAGTTACGCCAGTGGATAAAGGCAGATAAAAAAAAGGCAGACATGAAAACAAATGTAAGTTGATATTACTATAACTTATTGTGTATGTTATTTATTGAATGTCTTTAGCCTTAAATATAAAAAAGAAAAAGCTTATATAATTAAGCTTTCAAGAACATGTTACAATAAATTTCATAATTTTAAAAATACCTTTATCTGTAACATTCCATGCAGTAATTTCTCAATAACGACGTTTTAATTAACGACTATTTCCATTTAATGATGGTATTTGCCGTCCTGAAAAATGCTTCATAGAATTACATACATTTCGTTTAACGTCCTTTTCTTGTTTAACGGCGCTTTTCACCGTCCCTTGAAAGACGTTAATGGGAGAAATTACTGTTTCTTTTCTTTTCTTTTAATTTATTATCAAACTACCCATGAATATTCCGATTAAGGTCCTTTTCTGTTTAACGGCGCTTTTTCTCTGTCCCTTGAAAGACGTTAATGGGAGAAATTACTGTTCCTTTTCTTTTAATTTATTGTCAAATTGCCCATGAATATTCCGATTAACGCCCTTTTTCTGTTTAACGGCGCTTTTTCTTCATCCCATGAAAGATGTTAACGGGAGAAATTACTTTACCTTTTCTTTTAATATATTGTCAAATTACTGATGATTATCATGACCAGAAGAAAGATTTCATTGAATATCTTTGCCCACGGTTTTATTCCATCATCACAGGACAAAAGAATATCAATGTATCTAACATGTATGACTGCACTTTCACATTAAAGCACGTTGCGCCATGTAAGTTGCAGAAGAATTTAGAGACAACCCACAAGAACACGGACTGGATTAATTAAAAAACTGCACGATAAATTTCAAATAAGACCGATAGTAGAACTAACGTTTAGTGGAAGAGCACCTGAAGTTGATGAAGTTTTACTTGTGTCTTATGAAATTTTTAATCCAAAACGCATAATATTGTGGAATCGTTGATTTTACCTAAAATTTCAAATGTGTGAATCAGAATGCATACATGGAATTACTCAAACCACCTTTTTGAGTAACTAGTCGGTATCAAAGTGTATTACTAAAAGGAAAGATAGTGCAGAAAATGGATAATTTCGCAACTACATACTAAGAAATTTGACGTCAACATCATATTAAAAAACACTTCTCATTGTATGAACCGCAAAGTGATATAATAAAATAAGCTAGATTTAAAAAAGAAACGTTTCTGGATAATCAATGAAATTGTAAAAAAAAAAAAAAAAAAAAAAAACTCTTATGGAAATTTTGGAGAAGGTAAACTTATTTTTATCAGATTTTTTTTTCACTTTCTATTTTTCCGAATCTGAGTTTAACCGCATTCTTCAGGGAGAGTTCAAGTATTATGTAAGCGCCTGGGTGGGAGGAGGACTTGCCGTTGTGCTTATTTTCCTATGTTAGCCAATGTTAATTTTTGCTTATTGGGTTGGGGGGGTGTTGGAATGGCCAAAATATTGCTTACATAATACTTGAACTCTTCCTCATCGACTGTCAAAACTTAACCATAATGATGCTTTTAAAAATGCTTATCTTCAATCATCTTTAACGACGCTGTACCTAGATAGACGAAAACTCTTTCATTTTCATCAGCCGCAAGTTTATCGTCAGCGTAAGGGACAATAAATAATATTATTTTATAATAAAATATTTCGTTATATTTTTATTATTAATATTTCTTACTTTGTAAGCCAATAGCGTGCTATAAAAAGTGCATTTAATAAAGTATATTTATAGAAATATTACTCTTTATTATAATTAAAAAATACGACAGAGGGGCTACGGAGGTGAATCGAGCCTAGCTAGGGGATCCGAGCGAAAAAAGTTGGAAATAATTGTCCTCAATCCACTCCAAATGATTTCTCAACAAAAAAAGCAACTTTCGTTTATTTAAAATGTATCGAATTCCTCTGGTAAACACATTTACAAGCGTTTCGCTTTTATTACTTCAATATTCATTTTTTGAAGTAATGTGAACTTTGTCATATTTAGTTATGGGAGTAGATCTGCTTAAAAAATTTGCATTACATTAATGGCGATGTATTTCATGTTAAATGAAAACAATTCGCCATATTGTTATGTAGTATATCATTAAAATTAAGGGGATCATAATTTTCCATGTTTTACCTAACCGGATACACTTATTGAGGTAGACCCATCGCGTGCGACGTAAAATGAAAACTGGTAACTTAAAGCCAATCACGCAATAAGCTAATTTTTATAATGTATATTAAAAAAGCGAGAGATTGTTTAATTGTATCCCCGTTGTAAAGGTCATTGCGCATATGTGCACCTGTGCTTCCATTCAACCTCTACTTAAACTTTATCTAAAAATAATGGGTAAAACAAAGAAGCGAATAGATGGCTGCTCGAATTGGTATCTAGGTTACTGTGCTTTCAATTTAACGCGATAGAGATGGGCGACTGGAGAAAAAAGCAAAGCATTCCTAAAATTGTTTTGTTGCACGGTTTTTTTTTTTTTAATTTTAAAGGAAGAAGAAATAAAAAATATATAAAAGATGTTCTTCCAGGGTGGAACACGACTTTACCTTTCAGCATATACTCATGGTCAAATCCGAAGCATCCATCGTTGGTCATACTAAAAAGGAGAAAGATTTTAGCGAATGCTTGTTGCATGGGTTTTTTTTTTCCTTTGAAACTGGTATAAGCTTAGACCCAAGGCCTATTATTTTAGGGTTTTGGAGCTGTTCTAGCGAAGAAGCTCCCTTGTCCTTCAATTATTCTGGTTGAGATTTTCTTTAATGCCCTTCTTCCTCTCTCTCGTTTATTTTGCTTCGCTCATCTTCATTCTTTCGAGATCATTGCTAATCGAAGTAGTTTATATAAAAGGGGTCGCTTGTTTTGCAGCCTTTTGTTTCTGTGAGCATGGTTATAAATCATGTGGTAATTGTACCAGTCATTAGCGATTCTTTCTTCTGAGATAACCCAGTTTTCACGCTGTCTTTATTTTAAAGCATTTTTATTTTTACTATTTTGTGTGTGTGTGCATTATTTTATTACATTTGGTTGCTATTAACGGAATTGTGTATTAAGCTTCAGTCCGATTCATATATACGACAAGGAGCTATTTTAGAGCGATAAAATAAACCTTATTAACCCTACAATGCATACTGATTCGTATATGAATCTTACTAATTTTCAAAAGATTTAGTATTAACAGAGTCCACGTACAATTAGTTATTCAGTTTTGTTGCACACTTCCATAATGCATCTTTAGTTTTCAATCGCTATTTTTCTTCGTAGATGCCTATACTGGCCTATACAGGGTGTTCTAAAAACATTGACCGCAGCTCTAATTCCTTAAATATTGATCCTAGACATATGTGTTAAATTGCAAAGTGGCATAAAAAAAAGGGTTGAATTTTATGAAATCGATTAAAATCGCAGAGAATTATTTTTTGAAAAAATACAAACTTTAAATTTTTATACAGTCCCTGTACACAATTTTTCCAATGAGTCAAATGTGCCCTATACTCCAATTAGTCAATGTACAAAATTTCATCATTCTAGTGGAAAAAAACCAGAGATGTGAAAAATTAAAATAACTGACTTACACCACTTTTTGAAGGGAGCAGCAATAGGTACATGCCGTGAAGAGGGAAATTCATTCTGCTAAATCCCGTTATTTTTGGGTCTTGATATCTCTGGTTCTTTTATCCACTAGAATGCTGAAATTTTGTATATTGACCTATTGGAGTATGGGGCACATTTCACTTATTGGAAATTTTTGTGTACGGGGACTGTATAAAAACTTAAATTTTGTATTCCTTCACAAAATAATCCTGCAATTTTAATCAATTTCATAAAATTCTGCACCTTTTTTTTACGCCACTTTCCAATTTAGTACATATGTCTAAGATCAATATTTTAGGGATTAGACCTGCGGTCAATGTTTTTGGGACTTCGTCGATTAAGAGGGAAAGCACACTCCGAATACCATTCAATCTTCTCACGCCATATCCCATTCCGTAATAATCCGACCTATCATTTCTGCTGCTGGACAATTATTACCACAATTTCTGCTCACCCATCAGGAACCAAAGGGTGTATTCGATCCACGGGTACAGGAAAAGTTATTTAATCTCCTAATGTTATTCTGGAATGTTCCAAAAGTGGCAAATCCTCTACCGAAATACATGAGATGTTCCTCAGCGAAGTACTCAAACCGAACGTAACATCAAAAGTTCTATTAATTATGGATTCGTGGACAGGTCAAATGGACGAAAATATATTGGATTGCAGTTAGTCAAGCCAGTCTTTCAGAGCAATCGAAATTGATGATTACACCACCTGGAGGGATAGCACTCATACAGTCATACGACGTATATTTTTTTCTTCAATGGAAATATTTCGCTAAACGCTTAACACGATTTTGACTTTTGCATTATTATGATCATGTAAGCTTATTAGAAAGCAATAACATCACAAAATTGCATTCGCTCATTCACAATCAGCTGTCTTCCCCAAAATTCCGTAATATGATAATCTATGCTTGGTGGAAATCAACGTACCCGGTACTTAAGCCTGAAAAATTCTTCAATGTGCAAGAAATTTGTTTTAATTTCACGGACCAAGTGTGTCACGAAATGGACTGCGATGGTAGTTCATTCATTTGTTGCAATCATTGCTCAAAGTTATTATGCTTTCTCATTTTTTTATTGATTTTCATTTCCATTAAAAGCGTTTTAAGTTCATCATAGCCAAGAGCGCAGTTATAACTCTGGTAACCCCAGCAGTTAGGTAACTCAAAATTTTTTTTTTCATATCTACATAAATTCATTTTCATACATAAATACTCCATGTTCATAATTCAAATCAGTTTCATATGTAAATACTCCATATTCATAATTCAAATCAGTTTCATATGTAAATATTCCATATTCCTAATTCAAATCAGTTTCATATGTAAATACTCCATATTCATAATTCAAATCAGTTTCATATGTAAATACTCCATATTCATAATTTAAATCAGTTTTAAATGTAAATATTCTATATTCATAATTCAAATCAGTTCCATATGTCAATATTGCAGTGATAAATAATTTTAATTCATTTTGGAAAGTGCCTCTAAAATTATTTACAAAGGACCCTCAGCTTTTCCGATGCGTCAGGACTTCACTTCTACAAGACGTAGAAAGCTAAACTTCTAATATGAATAAAAGTAACTCATCGTAAAACTTCTGGCGCTTAATGCTTGCCCAGCACGCCAAAACACTGTTTTCACCTGTCATGCAGCGAAGCATCATCGCAGGGTGATCTCTATTTTCAGTGGGCCGTGGCTGGACCCCCAGGTCGACTGGGTCAAATTTGAATTTGGATCTTTCATTTACTCGGTCATATTGGCCTATAAACCGAAATTCAGAAAAATCGAGCTCTGACAGTTCGCGAAGTTCCCTTGTCGGCCGCCAAAATACAGGAACGACGTTCCCTTTCTTTGTATATCAGGTTTGTGAAATTAGTAAGATTTCAAGTATTACGTAAGAACCTTGTGGGGAGGGGTTGCCGTTGGTCTTATTTTCCTATGTTAGCCAATGTTAAATTTTGCTTTCTGAGGTGGGGGTGAAATGGCCAAAATATTGCTTACGTAATACTTGAACGCTGTAGTACCATACCCATGGCAATAAATGTACGTGCATTCCATGCGACGCTGTTATAAATAGTAAACAAAGAGGACTTGTTTACATTAGTAAGAAAACATTTTTATTACACCAAATACTCCACTTGAGCTATGATTTACAAAAAAATCAGCACAAACACTATAACTGGCATCTTGATATATGCCTGGAATCATTACACCTCTGAAAAGAATAATTTTAAAAAACTTTACGGGTACCCAGCTTTGGCGATACAATTACCACTTTGTAGTTCCTCCTTTTGCTGCATACACGTCGGCAACTCGTCTACACATTGATTCGACGTAGGCACGACAGTGTTCTTGCGGAATTTTGGTCCAAGCTTCCCGAAGAACCGTCATTATTTGATGTTTCATTCGGGGAACTTTCTTTTGCACTTCTTTCTTGAGGACCCGCCACAGATCCTCGCTTGGGTTGAGGTCCGGAGAATTTGGGATCCAGTCAAGAACTTGGAGACGATGTTGGCGAAACCAAGCTGTCATTTTGCGTGCAGTATGCGGGTTAGCGAGATCTTGCTGGAAGATAGCATCTCCCTGTGGGCGAAGGCGGTCAACGGAAGGTAAGTAATGCTCTTGTAAAATTTCTTGGTATCGTTGTGCATTGGTAGTCCCATCATAAGGAAATAAATCACCAATTCCACTATAGTCAAAACAACCCCACACTTGAACAATGCTTGGGAACTTTACTTCTTGTTTTACACAGTTTTTGGCGTGTCCTTCATTCGGCCGGCGGATGACTCTCCGCCCGATATTTCCATATAGGACTGGGAAGGGGGACTCGTCAGTCCAAATCACCCTCCGCCATTGTACTTCCGTCCAGGACATGCCCATGCCAACCGCTTCCTTCGTTGAACTGGCATCAACATAGGCTTTCGCTTACTCTTGTATGAGCCATATCCCATGTCATGTAGTATATTGATAGCAATTCGTCGCAATACAAGTCGGTCTATACGTTGGCTCCATTGTTCTGAAGCTTCCACCTAAGTTTCAGATCGGTGTTTCGTGACAACGCGATGCAAATTTCGATCTTTGTTGTAGGCGGTCTGCCGTTGCTACACCCAGGTGCGATAGAACCGGTTTTGTCGTGATGTTTAAGAAATGTTCTGACGGTAGACTCGTTCAAACACAATTCCCGAGCAATCTGACGCATAGCTGCTCCATTTTGTCGTTTCTGAAGGATCTTATTGCGCACAGTGGCGGATTAAGCGGCTGGCGGCCGTCAGAGTCTCCCGAATCTCAAGGGGTTCCGAGCTCGAGAGATTCCTAGTCACTGCCACAACATAAAAAGCGAAAGATGAAATATTTAAGATTATTCACGTATATTGATACATTAATTTTCTGCCCATATTTGTTTAATCGCTGGCAGATCTGGCGCAGGTGCTCTTTATGTTCTACCTCGTTTTTGCTAAAACATAATATATCATCGAGGTAGGTAAAACAGAAATTTAACCCTCTTAACGCCTCGTG
>QLNU02015360.1:275184746-275201288 GCA_006491805.2 Dysdera silvatica
GCAATCTTGATATTTTCAGAGAAAAAAAAAGCAAATTAGCTGCGTTGCATTATTCTAATACTGCTTAATAGCATGCGTTCAGTCGGAAAGCCAAATGACGATTTATCGTTTTCCTTTATTTATTTATCGATTGGTTTATAGCCGTACTGATAGCATCGACCAATGGCAACCATAACTAGAATTTTTCAAATCAATGTTTCGCTTGGAGAACAATAAGGTTAAACTTGACGTAGTGCTACGCAAGATGCATTAAAGTTAATCATAAAGTTGAGAATTATAGATTTGGGTGCTGAGCAGATGTCGTTGCTGACGAGTTTCAGGTTGAAAGCATCGTTTTTCCTTTCAATAAAATTCGAAGACGATTTTTCCATTCTTCAACGTGGGGGTTTACCAAATTTTCTGTGAGTACAGTCAGTCATATATCGATTAGTCCAAATATTCTATGAAATTCAGATAAGCATAGAGAAGCATTCAGAGAACATAAAATATGTTGGAAAGGCAATTTCTAAAAATCTTCGATTGCAGTTCATTGATGGGAGAATAGTCACAATTTCAAGTTTAATAAACTCACTACTATTAGTTGATCTAGATCTCCTTTGTAATTAGACGTTTTAGAAATTTTAAGTATTTGTATCAAATAACATAGTGAATGATCTTAAATCTATTCCTAGCTTCAGTCAAGCGTGGAAAGGCTTTCGTTTATTAATATAGGTTCCCTCCCCTTATTTCTCTGTCATCCAAGCATTTTTTGTTAAAAGATGGCTCCGCTGCCACACAATCAGCAATAGCATCAAATGGCAACACTGATTGTTCACTTGCAGTTCGCTCACCAATTCTTGACAAAGGATATCATCGTCCGTCTGAAACGTAGCACTATGCTTCTACCTAATGACCAAAACAACATTTCACAGTGTTGAAACTAAATTTAATATACAATGCAATTGTTTTCATTTCTGGTTTAGAATTCATTTGAAATGCATGTCCGTTATTTACCATAAATATCTCTATAAATTATGTTTCAGAAATCATAGAGACCCATTTTATTCCTTTCGGTCTTAGGAAATAATTAAATGATCATTCTACTTTACGGAAAAGAAGATTTATACAGATACGTAGAACTAACAAAATGCATTACGTCCAAATTTTAATAAAAATATGCGGAATTATTCATTTATTTTTAAGTATTTTTCTAATTTCCTATATTAAAAAAAAGGAAGAAAGGAAAGCAGGCAGGCATTTATAGATGACGATCTTTATTATGAATAATATTATATGCAACTTCTTAATCTTTGATGTAAAAAACAGCAAATTTTTTTCATGGGTGACATCAATGTTTTTCCTATTTAAAATAACTATTTTTAGTTTAATAAAGTTATTCAACTTTATTAATAAAAAGAAATATAAATGAATTCTGTTTATACACGAGTAAAAAAATTGCACAAATGCACACCTTTATATCGAAATTTTTACAATTTTGGAATGTATGTAGGATTTTAAGGATAAAAATGACTCTTCGAATTATTTCTTTAAAAAAAATACACTGCTAAAATATGCACGATGAAATGGTACTGTCAAGCTATTCCATATATAAATGTACAAGGGCACTCGTGAGTGAACGCATATAATAGCAGTATGGTTTTATTTAAATCAAGAGCATATATAAAGGCACTGAAAAGTCAAAACAACTAGTTTGAAACTAAAAATGAAATTAAGGAAACATTTTTTGAAAAATTTATAAATTACATTCTATTCTAAAGCTGCTTTATAATAGTTCATCTGCAGAAGCTAGTGCAAGCAAAACTAAAAAAAATGCGAATATACATGTTTAGTCATAATTTACTGACAATAGAAATATCGACTTTAAATTAAGCGATTATTGCATATGAAGTCTCAAAAAGAACTAAATCTACAAAATTTTAAATTAATTGAGAAATGTCTAAAATTAAAAAATTCTTGAATCAATTTTATGAGCATGTAGGCATAATGGGCGAATGTTTTGGTACTTAATAATAAATAGATTAGGAAAGGAACAAACAAAAAAATAAACAAAGCCAAATAAGTATTCATTGGAACAAGTTTATGATTTTATTTTTAAATTGATTAATTAAATTTTCAAAATGCACGTAAAACAACATGTGAGTGATCATAGTCTGTTCCACAATAACGGAAAAATCGGGCAAGACGTAGGATAGAGGGTATATATTATTCGCCTTGAAGATAAAGCGAAATAAAAATCAAAAAGAATGAGACGAGAACGCGAATAACTCCGAAAATATCAAAAAATATGCATTTGCAATAAAACGCAGATGTTCAAAAAATATTTTCTTTGAAAAGGAGAGTATTGAAAATTCCCTTCTCTAGCTCAAAAACTGCGTTCCTCTAAATTCAAACTCTCAATATACATATATTTTTTCCTATCGTGTGTTATTTACATTTCTGGAGGAAAATGTTTTTCATAAATGAAACTTCGGTTGCTTTTTAACAACCTATTTTGAATTTTCCACTCGAACAACTTTTCCAAAAACTTTCTTGCGTAACTTTTTGTCGAGTGCAAAATTTAGAAAAAATCAGAATCAGCCTCTTCCCGTTACCGTAGAGGTTAACAGAATATACTTGAAACCATAAAAAACTTTATTCTACAGTTTACATTTTCATTGCAGCCCTAAAAGCAAGTTATTCGCAAGCAAATTGCCAAGCTAAAATTTTCTATGATGATTTTTTTTTACAGTGCCTTACTTTTCTGTGCGAAGCAGGAGTTCGTACGAATTTTAGCAGAGAACCACATTATAAGATAATTAGTGAAATTGAACTCTTACAAACTAATATTTAATAAACAAGGGTGAAAAATATACACATTGTATACTTCTTAAACTAATTCTTTGAGCGATTTCTTCTCCCCCCCCCCGGTGGATCTTCCACCGGGAGTACATTTTGAATTGCATTTCAATGAAATGCAATTCAAAAATTCTCGAAAAGAAAAAAAAAGAAAAAGACGCTTCAGAGTGATGTATTATGGAATACAAATCTGAAAGAATCGTTATTAAACAAATTCTAAACTAATCATGGAAATTTTAAACAAAATTACAATCCAAAAAGAATCCATTTCCATTTATTTATTTACACATACTGTATAAATTACAGTAACAATGATATACATGTTTAATTAACATACCTGCATGGGTGGATCCTGATAAAATTCTGAATATAACCAGCTCAGGACGCGAACAATAAACAAAATAAAAACAAAAGATAAAAAACCCGCTAGATTAAAGCACATGACCACCGTCCCACAATCACTCGTCTAATTCTTCAACTAATTTTCTTTTTAAAACCCTCTTAAATTTTCCAAACAATTTTTATTGTTTTGATCTGTTCATTCAATCCATTCCAGAGTTTAGAACCCCTATATTCAATACTATTTTTTTTGTTTTTTTTTCTGTTCTAATTTTCGGCACACAGAGATCTCTCTTTTCCCTTAATCGTGTTCCCACATTTGTCTCATATCTTATTGCTATGTTTATTATATCACTATGTTTAGCACTATTTAATCTTTAATACATTTTAAGCAATACACAATAATCATTTAATTTATTTATTGGAACAATACCTCCGTATTATCCAATATCACTCCCAATCTCTATTATAATTTCAATTTAAAATTCTTAAGAATTTTTTCTGTAATTTTTCCAATAATCTAAGATTAATTGTACTCATATTACTCCACAAACAGTTGACAATGTATCAAGTAGGAATGAACAGATGTATAATATAATTTATTAAAATGAATTTTGATAATGAACCTGCTATTTTTAATAATTTCCATACCTTTACTAACCATTTTTATATTTTATTTATGTGTTCATTCAAATTAAATCATATTTATTATTATTCCAAAATTCGTCTTTTGAGAACACCAACGTTATTTCATTAAAAACTCTCCTCTATTATCTAATCCGGTTATATCTATATTTTTAATTTTAACATTATTTGTGTTTTATTGACATTTAATTTTAGTTCATTATTCCTAAACCATTCCTCCATTTTTCCAATATCGCTCTTAGTCTTTTCCAATAATCTCCCCAAATCCCTATCCCACAAAATCATCTTGTATCATCCGCGAAGAGTGTTTCTTAAGAGAGTATCGCTCCCTCCCAATGAGAGGCTAAAATGAGACGATACCAAGTAACAGGATAGGGAAGGATCAAGGTATAAAAGGTTTGGTTTGGTTTGTTTGTGGTTTTACGGCTCAAAGACTACAGTGGTCATGCTGCGCCGGGACCTACTGTTTTCCGAGGAATCCGAACCTCTTAAGGCCTAGGGAACCAAACCCCGGACTACAGTGAGCAGTGCGATCTTTATGAGATCTCTGAGTAAGCGTTCTTTTTGCACTGCTGGGAGTCGAACCCGGATTAGCCGCGCAATAGGAGAACGCGTTACCACACTGCGCCACCGCAGGGCCACGGTATAAAAGGACATTGGAGAAATCATATTTTTTTAAATAACACTCTAGAAGAGTAACGAAATGAAGTTTCATTAAGAATATTAATAACGTGTTAGTTCATGGTTGACTTTAACATAGCAGCTGCAATTATTCTTCATGTAAGACTTGCAATCGTACTACGAGAGTAGAAAGATGGAAATTTGCACTACCTTTTCGTCATTGCAGATGTTGATCTTCATTGATTTAACATCATAACCTTTATAATGCTTTACAGCAAGCAGAGAAGTTCTCTGAAACAAATAGATCAATTCAAAGATCCTGTTTTGTGTAGATTGGGTATTTGCTTGACTTTATAGCACAGAATGATACCTTGATGGGACAACCAGTACCCACCTTCATTAAATTACCATAATGTAGTCGCATAGTTGTTACAGTATCAATATATATTACGATACTCTGGGCTGTGCTAAGTCCAAATAATCCCAATCCACTCAACGAGGTTCGACCCGCAATACCCGTTCCTACATTTCCTTGTTAAGGAAATACATTACGTGAAGTAGTATTACCTTCTGGGCATATTTTATCTTTAATCCTACTACTACAGCACGCGTTGGACTTCTTCAACTATTACCAATTCTATTTTCAATACGTCAATTATATTTGCATGTAAATGGATGACATTAAAAACTGGGAATTACAAATGGTAATTGATGATTTTGAAATGTGGGTAAATGTTGAAATCGAAAGACAAGATATTGTAGCAATAAAGGGAAATAGAAATTACTATACAGGAAAAAAACAGAAAAACCTTCAGATTGATTATTTTGAAATAATTTATTTCTTTAATTATTAATTGAAATTCGTCTTTTGAAGCACATTGGTTGTAACTAATTGACTGTAAATTTTTAAAAACCTTTGAACTTTAAGTAATACAGTGCATTGCATAATGATAGGTCCATCCGAACAAAAACAGAAGTTCTATTGAACTACTGTTTCATGTTTTTAATTTACATTTATTACAAGTTACAAGTCTCTTGTAACAACAAGTTATATAAAAATAAAAAGAATTGCAAATGTATATACAAGAATAAAGTCACAATAATTAAAAACAGGAATAGGTGTTGCAAAAAGATAAGTCCACCATATGAAACTTATTCATAAAAATTTATTAGTAGTAGATTTTTCCTCCCTTCTTTAGAATCAATTCATAAATTCTTTTTGCATAGAATTAATAACATTCTGCAAGTAGTGCATGTTGATGTGCACGCCACTCAGACAAAATTGTCTCTTTCAGTTCATTAGTAGTATTGTATTGTTTCCCACCTGCATATACAGCTCTTGCAAGTGTTCACCATAGATTGCCTGTGGGGTTTAAATCTGGACTGTAAGGTCGCCAGTCAATAATGTGGACACCGTTTTCTATAAACCACTCAGAGGTTGAATTAGCTGTATGGATTGGGGCATTATCGTGTTAAAGCATGAAGCATGGCCCTCCGATTTCTGCTGAAAATGGTAGCAAGTGCTCATCAAGTAGGTTTTGATAATCTGTGGCATTCATACGAGTATTTAAGAATGTAATATATGTTTTTCCATACCACCCAAAGCCTGCCCAGATCAGGATAGAACCACTTCCACCTTGTCGTTTCAAAAATATTTGTACTTCTTTGCGCAAGTCGTGCCAATAAAATTGCCAGCCATCTGGCCCATCCAAATTTAATTTATTTTCATCGCTGAATATTAGTTTTCTCCAGTCTTCTTTCCAAGTCATTACTTGTTGCATAAATTTCAGCCCCTTTTCTTTGTGTTTTTCAGATAACTTTGGTGTAGCTTTCCTGTTCTTGTATCTTAAACAGTGCACTGTCTTCAGGGTCCTAAACAGCATTGACGTTGATATTGGAATGTCCTTTCGACGTGCTAAAGCACCTAAAGAAGTTAAACCAGATTGAACCTCCTTAACAATTATCCTTGTTTGGCGAGAGGTCAGTTTAGCAGACTTCCCGGTGGATTTTTTTGTACCGTAAGCATCCTCTAATCGAATAAAATTGTTCACCATATTATGTGATCGTTTCAAACGTTTCGCTATTTCTCTATATTGGACTTTCCGCATTTTTTAGAAGCTTTAATTTTGCCCTTTTAATTTTGGTAAGATAATTTTTGTGACCCATTTCTTTTTTTGTTCATTAACTTGATACCATACTAAAAGTAACAGTTAAAAACACATTCTACAGCTCAGTGACGTCGAAAGCACATGTCAGGACGCAAATTTGCATAAATGAGAAATAATCACACGGTATTTTGGAATGAAATCTAAGGTGGACCTATTATTTTGCAACACATCAATAATAAAAAACGCCGCATTTTAAAAAAAAAAAATATTTCTTTTTAGCATATTTCGCTATGTTTTTGTTACATATCCTAATACGAAACCAATGAATTTTTTTTGGGAGATTATTTGCATATTCTTATGAAGAAAAAGTTATTTTTGTGGATGGACTTATAATTATGCAACGCACGGTACGATCTTTCAATTAATAGCGTTGTTTTACATGTAGCTACAGGTTAAATAAATGTTTTGTGTCTACTGATTTTTAGATAGCTTCTCTCTTGATATATATTTGTGTTAGTTAATTATTTGATGGCAAGAGACTCCTTTAATTGAAAAAATAATTGCAGATCAAGTATAATCCCAAACTTCGGATAAAGTTAGGATAAAGAAACCTCACGTTACGGTTTTTTACATATTATTTGAGCATATTTAATCGTATGATTACAATAACGGAATTTTTATTTTATTGATGATATTTTTTTAATATTTAATTTTAAGATAAAGGAGCAGTATTATTTAAAATGCAGGTGCTTCACACTAGCATTTAGTATTTTTTGAAAAATTAACTCTCGGAACGATTTTTTTCCAGTAACAACACCGAAGTTTTCCATCTTTTAATGGCATCACCATGGGTATATAAACTTGATTACATTAGAACCCCGCTTATCAAAAATAAAGGGGACGGATCCTAGCTCGGATAATCTGGAAATTAGAATGTTCAGTCTAAAGATGCAAAGAAACTACAACATTTATAATAATTAAAAAAGAAAACACGTTTAATTATGCACTCACACCCATAAGTTAAAGAATATATTATCTAGAATAGAGGTGTCTTTTTTCGGGGGACTTCAAATTATTGGAGAAGCATGTTTTATACGATTTGAAGTCCCCCAAAAAAAGTCACTTCCGATGTCATGCCTTCAAAATCTTTATATATTCGTAATCAGGGTCTAAAATCCTCTTAAATAGTGCTAATAATTTTCAATAATTCTTGGGGCGATTTTTGGGATGTGGCTATCGCTCTTATAATAGCGTTTATAGTAAAAACCAGGTTTCTACTATTTCTGAAATTCATACTGCAGATACCTCCAATTTTATTTTGGGATGTGAAACCGGAAGCCATGCGACATCTAATGCACCTGAATTAATGCTCTGAAAGTATCAGGGGCATATTTCAATTCAACTTTAAAAAATAATAAAATAGTGATACGCTGCCGACACAAATAAATAAAAATAATGTCATAAATTATCGCAATTAAATTTAGTACTACTAACAGGCGTTTCCATAAAGCACGTGGCAATTTTCATCAAAATCTGATGAAAATAGCCACTTACTATTGAAACAGCTGTCACTAGTATTAAAATCTAAATGCGATAATTTATAATATTTTTATTTAAAAAGTAATGTAAATATTTTTTTAAGCTTGCATTTGACTATGTTCCCGGCGCTTCTCAAGCATTAATGCATATGCGTTAAATGCGGCATAGCTTCTAGTTTTTTGTCTAAAAGTGAAATTGAAGTCACTGGGGTATCCTTTGCAAAAAACGTAGAAACATATTTCTTCCCAAGACTCCCATTGTAATTCGAAGTCCCGAAAAAATCAATTCCCGACATTGCACCGTCAACACCTTTACAGATCCGTAATAAGAGTCAAAAATACTCTTAATCAGTGCTAACTCCCAGAAGGATTTTCCATGAGAAGTGGAAATTGCTTTTTGTTGTTGGCTTTTGATAGTTTTTGAGTACAACTTCGGCATCGGATGAAAAATGTTGATCTTTTATGACGTCCCTTCTAATTTTGTGGGCAACCAAGTCGGACGGCGCTAAATTGGAACTGTAAGTTACGGGCCCCCACAAGGGATCTGACAGGGATTTAGCCTGGGGGCCCGGGATTATGGGGGGAGCCTGGCGTAGTGGGTTGGCCAGCTAAGCGAAATGATTGTTTGTTTGTTTGTTTGTTTGTTTGGCTTTTTTATGGCGCAAGAGCATCTGGGCTATACTGCGCCAAGAGATAGTAAGCGAAATGAATAGAAGTCTTCTGTACCGGATTTACGTATAGGCCAAGTAGGCCCAACAAGGCCAAATATTATTTATTTAAGTATATCCTAACTTTTGTCCCTTTTAAACTTCCGTATATTTCTTTGTTTGTATATCCAGGGCCGGATTAAGGTTTTTGTGGGGCCCTAGGCAATTTTTTCCCGGGACCCTTACAGTATAAATTAAGCCTGTGTAATAATTTCTTTTAAGAAAACAAGTAAAAAGAGGAACTTTTATTATATCAATTCTTCGCATAGAAAATTATTTAGCTAAGAAAATTGATTGTACCAAAGTTATTGAAAATTTTGCCTCAACGAAAGCTAGAAAATATACTTTGAGATAATACTTGGTATCGTAGCTTTTTATTATACATAAATCTCCATAGTTTTATTTCATAAATATACATATTACTTTTGTGTCATCATTCACACTGGCATTTTAGCCTAAATCTTGAAGAGCATCACGCTGACCTTAATTTTAGCAGTAGGTAAGCAAGGGCTGATCCAGAATTTTTTTTTCGTGGGGCATAAAGCTTGAAAATCCATTTGGACCTGGTTTTTTTCAGGGGTGCGCATTTCCTGCATCTGCCCTTGTTGGTAGGAGAGGGGAGGGGCCCTCTAAAGATCCTGGCCTGGGGGCCCACTTATTCATTTGGGCCATGTTGTAAGTAGGGTATGGAAGAAGTGTCAATTTCAGGCTTGACACTGCTTCTATCGTTTGTCGACTATAATGTGGCCTTGCGTTGTCATGATGCAACAAGAAACTCCTCCTTTCACTTGATTTAGGTCCTGCGGTGGCGCAGTGGCAGCGTATTCTCCTAACGTGTCGTTAATCTGGGTTTGACTACTAACAGTGCTTTAAAAAAAAGCTTGACAACAACTGGTAGCTGTATTCCAGGGGCTGGTTTCCCAAGCTTTACTAGGTTCGGATTCCTCAGAGAATTGTAGGTCCTGGTGCAGCATGATCTTTATTGTCCTTGCGCCGTAAAAACTCAAACAAACCGTTCACTCGATGCATCGATCTCTCCTCCTGATTCACCACTTTCAGGCGAACAATCTTTTAGTGTAAAAATTGTATTACTAACCGTTGCTTTATACGTAATTGAAAGGTTTCTTTCATGACTAACAAACGCCATTACCACAGACGTCAAACCGTGAACTAAAACTAAGCTTATTTGAACAAAACAGTATCGGTTACCGGACGCATGCACAAGCGTATTTCTTCCTCAACTGTTAACAAGACAGCGTGGTAGAAAACCTTACTTATCAATCAACTTACACATATTTAGTATCAAAAATTTATTATTCATAAACCATTTTTTTATATTATTGCCAAGAACAATACTTGTTGAATAAATGTTACTTCTTAGCTATGATTTATATATCTTTTCCGGTTCATCGGTTATCTATTAGGTTCTCGCCGATTTCATGTGGGGTAACTATAAATGTTCTCATTAAAATGGGGCGTCGATATTGCTGAGTGACAAGTACGGATCTGACGTTTCTGCATTTGGTCGTGGCAGCAAATTTAACTACCAAATATTCAGCCGCGTACTCCCACCTATCGTCTGTCATAACGTGCAATAAGCATCAAGCAATGTCTTTGGCAGAATCAGGTGGTAGTCTGCAATAAATGAAATATTGAACTAGCTTCCTCATTGTGAAACATTTCACACGCTAGAAATAACGGAGAAAATCTATTAGAGTGAATAAATGCATCGTAAAAAAAACTTGAGAAAAGCCTTAAAGATAAAAATAAGGCCATTTCTTTTAAACTTTGTCCAAAATTTCCTAATTACATTTTCAAATTTATATTTTTTACAATCGAGGCTTGAAAACAGTTTCGAATTCAATATTTGTTCAGCAAAATGTTAGATTTTGATTTAATTCGACGACACACTATGCAGCAATAAAAATAATGGAGAGCACACAAACGGGGTTCTCACGCAACCTGGAATTGTCAGGGAATTTTAAATCATCTCTGAAAGTCAGGAAAAAACAAAATTTTTTGGTGAAACTTGGAAAAGTCAGGGAAAACTTTCCTAACCTTATCTGAATAGCTAAATTTCATGCAAACATGAAGCTATTTTCCCCGAAATCGAAGTTCAATTCAAAGTTTTGTTTGCGATCAGTCGGGAAATTTTGTCCGAAAAGTCAAGGAAAAACCTAGAAAAGGCAGGGAATTTTGTCCGAAAAGTCAGGAAAAAACCTAGAAAAGGCAGGGAATTTTGTCCGAAAAGTCAGGAAAAATCCTAGAAAAGTCAGGGATTTTTCTTCCCACGGTGAGTGGGAACCCTACAAAAAATCAACACAGTTAAAAGGTTTAAGTAATCGTTGAGAGCTGTTTCGATAGCTATGAGCTATCATCGCCAGAACGGCAACTGACACAACCCAACGTGCAATGCCAGACAGTGTTACAAAAAATAGCGGTTACAAATACAGGTTCAACAATGTGGTTTTGAAAAAACAAGAACATCGGGTGACTACAATCCTACGACCCAGCTCTTGTATTTTCCCGACCACATAGTTGTACCAGTGTTTGTAACCGCCGTTTTACGTAACGTTATCTGGCATCGCACGTTGTGCTGTACCAGTTGCCGTTTTGACGATGATAGCTCAAGGCTATGGAAACAGCTCTCAACGATTAATCAAATCTTTCAACCGTGTTAATGTCGTGTGATCTCAGTTATTTCTTAAATGTGGGATATGTTTTGCTTCACAATTTTGACAGGAGTTCAATAGATTACTGTAAAATTAAGAAAGCTTCAAAACCAGGTCTCAACCGTCTCTATCAATTTCAACGTCACAAAAATGGAACTAACTAAAGCTACGGCACTTTTTTTAACTCGTCTATTCTTAGCCTTGGAAGACATTTTCGCTTTCAGAGCTTGCTTTTCTGCATCAGTAATGATCAAAGCAATATATTATTTCTTTTCATCGAAATTTATCGTCTCTCGCCTCCCTAAAATTTCATTTTTCAGGTCAAGCTACCAATTTCTCTAGCTTCCGGTAACATATAGTTAGCTAGAATGATAAAAAAAAAACTTGAAATCTATCAGTAAACCGGACTTTAAAAAAAAGTCAGTCACTTTCGATATTACACATTTGGAATGGCCTTTCCAATTCCTTTTTTCTTGCCCGTTTCTTTAAAGAAAATTTGTGAGTGTAGTTCCTTTCTATTTTTTATTTTTTTTGTTTAAATTAACATTTTACTTATATTTCATACTCATTTTATGCGACAAATAGCTTCATAAACTATAGTTTCGCATTTTATTTTTTAATAAGTTTAGCATATAACTTTTTCGATCTTTACTCAATTTCTTATCTTTTTATGTGGCGTATGCTTATTTCTGGTTGCTGGTATTTTGTTATTTTCATGAGCAAGAATAAGCTGAACATACCACAAATCTTTTAAAAAAATAATTGAAAAATTAAAATATAGAAAAGCAAAATTATTAAAGAAATTCGGCTTAATAATGCAGCAGAAATATCTTGCCATTTTTTGAAGTTGTGTTTGAAATTTAAAGTGCACTTGTGAACGAAAATTTATTATGTTTCCTTGTAAATTCATGCTATTCGGGGTCCCGAAGCATGAGCACAGCATTGATATCATGGTCAGGGGCACCGAGAGACAATGCGGCCCCCTCGCCAGCTTCACTTTGACCGGGCTCTTGACTCCTTCCCTGGGCCCCCCCCCTCCACAGCATAGGTCTTTGCCAGTGCGGGCCCCTAGACTTCATCAGGGCCCCCGGGCTGCAACTCCTGTTGCCTCCCCCTCTCTTCGGCTTTGATCGTAGTGCAGGGATTACAGAGTCCTTTCCTTACACCTTTGGTCTTTCTTACCGCCAAATTCTACTAAAGTACTATTTCACAGCAAACGTTACATTTCCGGATAACACTGCAGCCGAATTGTTCTGGATTCTCTCATAGTCAAACAGAGCTTGAATCGTGCGAGGGCTGTTCGAAGATTTCCACTGAAAAAAAACAATGGTTTTAACCGGTATTTCTTTCACCAACGCTGCGTCATAAGAGTATGCTGTTCTTCATAATATCAAATAAAATATTAACTTGAAGCATCAGAAGGTTGGTTGGTTGCAGGGTTTAAGCTGCAGTCGCATTTTTCGCAAAATGCGACGAGTTGCTCGAAAATGCGAAGAAAAAATTATTGCCCATCGCGAAAATGCGACAGGCATTTTTAACCACAGTTTATTCTCTGAAAACAGGATTCCTCGATTCCAGAATATCCGTTTTGCACTTCAGCGATCTTTTCTTGTTCCTTTTTGTTTCCTCTTCAAAATTCTTAACAGCACCTGTTAAGCATCGTTGATATAAATAATTTCATTGATACGATTTTTCGAGCAACGAAAGCAACTAATATTTTTTAGCATTTGGCTACAAATTATTTTCCCATTTTAGCATTTTTGCGACAGCATGTTTCGAGCCAGCTTAAACCCGGGTTGGTTGGATGGATGTTTATGGCGCAAGGACAGCAGTGGTGATTCTGCGCTAATCAAGGTGAGGTCGTACGTACGATATAAAATAAGAAAAAAATAAAAATAAAATAGTGCATCGAAAGGTGTATTGATTTTTAGTTTGAGGGACGCTCAAAAAAGCGTACCCATTCATGAACGAAAAATTAAGCAAATTAAAATTAGGTTATTTTTGAAGTTACGTTATTACAAACTCATTGACTTAGTCCAACTGTTTTGACCTTTTGAAGAAGTGGCGCCATCGTTTTTAAAACTTTCTCATGCATTTTTAACCCTGATAAGTACAAAACATTTTATAACAGTGCGATTTATTTTAGCGCAACCGGGATTTAGTTTAAACTACAACGTCTTTCCCCAACTCACTGGTGTCAAGAGAAAGGTAACCATGTTCCCTCGCTGACTCGAGGCCTTCGGGTTACCAAAGCTACACAAGAATGTCGAATTACCGGGATTTATCGTGATGTTTTCTTTCCGTCAGAAGAAAAATAAAGAAGAAATTAAATTTTCCTGCATTTTCTTCTTTTCGTCCGGAAAATCAGATTTTTTTCCTGTATCATTCCTTTTTCTTTTTTTTTTTGCTAAAAAAACCAAAAACAAAAACAAGCAGCGCCAAGAAAAATATGTCGATATTCCCCACTTCAAAACAGTTATTAGGAGCAAAGATCGCAACCAGCAGATATGAATGGCTAAAAAATTTAAGGAAATCCAACTCCTGACGCTCGAAGAATTCAGAATTTTACCATTGTAACCACTAAGCAAGAAGTATGGATATAAATATCCAGTTCTGCATAATTCGGGCATTACTTTTGACAGAAAGTTTTCTCGCAAAAATTTTTAAAATTCAAATGACTTCGCAACAAGACGTAAAGAAAAAATGTGCTCTTTTTTTTTCTAAAAAATTTTTGTTCCTTCAAAGAGGAATGTTCATTTTCGTTTACGAACGATCAAATATAATTTTATAAGTTCATGTAAAATATATTTTACAGAGTCAGTTTAAAGTTAACATTTGTAATATATGATTTTATCGTGGCTATGAAAGTAATTCAGAGTGGGGTCAGTGTTACTTGCCATCTGTATTAAGATCACATTAATTTGAGTTTTAATTAAATATTTCTATACGATTTCTGCCAAATTTTTTAAGTAAGTTCATTTATATATAAATTTCATTTGAAAGGTATTCTTTAAAGTACTTTAAAAATTACAAAGTGGTTACTTGGCAAAACGATATAATGTTTCACCAGGAGAGTTCATAACAACTGTTATTTCGATACTGGAGTAAGTACATTTTGAAAACGACGTGTCGGGAGACAAGTGCCCCGCTTGTCAAGTGAAGGCAGAATGAAGAGTTCATGAAAGTCCTAAGCTTATATACCCGCATGTTGGGAATCCCCATCTGACGCCATTTGGTGCTGGACAGCCCCAGTTGGAGTACCCCAATACACATACACTTAATGGTGTTAGGTAACCAGCCCGACTCCAGATTTGGCAAAATTCCTATAAGGTTCTGGTAGAGGAGGGGGTGGCTATCTGTCTTCATCGGGTGTAGAAGGTTCCCCAACTGGGACTGTCCCGCACAAAGTGGCGTCAGATGGAGATTCTTAACATATGGGTATATAAACCTAAGGCAGGGGTCTTCAACCTTTTTCAGTCCAAGGGCCAATTTTGCTTATTCTTGTAGGCCCGCGGGCCGCACTACTGTATCAACAATATTAGGACTGAATAAAGGCGGCTCAAGGGGTACCCACCTACCCCGGATCAGCCTTTGTTGATAGTTTTTCCTTAAGTCCCTATATTAGTTTTGCGTGCCCACCAAATATATATTTTCTGGGAATACAAATATATACAGTAAAAGCACTTGTCTAAAAGGCGGAACTTATATAAAATGAAACTTGCTCAACACGGAATTTTTTTACGGTCCCTTCAAAAGTCAATGGTAGTTAACATTAGCTAACACAGAAACTGTCTAACGCGGTATCGGAAAGCACTATTTAATCCCGTCAAAGAGAAAAACCTGCATAAAGCGGAAAATCGTTAGTAGGAAGAAAATTTTCTCAGCAGAAAAAGGAAAGAGGGTTGTAATACAATGCAAATAGCAAAGTGGGGGATGACAAACAAAAGACATTTTACAGATATAGAATGCCCTTGTCCGCATAGGCGTAGCCAGGGAGCGATTTTGGGGGTTGTAACCCCCCATCTCAATGAAATTTTGTATATTTAACATAGGAATATATGAGTTATAGCTCTGTATAACCCCTTCCAAATTAAGCCTATAACCCCCCCTTATGAACTTTCTGCCTACGCCTATGCTTGTCCGACCACCATTTTGCACACCATCCACCTGCCATAGGTATACCCAGAAACTTCACAAGGGGAGGGTTACAGGCTTACAATGGGGGGGGGAGGGGTTACAGAGCTACAACTCCATTGTATTTACATGTATACTATATACGCAATGTCTCATCACGCAATGGGGGGTGACAACCATAATCGATCCCTTATGTCAGTGCCACCCACTTCTTAAATAAAAGCGTTCATTATTAACCGGAACGAAAAGTCACTCACATCGACTTTATCAATTCATGGATAAACCTACCACCAATGGAGTATCTTTTATACAAGTGAATCATAATCTTGCTAAAGGGGTACTTTATGGTTACAATTTAAGCTTACATAATAGACTCTTTGTATATAATAGGCATGTATAGTTAGAGTGAAATTTTGCACCATATTGATCGTAAGTACTAAAACCACAATATAGTGCAAAAATTAAAATTAATAAAAATAAAATGCAGTGATAAAATAAATATTTTTATCAAAAGGAAAATAAATATAGCTGTAATGATCACATGGCGTTAGCATGGGAAAGTGAGACTTGTAGGTCTTCTTTGTGAAAAGGGTCGAGAGGAAACAGTCCGGATGTGGGCGGATAAAATTGCAATAACTCTGGTCTGCAAGGTCCAGATTGACATTACAGAATATTTATGGGAAACATGTGTGGAACGGGGAGAAGGGTCACATCGGCCAATCAGGTGTGACCACGGTCTTAAGACTGACCAATTATATCATAGTGGAGAAAGAGTTGGTTGCGTACAGTGGGTAAGAGAAAGGAGATCGAATGAGGCAGAGGAGTAGGACGGACACACGTGTGTGTGATTTCCGTGCCTGACTAATACGTTGGAACTTAGGCGGTGCGCCTATAGTTGCCTTGTCTGTGATGTCAATGTATATACTAACCACCTTCAATAAAT
>QLNU02015360.1:275201388-275216888 GCA_006491805.2 Dysdera silvatica
TTTTGTCTTACAGCCTATTGTGTCACATTTTGTATTTTTAATCAAAAAACCACGTTGTGCACTCGTAGTGTATTTTCGTGTTTTTATATAATTGAGATAAATTAACATGACCGCGTTTTATGGCTACATCAATATTATATATTACTTGCTTTTCATCACACGATACTCTTTGCCGGCTAAAATTGAGCTTATATCTGTGAGATACATCGCTCGTGCTCATGTTGCATTTGTTGTTTGTAAACACGTTCATGCGAAATAATTATTAATAAGGTATTATTACCCTCCGCAGGGATAACACAATTGCCAAATATGGTCAACACAAGAAAGCCTCCGGGGCGAGAATTTTGTGAGTTTTCGTGGGGGAATTTATTATACTATAATTTTTGCCACCCACGTATTAATTACAGCTCAAACTAGAGCTTATGTAATTTTGGAGAAAAAGAGACGCTTTCCCCATCCTGGATTCGAACCAGGGTCCCTCCGTTTAGCCCGGAGTGTCTTGGACCGCTAGACGAATGAGGACAGGAAACAACGCTCTCTTTCTCCGTATGTAAAGGTGTTAAGGTATTATTACCCTCCGCAGGGATAACACACCAGGCATCCCGTACGTAAACACACACATAAGAAATCAACATAACTCACCAATAAATCAACGTAACACACATAAGAAATCAACATAACTCACTCAATAAATCAACATAACACACTCTTTGGCATTGCAGGGAAAAATCTTATTACCAGATGCAATGCTTTCCCCCAAACTTACAAGTACTTAACCTGTTAACTGGGTATGACGACATTTTTCGTCATGCCCGGAAGACTACCAAAATGTCCCCCCAAAAAAAAGTCCCCAGTGTGAAACGAGTTTCACAAAATTTTATTCCCCGGTTAACAGGTTAAACAGAATATCACTGTGTAGAGAATTGTGAGCGAAAGTGTTTTTTAGTCTTGAAAATATTTAAAAAAATCTATAAAGTATTACTAAATGACTATCTATAACTAACGTTTTAAATGTAATGACCTAAATACATCAATAACCAATTAATTGCAATCAGAAAAATCACTCGAGGATTGGTTTATCTTTGATTGCCGGAGTCAAATAGTGAATTCTATAGAGTAGGAAAAATTAATTCATCGCTTCCCAAAAAAATTGCGGCCCTGCGGTGGCGCAGTGTTGTAACGCGTTCTCCTAGTGCGCCGCTAATCCGGGTTCGACTCCCAGCAGTGCAAAGAACGCTTACTCAGAGATCTCATAAAGATCGCACTGCTCACTGTAGTCCGGGGTTTGGTTCCCTAGGCCTTAAGAGGTTCGGATTCCTCGGAAAACAGTAGGTCCCGGCGCAGCATGACCACTGTAGTCTTTGAGCCGTAAAACCAAAAAAATTGCAGTGTCAGATCCCGTTTGATAAATAAAAAAGCTGCGTGAAAGTTTTGATAAAATTTCCTTATGGTGTTAATTATAAGACAAAAGAAATGATTTGGAATTTCCAGTCTAAATTAAAATTTTGACACTTGTAAAGGCAAGTATTAAAATACATAAAATGTTTGGGTTGCTTAAAAACACAAAACCTTAAAACTATACTCAAAGCAAATTCATGGTTTTCCTGTCAAAGAAAATGCAAATTTAATACCAATGTTTAATTTAAATTTAATCCAGATTTGAGTGCAATTATTTTGAGTCCTTTGTCTGCAATTTGTCAACCCACCTACGTAATTAATTAAACCTCCAGCACATAACTAACTCATTTATAACCAAGTAAACGGTATTCTGACTTGAGTTGCCCTTGAACCTAAAGTGTGTCCTGATGAAATTTTAGCGGCAGTAAATATACGCCATTTATTTAGAAACGTTGATGAGTGAGAAAGTTTTCTAACTACGTTCTTAAGTTTTCTTTTTGAAGAACTGGAAGAAAATTAGTTTTCATTTTCGACGTCTTTTGGTCCACGCTGGAGCTTTATTTGAATCAAGAGTCTGAAAGAAGAAAAACAAGAAAAGCACCATGTCTTAGACTGATTTCAAACCAGCGGCCTTCGGATTGCATTCCTGAGACTGTCAGCTTAGCTGCTGAGGATAACCGGCATGATTTTATCTGCCAGATTTAGAACGTTTGCCTGAAAGAGTAAGATTATGAGGAGGGGGAATCAATTTGATGTAAGTTTCTGTATCCCATCTTTGGGGTCACCGGTAGCAGTATTAGAATGGAAACCTGAGGGTCGCTGTTTCGAAGCCAGTTGGAAAATATAGCCTTTTTTCCACTTGTTTGAGTCAAAGATAGGTCAAGTGTGAGAGAGAAGCAACTTGGGTGTAGAAACTAATTCTTTCCGTTCAATTAAAAATAAGTGGAAATTCCAAATTTGATGGATATGTATTTTATTACATACCTTGCATCTAATCTTTATCTTAATAGATATACAGTTACCTTTCACAAGGGACGCCTCCATTTAAGGGACAATTTCTCTGGTCCCCGGTATATATGCATATATCAACACCGGTACCTCCGAAGAAGGGGACATCTCTGTTTAAGGGAGAAAATGTCCAGTCCTGTGTATGCCCCTTATTGGGTGGTAACACTGTATATAGTAATGATGAGGGTAGAAATTATGAACTATTCCACAGAAGAGCATATCTGTTATCGGAAAAAACATATTCGATGAAAGCAAAAAGTATTTTCATCGAATGTGAAGACCTTTAGCGCGGTGATTAAGTTACGTGACTTGCGCTGTTTTGAATTTTCTGAAATTCAGATACCGTATATAGAGCCTTGGGATTATGTAGCCGTAGCAGGAAGGAATCGTTCGACTGGAAGTTCCAATTAAGCTTATCTGCTCTGCTGCGGTTTCCAAGCTGTTGAGCATACTGATTCCCTTTAGGTCATACTATTCACGATCATGAATGCACAGCTCTGAGTTCGCTATCTGATTACAGAAATCTTTTCACTGTAATCTGGGATACTGCAATAACATTTGACTTTAAACAGGAGATTCGAGTGGAACATTTTTTAGCCAGGAGATTGGAAAACCATACATGTCCGCTGTGCTATTTTCTTTTAGACAGAAAAGAAAATGCGTTATATGTGTGTGCCTTTCATATTATGTTATCTCATAACAGTATTTGAATACGGTGATATAATAATAATTAAAACTCCAAACTTTGCGATCTATTTTGAAATAAATGTGAAGAAAGCAATTTGTTTCCGCGCATTTAAAATATATTTATTAACACGTGAATATTAAAAATCTTAGAACAAAGATCGAAGAACTGCTCAAATGAAATATTGACAATTAAAAACAAATTAACAATAGTGATGCAGTTAAAATTAATTGCTTCAGAGTTCTTTTGTTTCCAATTTTGGATGTTAATAAAAATATTTAAGAATAATTTAAATTCACACTAGTTAAACGTGGTAGTTCGGCCGTCGAAGTGCTTAACTATCAAAAAGGCAATATTTCAACACGCATTATACCCTATATATAACACTGAAACAAATTATACGCATCTCAAGAGAAGGTATTAGCAATCTCCTGTTCGTGTATAATATGATGCTTTTTTGTATGTTTAACTGTGGTAAGTTCTGTAAGATTTGATATCACGTAAACAATTCATATAAAGTTGCTCTCCTTGGCACATCTTCATTCATTCTGGCAATATTTCACTTCGCAATGTTTTTCTAAAGAGACATTTAGGTATAAAAAAAAGGATATATGTTGTTTTTCGCTATGCTATACACATTAGAATTCGAGAATTTTACATCTAACAAAATTTAACCAGGATTATATGGAAAATAAATTAAGATTGACAAAAATTAAAATAACTTATTGATAAACATTATATATAAGTTTTATATACGTAAGTTTAATTCTGATGATTAAAATTTAGACTTTTAATCATTTGAAACGTTTCACAATGCCTTCCTGGTACATAAATACTCTCCAATAAATAGTACTTAAATACTCTTTACGTTTTAGAAACAAACCATATTCGCTGTTCTGTATAAGGTCATTAAAATGCTTTCCAGATTTTTATAGTTTTACCCCCCGTCAACATTCATCTGTGAGCATTTCTAGCAAAATAATTTAAACCATATTTTTATCTGTCGCGAATTCGAACATCAAATTTTGCATAAATCATGGCATTCTCAACATGCATATCGTACCTCATTAAATTTAAACATGGCAAAAGAGGCCTCTAAGTGACTTAGGCGCTTACAGTTTAACCGTGAATTTGTAAAACGCTTGAGTTTTCCATTATCAGTAGCAGACTTCACATTTGTGAAGTAAGGAATTTAGAATGGCATTGCTATCGATTCGCGAAAATCGCAGAAAATGTACTTAAAGTAGTAGATTATCCTAAAACAGACGCAGGGGCGTAACCAAAAGGAAATCAAGATAATGAATCTCCAGTAAAATTTCCGGAATTTCCTTTTTCTTCAAGAAAAGAAACCTGATTTGTGTTTCGGATGCACGGCAGGTTGTAATCTGTTCAACGGGTCAAAATATATTTGACTGTGACATAATCTTTCAGAAGTTTACGGTCATAAATATATCAACTGAAAAGTAAATATTCAAATTCCCGTGTGTTTGTGTGTGTATGTTTATATATATAAAAATTCCTGTTCAATTTCAGTGTTTAATTACAGTACAGTTTACAATATTATAGCTTTTGTTGTCATTTGTATTTGATGCTTTTTTGATATATATTATCGTAATTCGGTAATAATAATATGAAATTATCCACATTCATTTTGGCAATAAAGTAACAACGTACATTCATGCGTGTTAGTGTACATATTATTGTGAGGTAATTTATATTTTAAACTATAAACACATTTTACCCCGGGCTGCAGAACACGACATACTTGGAATTTTGAATTTGCACAGAGTTCCTTGACATTGTAAAACTTTTCTACCATAAATTTTCGTTCAACAGAGCAATGCTCTTGGAAAAAAATATTTACGCTCAACCTAGGCAAAGGTCATTTTTCTTTGGAGATAAAACTTGCGAAACTAAAAGTCTGAAACAATGGAGACTCATGGAAAACATCATGATTAAGTGTTCTAGCTTGAACATAATCAACTATCACTATAACTCGTTTTCCTCCTATGCTATCCGGCATGTGGCAGCTTGATAGTTTTTTAATAAATGTTGAAGAAAAATAAGCTTATCGAAAAAACTGGAAATAGTTTCCGTCTTTTCTTCTTTCTCGAAAATACTCCAACTTTTTCTGCTGACGCAACATAATTAATACTACTGACACCCTGCTGTCACATTCTGTAATGCTGTTCCTAACGCCTGATGCGTGACTGTTTAAGGCTCTAGCCACTGTGTATATGTTAAACACACCTAAATTATAATGACAGCTACTGTAGCTGAAATCATATACAGTTCTATGCTACTAATTTGCACAAGATCACCATATTCAAGCCTCTCATTGTGACTGTGGAAATTAATTCTGGTATCATGTCATTTATCTTCGAATTATAGCTTGTGATATAACATAAGCGTTGGTGGACAATTAGTATATGGCATAGCCCCGGATCTATCATTATGTCCATAATAGATCCTTTTATGTGAGCATGTATTCAACATTTTACTAAGTTTCTTTCGAGTCTGCACTTTCTTTTGATTTTGTTTTCTTTATATGAACAATCTGGATTCGGCAACGAGTAAAACTTCCCTGCATTTCATTTTCTTCGAATTTTCTTTAATTTTCCTAAGCTGTGTGTTCAATGCCAGTTTAATATTAAGGACATTGATTTTGTTTATGTAAGACATTTTCAACAATTTTCGCCGAATGGTTATTCAGATGTTTCAGCTTAAAATCATTATGCCAAAAAACATTAAAAATAAAACATTTTTTCACATCTTGTAATATTATGTTGAATTATTAAAGTCCTTGCGTCGAATTATCGAAATCCTTATAAATAATTTAAGTAATGATTAGATAATTGGTGGAATTGTGATGGCAATAAAAACGTAAATACATTTTATTGATAGGGTTTAAAAAACGTCATTAATAGTTTATTTTGTATATAATTCAATATTCGTGAAAATTCTACATCCAGTAAGACCGGTATATAACGAAGCGTGTGGAACCAAAGAAAATACTCGCTATATTCATAGCTTCCTAAATTCATTATAGAATTTGAAATTGAAAATAAAGTCTGCATAGGTAATATACATACAATAATATTCAGCTTTGAACTTATTTAAAACTTGATGAAAAGCCTATTGGCACTTGAATTTCAGTACAATGAGGTAAAAACAAATGATGTAAAGGAATTACGTCTGCACTTATTCCGAAAATGAGCTTTGTTTGAAAATGATCAAAAATGCTCTATAATTCCTTGCTTCATTATGCAGTATGTCTATTCATCAAAAATTTCGTTGCAAAATATTTAGAGCAGTAAATACATGTTATTTGTATAATCCATCTCGTAAAAAATGCGTATATTGTAAAATTTTTGCTACATATTCTGAAAGGGATGAGAGTATATTGTAAAATTTTTACTACGTATTCTGATAGGAATGAGAGTATATTGTAAAATTTTTACTACGTATTCTGAAAGAGATGAGAGTATATTGTAAAATTTTTACTACGTATACTGATAGGAATGAGATGTATTGCAAAATTTTTACTACGTATTCTGAAAGGGATGAGAGTATATTGTAAAATTTTTGCTATGTATTTTGAAAGAGATGAGAGTTCTCAAAAAATTTTCAGTTTCAAATGTTGTAAAGTTCTTTTCATCATGTTTGCCTCAGTAATAAAAGATACCATCGATTACTGATTTTTTAAAATGTTGTTTAAAAAAAATGTGCTTAAAGATACTCGCCATTTCTTGCTCGTTACATCCGGAATTTGCAAAGGGCTTGTTCCCTAAAATCGATTACATAAAATTGCACTTAATCATTATACCAAATAAAATCCATATTTTCCTTGCTAAATCCGGACACTCGCTAAATACGGGCTCATGTATCCTACTGTATAATTATTAAACAAAACTATATTCCATTCCAGCCAAGAATAAATTTGCGATTTTGCATTTCGTAAACTATTAGAGAAAAGTAACATTTAAATTTAAAAACGATTACGCCATCAATTGTTAAAGATTTTCAGGTCGTATATACCAAATAGCTAATTAAGGAGAAACTGTCAAACAAAATAGAAAAAGACCAATACTTTTAAATTATTCCCATTAAACGTCAAGCAAGGTAATCAAAATATTTAAATTAGAGTCATTATCTGACAGAACGAGAAAATTTTGACTGCAATTTGAAACGGAAACCTATTCGTAATATAATAATTACCGAGTCTAACAGTAAACCATCAAAACGAAAAGCAGAATAACAGGACAGATATTTCACGTGAATAATTCACGTCGAATTTAACTGACAGTTTGTCCAAGATATAAAATAATTTTATTTCATTTTCATTTAAAAAACTTTGCAAGCCCGTTGAAAAATTTGCTGTTTTGGCAGCTTTGTAAACACCATTTGTCAATTTCTCGACTTTGGATTTAAGAAAAAAATCGTGAATTGAAACGAATCGCTGAAAAGGTTTGTCAGCTTTGATGTTAAATTTAGGTTTCGTGGAAAGAGTTCAGCTTTTTTTAATATAAAATAATTTTTTAAAAATGTTCTTCCTGAATACTCACTTATTTATAGTTTAAATTGTTCTTCGATTCAGCACGCTTCTTTTTATATTTGTACATATAGTAAATAATTTTAACGTGTAATACACAAAGTATAACTTATATATATATATATATAGTGAAAATCGGTTATAACGACCTTCAAGGGACCGTGCAAATTCGGTCGTTATAACCGATAGTCGTTATAAACGATATCTTTTTGTTTGTTTGTTAGTTTGTGGTTTTGTGGCTCAAGGACTACAATGTTCGTACTGCACCAGGACCTATTGTTTTCCAAGGAATGCGAACCTCTTAAGGCCTAGTGAATCAAACCCCTGACTACAGTGAGTAGTGCGATCTTTGTGAGATCTCTGAGTAAGCATTCTTTGCACTGCTAGAAGTTGAACCCACGATACCTTTTTAAAATTATAGCATGGTAATACAGTTTAGAGTTCTATAAATTGTTTTGATAGTAAAAGTTTTAAACTTGTTGGTTTCAAAAATAAAATGAAATTGTGCTTATTTATAATGAATTTAATTACTGTATTAAATTATATTTATAGCCACACTAAAAACATAGCACTTTATATTTTTTTAAATTAAAAAAAATTCTAGAAAATACTAAAGTATATAATCTAGAAAACAAATGTAATGAATAATATTTATTATATTATAGATTCCAAACAGTAAATTTTAGGGTTTTTATAGGTCCTAGGCTGAAACAATAGAATAGGCCCCTAAAGAATATGACCCTCATGATATTCAATTAATAAATCATGATTTTTTTAAGTTAATTGTCTTCAATATTCAGGTTTAGCAGTAATAAAAATTGTTCGAGCATTTGTAAATGTGCAAGATATAAATAACGCTTAAACTTCAATAACGCAAGGCTCCTTCAAGGTCCCTGCGGGGTTAATTTAGAATAGTATATCATTCCATCATATACTGTGAACTTACATGCATCCATTCACCTACATATAGGCAACCACATCAGCTGGTGTACATGAAATTATACAATTGTAGAAGAGATTATAGATTAAAAACATTATATAGGGCTTGGATACAAATACAGAATAGCTTAAGGAGGAAAAGGACGGTAGAAGTTCCATCCAGCAGACATCACAATTTTTCTTTAGGGATAAAACGTACATGCCGTTGATTCTATACGTTGCACGTTTCAGAATATGTTTAATTGTTTCAAAAACACAAAAGCAATTATTTTGCGGATGCACAAAAAACCTAAAAAGCCCAACTGTCATTTTGTGACTTTGACTGATGTTTGAAAGTTTTGAGTCTCATTTTTGTATTCGCACAGATACTGGAGAACATTTCTTATATACATTGAAATGACAATGATTTGATGAGAAGGAAAATATATTCCGAGGTTGAAAGACAAAATACAAATATAATCAGTTTATCTTTGCCAAGGGCTGTGTTGTATTCGTTGAAAATGTTCTTAGAGTAATCCATGGATATCCTTGGACGCTTTCACATAGTATATAACGGTAATTATAATAAATATTCGATTTATTTCCTAATGTGTATATGGTGAAGTGTGGATAAAAAATAAGAAAAAGAAAGAAGAAAATTGAGTCAGAAGTTAAAAGGAAGAATCTTGCTTATAAGCGTACTAGTAGATTTATAGCAGCAGGTTGATGCAGATATTGCCACCAGCGTGTCATCATCGCGGGGAGGTTCGCTAAAATTCCTCAGATGGAATATCCTGAAACTCCATCTCTCTAGAATTTTCTCGAATACTTCTGAAACAGAAAAATAAAGAGTGAATAGTGTTAAGTGACTCCCAATGCATTAAATCGAATATTCAGAAGTTGAAAGTGAAATATAAAAGCAGTGATAAGAACTGTGCCAAACGTGAGTGGACTAGTGTGAAAATTTGAATACCCTGTACTTACCAGTCGGTTTCATTTCGCAATGAATGAAATATCATTATATAGCTGCTATAGAAAAATAGTTCCACCTTTAATAGAAGCAATAAAGAAATAATTAAATATTAAAATTTATATCCAACCAAAACATTAAATCTATTATTGATAGAGATGCAGAAACAAAAAGCGTCATTAATGCGTAAATCTAGCAAAGATTGATTTAAATGTTCAAAGTTAAAAGCACAATAACGTTATTTAAAATTTATTTCCGCTTTTTGTGTTATTGATAACAGCCCTTTGTCAAATTATAGTGAAATTTGTCTATAATGATGATGATACTGTCTACCGCGGTAACCTGTCTATAACGATACCTTTCCCCAATTCCTTAAGTACTGGTATAGGTAGATTTCGTTGTATATAATTTGCTACCGAATTTTCGGCTCACGAAAGTGAAACGTTATCCATATTAGCCAAACAAGGATAATCAATTTGCCGGTGAGCTCGTGGAGTTTTTTCGAAGTAAACTACGTGGACTAAAGTCGGAAAAAATGTATTAAAATATTAAATCTTATCAGAAAGGACAAATCGTGTCGTCTGACATTTCATTAATAATCGCTGAAGCAGCCGCTCGTCCAAGTGATGAGGGTTTTTCCCTAAGATTAAAGGGTGACCTACACATATACTAATAATCCCATTTACAAAATTTAATATTAGGTACCAACATTTAAAAATTATTTATCAGCCACATCGTCGAAAGTCCCGCGGTCTCTGAAATATCGTTATAACCATGTTCGATACTGTATTTTATTATTTCTGATGAAAGATATATCTGGAGTGCTATAAAATTATATCCTCTGCTTAAACTTATATATGAAATACTTTATATAATATTTTGAAACTCGGAGGACTGAACTTGATAAAATAACATCGAACAAAATTAGGTTTTATGAGTCTAACTGCGCGCAAGTTCCATAAAAGTAGCACAATTTGACACTTCTAATATCCGTTAAGTATATGCGGTGTCACAAAATCGAAAGTCTTGTACTTTTGAGTAAGGGTGCCTGCCTTTAATTTTTCGAACAAAGGGCACTCGGGTGACATTTTTTCCAAGATCGCAGGTGCTAAACCATTCAGCTGGAAGCCCGAAGGACTTCGTCACTTACCAAACGACTTCGTCACTTACCAAAGTCTGCTCTTTAAAGATTTGAGAACACGTCCGCAAAAGATACATCATCTCCTATCGCAACTATTAACCCTTTTCAAAACCACGCCATTGATCTTTGTCAAACCTTGTATTGCATGCATTAAACATAAGCTTCAGTTGCTTAAGAAATTGTATCAGTGCTCTCCTCCGTGAAGCGGGATCTATATCTGAAAAGTTTGATGCATTATGTCCATGAAATCTCTTCATCTGAGTATCGATCACTTTTCCAGTATGGAGTAAAATATTAGGTTATTGAAGTTTGCTGTTATATTGAGTTACTGCGCTGCTGGGAGCATATCTGACGTCTAACAGCAGTTATACGTTCATCGCTAGCGCAGTCTCCAATCTTATGGAGAATAAATTGAATTTTATGCAAATACGATGAGGTTGGCAATTACATTATCATGTGTTGAACGTAAAAGTACGTTTATTGCATACCCACAACTTTATGTGCAATTTAAGATTAATACTTTTAGGTACCGTTAAAAGGGGTGATTTTGCCCGATTTGCAACTTTAAGTCAAAATTTCTAGTACTTTTAATGAAAAAACTTTATTTCAAAAAACTTTTAAAAAAATAGTGACATATGTATTTATATAAATCGAACACTACGCAGATTAAATTAAATAATAATATTAATGAACGTTTATTGGCGTAGTGATACCAGCGCCGATGTTATGGCGTGATTAGATGGTGAAACGTTCGAAAGAAAATAAATATTTCTGCGTTCGGTGGGACCTGAACCCACGACCTTCCACTTGCCGGGCGGAGGCTCTACCCACTGAGCTACGAAGGACAACATATAATTCCTTACGAACGACAATATCTAATATCTTACCAACGTATATAAAGAGTTTAGTGAAGCCGGTTATTTCGCAGAATGGTGTAGTACATAGACTACACCATTCTGCGAAATAACCGGCTTCAGTAAATAGTCTTTATATACGTTCGTAAAGAGATTATATATTGTCCTTCGTAGCTCAGTGGGTAGAGCCTCCGCCCGGCAAGTGGAAGGTCGTGGGTTCAGGTCCCACCGAAGGCAGAAATATTTATTTTCTTTCGAACGTTTCACCATCTAATCACGCCATACCATCGGCGTTGGTATCACTACGCCAATAAACGTTGATTGATATTGTTGTTTAATTTGGTGATTATGGTTTATAGATTAGATTTTGTGGGTGAATGAATTTTTTGGCCGAGTCGTATGTTTTTTAAAAATTAAAAATGTGGTGTACAAAGTCACCTCTTCAATAGGGGTGTCTTTACTCACCCCACATATTTCATTCATTCCTAAAACCCATTTTTGGGCAATCTTACCACCTCTAATAGGTAAGTAGGACCAATTACAACAAAAAAGCTTTAACGTAATTTTTTTTTTAAATTTCGAATATAAAGCAAACAAAAATATTTATATAGTTTTTTATGACCATAATGTTTTAGGAACAATTTTTTTATGGTGATTAACACAAACGAGATTAACAATACGCCGAAATATCGAGTACTAAATATCGGTCTTATCAGTTGCTAGTTCAGTTTCACCCAGTGTATATGGATGTTAATTATGAACGTATGTATTTAGTGCACATACTGTATGTATGTCTGTGTAATATATTAGTGTTTTATGTAATTTTGTGAATTTGATTACCATTTTGGAAGTTACGACCTCGCTAAAATATTCAGTTAATAAAATTGTGCATGTTGGTTGTAATATACTCGTGTGCTAAACGTTTCCGAAGATCAAAAAGGTAACGTATACAATATTTATATAATAAAAGAAAGAAATTGCCTAATAGCAATTACATCAACGCGCTCAGTAAACAAGAAAAAGAATACCTTGAATATTTTTCAAATTGAAGTGCCACTTATTTCAGATTTGCTACAATTATTATCCGTTTTCTGCAGTACCATTATAATCTGTAAAAATTCCTAAGTTTTGCAATGTTCGTGGGCAAAATCTTCACTGTGCCCTTGTTCGGTACAGAGCCGTGCTTAGGGGGGTGCGAGCTGGGCGGCCGCCCAGGGCCGCTAACACCGTAAGCCCAGCCCTGGTTCGGTAATTAATGATTAAGATCCATAGCCAAAAAAACCTTCCTCGGAGCTTTATCGCAGATCGGTTCTATCCGAATTTTACTTCTTATCTGATATTCCATTTCCTAGTTACTAAATATAGATCGAGAGAATATTCGTACTTGAAAGCTCTCTCTTCACTAGAAATTCTTGTATAATGTTTATTTGTGATTCAAAGTTTGAGGACGAGGCTTATGTCGAAACGAAATTGAAATAGCGTCGCGAAGGGTTTCTAAATGAGTTCCACCGATGCCTTTCCTCGCATGAAAGACAACTGGAATACATTTTCGCATGAATTATCATTTAAATATAAATTATTTATCATCTGTGAATGCACAAAATTATATTTAGATGACTAATGAATTATTAGATTCACCATCTAGACTAGTTGTCGGCAAACTAGTTAGTCAAAAGAGCCAAATATCAGCAATATAACGATTTAAATTGCTTTTGAGAGCCAAATTTCTAAACAAAAAACCACGTTTTCAGAAGTTGGTTAAAAGTAACTACACTGATTAAAACTAGATATCATACTTTAACATAATCTTATTTATAGATAAAAATTATTTTTTATTATTAAAATTAAAACATTGTCTTGTTTAATTGGAAGAATCTCCTTGCATTTCCTTGGAAAGTTTGGCTAAGCCAGATTTGTATGTTGCTGTTGTTTATTTCAGGTACGATTCTAGATTCTTATCAACAAGATAATTTTTCAGTTTACTTTTGATAAGGTTCATGCTTGGAAAATGTTGTTTGCATGAATATATAAAGCTGAATAGAGAAAGAACAGGAAATACTAGCTTTTTTAACTGATCATATGAGTCAGGAATACTATTCCAGGAGTCAAAAACCATCATGTCTTCATTCCTCAGTTCTTTCAAAACTAGACCATTTACACTGTAAACTCAGATCACATTTGGTTTTCTCCAATTTTTCCATATCAGCATTAAGGCGTTCAAATTTGGAGCTCCATAAATTTTTGATTTTTAAATCCAGCAATTGCATTTCAAAAGTGCTAATGTCAATATTAAAAGGAGAAAATTTTAATTCTTTCACGAATAACGTGTTTAAAATATTTTTTTTTTATGTTAAATAGTATTAGGTTAAATTGTAACCATTAAAATAAAAATAACTGTACCACCGCATTTTGATGACTTGGTTAAAAAGGAATGGTTAAAATTAGGTTAAAATTTAAGCCACTACTATTTAATTAAAATAGAAAAAAATTAAATACATCATTCGTGAAAGAGCCACACTCCAATAGCCAAAGAGCCAAATTTGGCTACTCGGTTTCTACATTTATAGATTTGGTTATCGTTCTATGATGAATTACAGAACGATGGGGAGGTGATAGACTCCATAATATCACCGATGGATTATAAGTTATATCAGAAGGGTTTTAGCTCGTGCGTCAACTCACGTGGACTCATTGGTCCTTATCTCAATTGAGTCCGGAATACCAAGATACAGAAGAACCACGTGGACAGCATGTCTCTGGGTTAAACAATTTATTTACAATCACATAGCAAAATAAGTTAAATTGTTACGATTAAGAATTGACATTATTATTATAAGACGTTATGAATGTCCATCATGGGCAGCGTGACCATCTCACTAGGAGTCCTAGTGAAAAAGTTTCTTTTGTTGGTGTTCGCCTCATCGTCTCTACACTCGCAATGCTTTTATTGGCTGTTCACCCTTTTCGTACACAAATATTCATTGGTTACCCCTTTAATACTCATCGACGATTTGTTGTTCTAGTCACGGTTTCGTAACATCTTACTCGGAGGGTCGTAATCACCATGTCCAGCAGGAAATGCCGGTTAAGGAGTTTGACGAAATACGATCAAGTTATCCTTGCACCGTACCGTGTTGTACACTAAACTCAATCGTCGCCTGCAGCCAATGTCTTTTCCGTCGCCGGGAACACAGCGAACCGCTGATGAGTCGGTCCATCTGGATTCTGGATGGGAAAAGCGTATGTGCGGGGAAACAAAATGGTGAACATTAAATCATGATTAAACCTTTTGGAAATGTGGGTTCATGTATCAATGATCGTTGATTCGTGAGTTCCTACATCATCATTATCTTGAATTACGAAACTCTACTACATTCAAACCCGTTTATAACGAGCATGAGACCAGTATTTTTGCTTGTTGGTTCGACTTCCGCGGAAAATAGTAGGTCCCGGCGCAGCATGACCACTGTAGTCTTTGAGCCGTAAAACCAAAAAGAAAGCGAAAAAAATCGCTTATTGTCTTAAACTCTCTAAGCCAGAAACTTTGTAAAAAGGGGATAAAAATCTGTTTTCAGACTCGACGTACTCAAATTATGAGAAAATTCTAATGAACTGTTGCTCGCTGTAACAGGTTTTTTCTCGCAATAAAGGGTTTTCATCTTGTATATTTTCAATATATAACCAAACAACTGGTTTATTTAGTCATATTTTAACAGTATTCTCGTTATAACCGAGTTCTTGATAACCGGATTCGACAATCATATGTTTCACAATTTCACTCTTTTGATGAATATCGACTGAAAATTCAATGGTTATTTTAATAACAAATAGAAAAAATAACGTTTATAATCGTAGTTTCAACTAAGCTGAAAAACGCTGTTTTTTCTGTTTTTTATTTGTTCTACATAGTGCTACGTTATCAGACTAATTTGTTTATTTTAATTGATATTAATTATTTTCATTTTGATATTTTC
>QLNU02015360.1:275216988-275227794 GCA_006491805.2 Dysdera silvatica
AATCGATTCGAAGCTGTGCATTTACGTTTACGTAAGAAACAATGTTTACATAATTAATTGTTATTGTGTTTTCAATAAGACGCCGCGATCCTCATTTAAAAAGTCTATAGTTCGGAACTTTTTTCCCTACTGACCTTACAATGACAAACCAATGAATCAAGAATTGGTTTCACCACGCACGGTTACGCCATGTAACAAGTGAGGTTTAAAAAGTATCGAGAGATTTCGAGACGTTCAAATAATCGAGACAATCGACTAAAATATCTCGCAATCGCTCATCACTAGATAGGGCTAACAATGCACCTACCAGCACAGTAAATTCGACTTACAATGGGAACACACAGTGAGTGCCCCGCCGATTTTGATGAAATGTTTTGATGGAAGTAGAGCCAAAATAGGTGAAATACGTGTCTGGGCATTCGCGCCAATGCGGCTTATTTTCGGAGATATGAATTTTTAAAGATTTAAAGATTTTTCATTCTATATATGAGCTTAAAATACATCCTTTGCAAGACAATCGGTAGCTTAGTTGTTAAGTTACCGGGCTAGCGCTTCGTGTGTTTGTTCGATGAAAGCGGAAATCGATCATTCTTTTTCTTTTTTTTTTTTAATATGTATCCTTTTTACATGTTTGCTTATGTATTTTTATTAGTAAAAATACTTTGCTTACAATCGGATTTTGCTCATAAACTTACTTTAATAAAATTCATATTTACATATTTAATTCTGTGATACTATTTTTCGCAGTTATAATTTTTACACGAATTTTAATTTTTAATTGAAGAGTTGTAAAGGTACAAAAAGTTTAGGAGTTAGCTGTAAGTTTTTATGTGAATATAACTTTTATAAAATTTGCGTACTCATTGTCAACCTGTGAAGGGATGGAATTACACCAATAACGCAGTTTTGTTTTATTTAAGGATGGAAAGATTTTTTTCTGAAAACTTTTAACAATTCCATTAAATAAAAAAGAAAACTGCGTTAATTCGTCTTATTTTGTCATTATTAGCCTTTGCAGTCATCCACTATTAGCATCTATTATGCCTAATATTTTTTTAAATATATTTATCTATTGAAAAATGTATTTTTAGTATGTAATATTTTATTTTATAACATATAAACATCATTTTATTTTATAACATATAAACATAATTTTATTTTATAACATATAAACATTTTATGTGCATCTCATTTATATGCATTTCATTTATATAGAAACATTTTATTTTATAAAATGCAATCAATTTTATTTTAAAACTGACTGACGTGAACATATTTTTTGTGTATCACTATCGGAGGTGTCGGAATTGTATACTGGTACACAGTTTTGGATGATAATTATCATAAAAACAATAAAAACATAAAAAAATTCTACAACGTGAGCATTTTATAAATGAATTGTTCGAACAACTGATTTTCTTTGTCTAATATCATCTGGAAAACAAATACCATCTACATTTTCAAAAACGCTTCTTTCGTTTGTTAACTTTGCAACAAACCAAGAGTACTGTAACATATTCTTAAAATTCGGCGCCGAAAGTTGATTGTGAATAAGTGAATGGATCTTCAAAGCATCTATCTGCTCGCATGTTTAAATGACTATTTTTTTGTAAGCTTTCAACACAATTTTGTAACCTTTTAATGAAATTTTTTACTTGACGGAAGAAGTACACATCACGAGGTTGACAGTATGGGGTACAATGAGGTGGAATTACTTCAACAGTAGAAGAAGAGGTGCCGTCGTCATTTGTAAAAACATTATTAAAGTGTGCTGGATCTACTTAACTACATAACAGGCTGGATGGCTACACCAAAACTTTTTCTACTTTTCAACTTTTTAATAATCAACAATTAAAATTCGAGTAGAAATTATCACTGCCAATAAGCATACAATTAACATATAACTACATAAATATGAATTTTATTAAAGTAAGTTTATGAACAAAATCTGATTGTAAGCGAAGTATTTTTACTAATAAAAATACATAAATAAATACATAAAAAGGATACATATTTTTTTTAATTAAATAAAAATGAACGATTTCCGCTGGCACGAACGCAAAAGCACGAAGCGCTAGGGCTGTAACTTATCAACTAAGCTACCGATTGGCTTGCGGAGGATGTCGTATTTTAAGCTTATATATCGGATGCAAAATCTTTAAAAATGCATATCTTCGAAAATAATGCGCATTGGCACGAATGCCGAGACACGTATTTCCTTATTTCGGCTATACTTTCATCAAAAAAAAATTTCATCAAAATCGGCGGGGCACTCACTATGGGTACTCCTTGTTAGTGGCATTTCAACCAGTTAGGTGCTAGTCTTCATCAGGAGATCATCGGACGAACCGGTAACATCAGGAGATAAACAACACTATAACCACGAGGCGTAGTGCCATTCTTCGCAACTGTTATTTCACGAGTTGCTACGGTCACTGTTCTGGGGCTCTGTTCTTGGTGCAGTCTCCGGTAGCAGGGCAGTCCACGCGTGACTAAAAAATGGTGTGGTTTTATAATCATTAACTATAGTGGAAGAGTTGACTTTGATATGATAAGCTTCCAAAATCCGAAAAATCCAGTTCGAGTGGAGACCTAGGCTGACTTAGCAAAGTAGGTTTGTTAAAGATAAATTTGTTTTTCCCAACAATAGACAGCGATAGAAGACCTTTGGAATTCGGCCCTTTTAATGTATTTTAGGTGTTTTTTTAGCCAATGTTTCAAGGCAAGTTTAATCTAGCCGATATATAAAAGGCCACACTAAAAATATTTTGGCAAAATATTTTATAAAGTCCCCAACGTTGAGTGAGGGGGAAACAATCTTTTATTTTTGAGGTAGAAATTTTGTTACACGGGGAAAATATGACGTGGAAATTTGCTTTTCTTTTTAATTTTTGCCACCGCAAAACTAAGTTTTGAAGCAAACGGAAGAGTAACGAAGCCGAAGAAGTCAACTGTGGAGTAGTTAGAGAGAGTTTGGGTGGGTTAAGGTCTGTTCAGTTTCGCCAGCGCCCAATAGATAATATTGTGATTAAAACCCCTGTCTACGGCGATGTGTTTCAGAACTTTTAATTCCTCGACCAATAATGAAGGAGTTAAACAGAGTTGTACAGCCCGAAAAACAAAGGCGTAAAATGCCGCCATCTTTTGCTTAACAAGATGGCAAGATTTGGCAATGGGGGGTGACCGAGGACGGCTTCCAAAACACTGTAGTAACAAAGTAATTATGTGATTTAGTGATAAATACGTCAAGAAAGAAGCGAAAATTGTTCTTTTCGATTTCAAGAGAAAATTCTACATGCGGAGCAATAGAATTGATTAAATAAAGCGTGGATTGGATGTTTTCGGCGGGTCCATCCCAAAGGATAAAAACGTCGTCGACTTACCGTGTCCAAAATTTAAAAGGGATTTCCTCGAAGAGTTGCATTTCGAAGTAGTGCATTTAGAGATTACATAGAATAGGAGATAGCGGATTGCCCATAGCCATTCCCTGTGTTTATTGGGAAAAATTTCCCGCAAATATAAAATTTATGTGCATAATAGAAGCTGCGGTTAAGAAGGAGTGTTCCTCAATTTCGGGTTGGAAGAACATTAGCTTCACGTCTAGAGAGGCCATGATGTAATTGTTTAGGGTGGAATTCTATAATTCCATTCTGTTATTCCATAGTTCCATTCTGTTATTCCATAGTTCCATTCCGGTATTCCACCATTCCATAATTCCAATAAAATGGACCCCAATGGAAGAGTGACCGCAGCAACTCGTAAAATAACAGTTCCGAAGAATGGCAACACGCCTCGTGGTTACAATGTTATTTATCTCCTAATGAAGACCAGCGCCTAACTGGTCGAAATGCCATTGAGTGTTTTATTAGTGTCATATGCAATAAACACGTTGTAAATTGTAATTTTATTTGTAAAAACGACGTTTTCGAGTCCGGATTCGAACTTCGGCCCATGAGGTGACGAAAACCCAGTTTCACGATTAATGGCCCTCCAACCGTTTGCTATTAAACGTTTCTTTTCCCCCTTTTGATGTGTTATTAAATTTGGTGAGGCAAAACGTAATTTTTCGAGAGAAAAAAAAAAAGAAAACTCTCGAACTTCTGGGATCGAACTCAGAGCCCTATACAATGTTGAAAAGCAACTTTATTTACCAGTGATCACCAACCTGCCTGCTAATATTTTTTTCCTTTGTTTTATTATTCCTCAATACTTTTTCAGTTAATACGTGTTTTGCATTCTTTCAATGACGAATGGTTTCAGTTGCCGCGACACAGTGCCGGATTTACGTATAGGCTTAATAGATCCGAGCCTAGGGCTTACGGAGGCTTTGAAAGGTCTGGTATTATTTAAGTTTAAGCTTTATTTCAATCTTGCTTATTTTCAAATATGCGAAAAGTTTTTTGTTTATTTTTTTATTGACAAACCTGAATATTGATTGAGTGCCTTGAATTTCGGGGAAATCCAAATGATTTATTGACTGAACATCGTCAGGACGAATTCTTCAGGAGCCCATTCTATTCTTCAAGCCCAGGTCTATAAAAACCTTAATCCTGCATTAATTGGAAACGCATAATTTTAATGAAATTGCTTTTCACAGTGGAAATAAATTCTAAAGGAATTAGCAGCCCGTTTGTTAAGACAATTAGCTCGCGAAAGTTCTTCAGAGAAAGTCTTCAACCGCAATTAGTTTTAAAAACGACAGTCTTAATAACGCATTTGAAGGCTTAGCCATTGTTTTGAGGTTTCCGATAATTAGCCTAGCTCAGGAGTATTTGCTTTTTGTTTTTGTAGCTCCCTCGCAGTGAAATAAAAAGAATAAATCGGATCGAACAGGTAATTCCCAGGAGAAAATGTTCTAATCCATAATCTATAACGTCCAATCAGGAAAATGGAACACTTGGCCCATTGTCCTGATTGGCCGTAATAAGACATAGTGTAAGAATATAATATTCTCTATGTATTTTTATATGGCGCAGTATAGCCCAGATGCTCTTGCGCCATAAAAAAGCCAAACAATCAATCTATGTATTTTTATCAATTAAAACGGAATTTTTGGCAGATTTGTGTACCATAAAAATATTTCTACAACACTGATATTTAACTCGTGAAATAGAACCCAAAAGACACAAATTTATAAATTGATATCTTCTGAAACTTCGTTTAAAACTGAATACTTGTGGATCTTAAGATCGTTTGTAATTTTTATCATATATTTATAATAACATACTAATAATATAGCACTAAATGTATGTTGTGCGGCCGTAACAAATATAGGGGAAAGAAAAGCGGGTCAGTTCTAAATTTATGTTGTTAAAATCGTGTTCAGAAGTATTTCAACACATTCACAAAATAAAGTACAACCTAAATCTATTTTTAGATTATTTATTCCATCAATATATATTGCAGATTAAAAGAAATGTTATAGCCCAGAGTAAATATAAAAATGTCTCTGAACAATTTGGGCATTTTAATGTTCTTCCCGGTATGGTCTTATAATGTTCTTTTAGTTGCTTATTTCACTGTCATATTAATGTATATTGTTCATGTTTTGATTATCATAAGACTTATCGTGATGTACAATAATATGCGATATATCATGTACAATAATATATCACAGTACCCTGTGAGTTTGACGTGGTGTCCAATGTAAAAAAGAAAACACATTGATATAATGCATAATCATTGGCCTCTAAAATCGCTAGTAAAATAAAATAAAATAATAATAAAATAGATAGTAAAAGTGTTTTTGACGTTAAAAACAGCTTTGAAACTTAAAATATGTCATCCATATTTCAAACCTTTTTTTAACGTCGAAAATATTTTTACCAGAAGTTAGTCCACAAATTTTGTCATCTTACACCACATTCTGCGATTTACATAGTGAATTTAGACATTGTTTTCACGTTATATTTCTTGAAAAATGTTGTGATGAGTGCAGGAGGTTAAACTAAATTTAATTTAGCCTATAATTTCTTACATGTTAACCTTCACCTCCATTAAACGTAATTTGATTCTTATATAATACGTTCTTCTTCTTGCGATTATGCCATGTCCGCTCAATAAACGTCGGCAATTATGTTGATGATCATTTTCTTGTCACTTTCTGCACGAAAAAGGGCTACATTGGTCTTCCCAAACCGCTCTCTTATAATACGTTACGATACTTAATTTTATAATTTTTGTTGATGGTATATTAAAATATTATCTAAATTTTAAAATAATGAAAAAAAACTCGCATCATTGATATGATATTGGTAGTTTGGAATATATGTATTTTTATTCATTTTGTTTTAAAACTGCTGATAATATTTCATGTATTTTTCATAGGTGGAGATGCAGATGACCTCGAAGTGACCTTCGTGCGGAGTAAGCCGGAACGGATAGAAGCCCTTTGCCGAAATACCAAATTCACCAAAAACGAACTCAAACTCATCTACCAAGGTTTCAAACAAGTAAGAATTATGTGCCAACTAATTTTGCATTCTTTCCTATGAAGTACAAAAGTAAGCAATAAGCTTAGCATAAATATCCCATTTAAAAAACGGATTTATTTTAAAGAGAAAGTGACAAAAAATGTAAGAGAAATGTCATATATAGTAGCTATTGTGCGTGTTTGTGTGTATACGTAAACTTTTCACTCGTATGTGATATTCAGTCTTAGAGACAATTTACGTGCAATGGACTCTCGTTAATGCGGACAGTCAAGGATAGCCGATTTTTGTCCGTACAAACGGGAGTTCGTACTAAGAGGAGAAAATATATATCAAACTTCCTAACCTCAAACGGGGAAAGAGAATTTGTCCGCACTAACGAAAATTCCACCGTAAGTGGTGTCGCATTAACGAGAGTCCACTGTAAATTTAAAAGTAGCTTGTTGTTGTTACTGATACTAAATTTGCTAATCTTGTTGGTAATAAAGTTTAGACTTCACGGCATAATATTTTATTTTATTTTTTTATTTTTTTTAGAGTGTGTTTTATATGTGGGATCCAGGTTCGCAGTAGAATTTTTCTTCTAAGTATTTTAAATCATTGCTCTATTTGACGTCCGAGTGGTTTTATCGAATACGAAGAAAAGGGAGAGAAATTAGGGTCCTTATATTTAATACACATATTTTCGTCTTAAGGGAAGGGCAAACGACCCACAGTTTCCTCTTTCTTCAAGAGGGCCTCCATATACATTATATAATTTTAACTGTAAATAAAATTCTACAAATTTGATGCCTTTTACGAATTTTAAGTTAAATATATTATGTAAATTAAGAGTCTCCATGTACAACCCGGTAGCTGCACGAAAATACCAGCCAGTTTTAAAGTTTCAATAATGGGGGAAGATTATTGCTATCACGCATCTTTATCTTCACGGAAATTTTCGAGGCATAGGGCATAGTATTTTACAATTTGTATTCACGTTATACATTCTTAAAAAAAACGTAAATTCAAAATTGAATGGTAAAAAAAATTAATTAAGGTACGTTGCAGCTATTGACTTCATTAAATAATTAAATGAAACTTCAATATTAGTTTTCAAGATTTATCTTAATCTTGTGCTAGAGATGCAAAAATTTTCTGCGATTTGCATGCTTCGTTTATTATATAATTTCGTTAAATTTGTAGTCATTAATAATCAAAAGGACTGACTGACTGGAGAATAATCGACACTTTTTTGGTGAATTGTTGCGTGGCAATAATGAGAATTTAAAAATTACAAAAACATCAAGCTACTTAGATTATAAGCTGACACGACTTATGTGTTTGAGACGAGAATCCAGTTCTGGTGAGTGTTTTGTTTTCTTTTGACAAACAGGGAAAGAAGAAAGTACACTCTATAACAAAAAAATCGATGCACCAAGAAGGAGTTGTCCGATTGTAATGAAATTTCGTATGCAAAGACATTTTGACCGAACATGCAAATGATTAAAATTTGGTGTCCAATGAATGAATAGCGGGAACTCCAGCGCATCGGAACTGCGCATTCAGCAGGTGTATATAAGGAGCGATTCTCAATATGTGGTCAAAATTTCTGTTGCATTTTGACTGCGGATATCTTACGTCGACTGTAACAATGCCTCGCCGAAAGATTCGTGCTCATTACGAGCATATGTCAGAGTTTGAAAGAGGTCGTGCTATCGGATTGAAAGAGGCTGGTTGGACGAATCGAAGAATCGCTGGACATGTGGGTCGAAGCGATGCGGCGATTGGACGGTGCTGGCAAGAGTGGGTCAACAACGGCAGATGTCAGCGTCGGGACGGCAGCGGTCGACCTAGGGCCACAACAGAACGGGAAGACAGAGCGATTGTCAGAGCAGATGTCACAGCACCGGATTCGTCGTTATCAACTATCCAACGTGTGGCCCGCACACATGTGTCCAACATGACCCTCTGCAGACGACTGAGAGAGCGGAATTTACGCTCGCGCCGACCGTTACGCCGCTTACCTCTCACGCCTTTACACCGTCAAGTCCGATTACAGTGGTGCCGGGCTCGATCAACTTGGAACTGCGCTGACTGGGGACGTATAGTCTTTAGTGACGAGTCCCGTTTCCAACTGTGTCCTGACGACAACCGCAGACGTGTCTGGAGACGTCCAGGGCAGCGTGGGGATCCTGCCCTTACTATCGCACGCCACACATGCCCACAACAGGGCGTTATGGTCTGGGGTGCCATCTCCTTTGATAGCCGGACCCCTTTGGTGGTCATTTCTGGCACACTTACAGCACAGCGGTACGTAGACGACATTCTACGACCGGTTGTGTTACCGTTCCTTTTGCGACACCCTGGACTTACGTTTCAACAAGACAATGCCCGGCCGCACACGGCACGTGTTGCTATGAATTGTCTTCAAGCTTGCCCAACACTTCCTTGGCAAGCTAGATCTCCTGATCTCTCTCCCATAGAGCACATTTGGGACGCTATGGGAAGGCGATTGCAACCATCCCGGAATGTTGACGATTTAGCCCGACAGTTGGAGACAATTTGGCAAGAAATTCCGCAGGACACCATCCGGGATCTTTATCAGTCTATGCCACGCCGGGTGACAGCTTGCATCCAGGCCAGAGGTGGACCAACGCCTTATTGACTTCCTCCCTTTGTAACGGTCAAACTCTGCAATAAATCATTCAATTGTTCTGAAATTTTAATCGTTTCTTTTTCTATGTATGTTCTTTACATCCACCAATTTTTATCGCAATCGGACAACTCCTCCTTGGTGCGTCGATTTTTTTTTGTTATAGAGTACATCAAATGGTAACACAATGAAATGTGCAAGACATCGTAAAGCCGGTAAAATACTTTTATTATAAACATGAGCCTGGCTTTCTGCTGTTCAATGGGACAGCCATCATCAGATGCAGAATATGAATAATATCGAATACAAATATTTAAAATAAAATAACAATCGTGATCGTGCAGGAATTAAAATCAATGTGTTGTTGTAAAAACACTTAAAGACCATAGTATGATGGTAAAATGGTTGTGAAAATATAAGAATAACATGTAGAGTGTGTAATAGTTAAAGATAGTGCAAAACAAATTAATGCTGGTGTTGAAGTCAAGGCAGGTTTTTGAACAAATATTGCCAAGCACTGCTAACGTAGATGGATTGTTCCATATTCCAGTTAATAGAACGTTGACTAAAGATCTCTTGGGCCTCTCTAACCCATAAACTTTTCTAACTTTTTGCGGCTGGGGCCAGTTCTCTGGTATGCTGGAGCAGTGGAAAGGCATAGTTTGTGTGTATAAACTGTGCGCGGCTAGTGTTATTTCTGCTAAGTCTAATGTCAGCCTTATGTTCTTTTATCCTAATGTGTAGTGGTCTGTCTGAGTGTTCTACCAATGTAATAAATGAATGTAAGTATTGATTGTGTTGTCGAGCATGAGTATGGTATAAACTCCTGCCTTTTCAGTAGTGTTAAGGGAGTCCAAAACGTTGGGACTACGTTTGTATGCAAAGGTGAGGTTATGCTTTTTAAAGTGTTTTTGATTGAGAAGAAAATAATAAGGTATAAGGAACAAGTGCCAGTGTATTTGAATGGGTGATAATAGGTGACAAAATAAAGTGAAAAGGGGGAAGGCTTCTCTGTGGAGTCTAATAAAATGTTTAGTGAGTTTTCGAGTAGGTATGTCAGAGTGAGGTGGTTTTAGTAAAATAATTTTGATTTCTTCGTGGAAAAGTTGTCTGTTACTGCATATAGCATATGCCCTACGCACACGTGAAAATACAGCTGCCGTTATATGTAATTTAGGTTGTGAAGACGGAAAAATTCAAGAAAAAGCGGGAAAATTCAGGCAGGAATTAGTTCTAATGATAAGTTATTCTAAAACCAGAATCGATTGGTCTAGATCCTCAGTTTAAAAAGTAACTTTGATAGCAGAGTAGAAGTTGTTAAGTTGGTCAAATACATGAATGACGCATAGTCAACATATCTTAAACGCCAGAGGTCATTTGCGTGAGGTGAGAGGACAATATTTTCCATATTTCTTAAAACATATTCAACTATGTCACCAGACATTAGAGATTCCATGGGGACTCCAGCGATTTGCCTTTAAGTTTTCCCATTGAATTGGAAAAAGTTGTTGTTAGTGAAAGTTTGCAGAGAAAGAAGGTTTGCAAAGATGATGGAGTTAACCTCTTGGGTCGTGTATTTTTTGGAGTCGGTTAGCTCTCTGTGGGTGATATCCAAAGCTCAATCAACAGGTGTATTGGGGTAAAGGATATAGACGTCTAACGTCATCATTCTGGAATTGGTGTCGATAGGTATATCCACTAAACCAGCGGTTCTTCAACTGTGGTCCGCGGACCCCTGAG
>QLNU02015360.1:275244304-275259466 GCA_006491805.2 Dysdera silvatica
ATTTAGCAGATCCAGGCTCCATATATTTTCTCAGAAAGCATCGTACGTGATTACTTCTTCCTGGTTTTTGTTTTTTGTTTTGATATTTTTGTCAGAGATAATCTACAATAAGCATAGTGAAAGACAAATATGCTACAATGAAGCAAATAACTTCAGTATCAGAATTTTTTGTTGTAAATATCATTTCCCGTATTTGTCATCGTCTCTGTTTGAGAAGAACGCTTTCGCAAGTTCGAAAAATTGTCTTGTTCTTCGTGTTTTTAGAAAATTTTATAAAACCACTTTAATAATAAGTATCTATAATATTCTAAATTAGAATAAATATAAAAGACAAGAGGGAACGAAAAGTGAAATCAGTGAGAAAGTACGAATTTTGTGATAAAAGTACGTAAGTGTATACGTTATATATATATCAAGAAGAAGCTTTTCCTAGCGATGCGATAAAATGGTGTGGGCGATTCTATTTCTTTTCCGGCGACAAGGGAAAAGGTCAAAGGGAGATTTAGGCAAATAAGTTCCATTTTTATCTTATCATTGTAGAATATACAATGGCGGATTTGGGAAAATGCCGCCCTTAATCATAGGCTGCATTGGCAATCTCTTTTTCCATTACAGAAAAATTAGAAGAATACGTATTTTCAAAAGAAAATTACGCATACACATATATATTGCACTCGTAACTTTTTATACAGGAATATGATTTTTTACATAGTAATTTAAACAAATATTTGAATAATAAATAATAATTTTTGGGCGATTGACTGTTGTCACGAATGATTTGCAGACAGAATTGCCAGGCACACGTATATAAAGCATTTGAAATGTGACGTTGTGCAAGTTCGCGTTTTCCTCTTCAGAAACAATCTATGTCAACACAGCTATTAAACTTTTACGCGTCTTCTATAAGGTATTTGTACTGCAGAACATTTTTTTCAACGTTGTCGAGTTTGGAAAATTTAATTTTTGAGCTCTCTGCTGCCGCTCCCAGGCATGTACCTTGTGTGCCCTGCCCGGAAATCTGGCCCTTAGAATATAATCATTGGTTAAAGAGGGTCATGGCTATATGCTTTTTATTCAACTTGATGTACGTGTCTACTTCAACCTCCATATGTTACAGTGAAAGCAAGTGTCTATATGCAAATGTTGCATGCGTCAATGAGGAACTTCCACGTGTTAGGTAGGATGTCTGTAACACACGTCTGTATGCAACATTCACGCGCTTTGTAGGTTAAGAACGCATGTCTACGTGAAACCTCCACATAATATGTAGGGTAGCTATACCTGTCTCAAAACCATTACGCAATATCAGAATCATCTGATACACATCGAAGTAGAATAACAAAGTCCTGTTTTGTTTAATTTGTTTCGACAAATTCATTTCTATATACACTCCGTTGCAAAAAAATATATGCACCCAGAAAGAATTGAGCCACAACTACGAAACTCGGCATATGTATAGTGTTCGAGTAGATGAACGAATGATCAAAACATTGAAAGAAAATACCGTTTCATTGACGAGTAGCAATACAAAGAACGTGCACTTCAGTAGGTGGTAAAACCACCCCTGGCAGTCATGCAAGCCGATACTCGGTGGGACATGGAGTCAATTAAGTGGCCGATGTCCTGCTGCGGTAGATCCTGCCATAAACGCAGCAACTGCTGAAAGAGTTCGGAGGTATTCTGAGACGACTGAAGTTGCCTACATAACATGTCCCAAACAAGTTCGATAGGCGAAAGGTCTGGAAACCTGGCAGGTCTCTCGAGGACATTAACACCTCGAAGTCATTGTTGCGACAGCCGAGCAGTATGTAGCCGAGAGTTGTCCTGCTGGGAAACAACACCTGGCGGCCATACCATTAGCAGTACCACCGGCTGCAAAATATCGTTGACGTATCTGCTAGCGGTGAGAGCACTTCGTAGCACGACTAAAGGTGACCGGCTGTCCCAGGAGATCGCTCCCCAGACTGTTACACCAGGTGTAATGGCTGTGTACCGCTTAGTAACGAATATTGGATTCTACCGTTGACCTCCTTGTCTCCACACACGTGTACGGCGGTCATCAGCATCGAGTGAAAAGCGGGATTCGTCACTCAAAATGACATTTCTCTAATCGGACACTGTCCAACTTGATCATGAGCTGCACCATCTTGCACGAAAATGGCACTGTCGTTTCTGTAGTTGCGACGAAACATACCTCTGGAAAAAATCACGGTAACGAAGGGCCGTCACAGAATATGTGACAAGGCCATAAACTATTACAAGTGAACGAAAACGGCCACATTGAGCAACTTCTATTAGTTTTCTGTACACGATTAACAGTTGCTTGCTTGTTGCATTTCTTTACCCTCTATCTGCGTGTGAAAAATAATTTTTTTCTATAACACGCCTGCAGCACCAGTGTGCTGTTATTGCTCGCACAACGTTCATTTAAAATGTTTCGATGCAATAAGTGTTACTAAATGTTAAAAATGTCATTCGTGTTGCGTGTTGGTCATTTCATAGGTTACTTTTGCCGTATTGCGTTTGAAAGCGCCCCCGATCGGACATTTTTGAAGTACTTTTTTTTCAGATTTCTTTACCGCATCCTTTGGATAGTCTATATACCAGTTTTGGATAGTATATATACCGCTGAACGGTTCAAGCTCCAGTGTATTCTAAATAGGCCAAATTTAATTATTATAACCACCCCTGTATATATATATAAGGCAAGCGCCGTAATTTTCGTCGGGACCTGAGCCCAGCATCAGCTAGTCGTCGCCGAATGGTATCCCTTGATATCACTGGAGCCCCACGAGTTGGAAAATGGCGTCGAATTCTTGATAGCGTCACTGTTGGTACGGACGTGGCTACTCTCCTGTGTGATCCTCTCGTGCATCGGTGACCTGTGGTCGTCCAAAGCCACTGCGACGGCTGACAGTACCTTCTTTGAACCACTGGTTCCAACACCGGGGAACTACCATATCGCTTCATCCAATAGGCCGGACGATTTGTCTGTTCGACCAACCGGTCTCTCTGAGGCTTATAATCCGCCCCCTCTCAAAGTCGGACAAATGTTTGTAATGCCGTAGGGAACGTCTGTAAAGCATCTTTCGTGTCAATATCGTGTATCTGAGCTGCTAATCCAGTTGTAAATGCCCATCACTGAGCGCACCGGACCTTTTAAATTCTACTCACGTCGCAGTTCATACACGCATTGCATGCCTCCACAATGTTCATTGGTGCTGTACATTTGATCATCTACATAACTCGCTGAACCACATTTACATGCCGAGTTTCGTAGTTGTGGCTTAATTTTTTCTGGGCGCATATATTTTATTGCAATAGAGTGTATTATTTTCATAATTATATGAGGTTTTATGTATCCTTTTGTAAACAAGCAACTGCCCATGTGTGCAACTTGTATCTTTAAAAATAAACGACCAATACCATGTAATGTTGCGGAAACCTTCACAAAAATATTCATCCTTCAATAATGAAATTGGGAATTAATTTGCATAGGACAAATCTGTTTCAAGGACAAGCCAGAAGGCATTAATTTGTCTAGCTGATAGGAACGTTGAAATTACTTTATCCTGGTGAATTAACTCTTTGGCATTAATTGCGCTTTATTTCAAACATAAACTCTCCCTCGAAGTAGTTATTTATGCGCATTAATTTTCTGATTTAATTCACCGAGAGATGGAACTCGAGTATTAAGTGAAGTTTGAAAATTATCCTGTTATTCTAGCGACAATCCCCTCCCACAAACAAATACTCCGTAAACACTATTTCCTTAACTGCATTAACAACATTAATCTGGAATGGAATACCGATTTTTTTAAATATTTAATGACGTTTCTTAAATGTTTTAAGTTCCTGGAGTCAGTGTGATGAGGAGTGAAGAATATTTACTATGTAAAAAGCTATAGAAATAATAAAGTAACTATCCATTACGAATGGCATATGCAATGACTGTATATCTGCATGTGTGTGAATTGTTTAATAGAATATATGGTGTATGACATGATGTATAGCCTACACAAGACGTATATTATGGTGTAGTGTTAAATAAATATTCAGAACTTCCACAATTATAATACACTACAAATTTATTTGACGAAGTCGTGTTACATTATTGTATGGTTACATGTTACGTATATAATAATATAATATTTTACAGAACGTAACGTAATATTTAATGTATAACGTAGTAAATAATACAATGTATGGTGCTCTAGTGGAGTAAATACTATTCCAGCTGATTAACTTTATATGTATGGTATGTGGTGCCGATCATTAGATTGGGTCAAAGGTACAAGCAATGAAGATTGGTTGTGTTATTCTAAACACAACACACACGCATCTCTCTCTCTCTCTTTCTTCCGCTGTTAGTGAAATTAGTCGTTGATTTCATTATTATAATTTCCTTGGTCTAATTTGTAGCTTTTTATTAAAACTTGTAATATAAGCGTTCAATATGTTAATAAAAATTTCTTGTTGCAATATAAAAACAATAAATGTGAACCTGCCGTTAAGAAAAACATGGTCACAATTGCTTATGGAGAAAGCAAAACCACAGAAAGAGGGAACAGAACAATATATTGTAATAGTCATTAGGTCGTTGAAAGAATGTATTATGCTCGTGAAATACTTACAACTTGCTTTTGCAGTATTCTAAATGTATATTATCGTATATTCTGAAGCGAATTATCAACCTATCTAAAACTTAAAAAAAAAAATTTCCTCGCGCTGTCACATGTTTTCTTACAAACTAAAAATGCAACGGCGATATTTGTAAGTACACAAAGAAAAAATCTCTCATTAATTTTAATTAATAGTAGTGTAGAAGAGAAAAACTTTTAAATTAAAATCCCTAAAACCCCTCGATTTTTTTTTTTTTAATCTTCCGTCGCATCGATTGAAAGAAGTTTAATTTCGATTTTTCATTTTTCCTGACACTTTTGACCAGTTTCATCAGCTTAGTTGATGGATTTTCTTTCAAGATTTTTATTAAGTCTAGCTCTTTCCCGATAATCACCATATGCGTGATGACTGCTAACTGATATAACGTAACAAAAACTTGCAAAATCGATATAGTTTTTTAAACTTGCGTAATAGCTAAATACGAAGAATTTGTTTATTCATTGCCGTGGATAGCACTAGCGCCAAATGTTCTGTACAGAGCGTTTATTTGTAATTTTCACCTTTCTTTTTGGAAGCAGTGGCGAATCCTCGAATGGGGAAGTTAAGGAAATTTCCCCTCTAAATCCATAAAAATCCTTATCTTAATCATTATGCTAAACAAAATCCATATTTTCCACGCTCTATCCGGAAACTCATCGAATGCTCGTTATAAGTGGATGTTTTACATTCTCCCCTCCCCCGAAAATCCCTTTCTGGATCCCCTTCTGTTGGAAGGAGGGGGCTAAAATTTTTTCTAGGTGACCGTCCCCAGCCTAGTTATGCCTATGCGTTTATTGCATATTTGAAATAAGCATGCCTATATTTTCATCATGAAATCATTTATGGCAGGTCGGCATAATTTGGAAAGCGAAAGGAACACATTGGTTAAGGAAAAAATTCTTACATTCGATGCAGTTTCTGTCCAAATAATTAAAATGGAAATAATATATATTGGTATAAATGAAAATATTATACACATACAAAGTATTTATATCTTTTATTCATAAAAAGTATGAAAATTAAAGAATTTGTAAGTAAATTTAGCTAGAAATAATCCACATCACAATAACAAGTCTATTATATTCCGGTGCCAAATTTTGTAGAATTTTTCAGAATATCTTCCAATCGTTCATCAATGAGAATGGAACGCAATTAGTTTTCATTTAAGGGTAAAGCCATGGTAGTTTGGGACATGTTTAAAATTTGTAAAAGCATGATGTTTTATATATCATATTAAAACTAATAAATTATATCATTTTAATCTTGCAAGTCTTTTCAAAATAATGCGTTGTATTATTTAATTAACTGTACCGAAATTGAAAAAAACATTGAAAACTCCGTTACGGAAGGACATCATTTCATGTTTTTTCTGTCCTTCCGTAGCGACGCGCGTTTTCCAAAGTGCATTTTTTTATACTGCAGGAAAATTTTCATACCATTTCAGTTAAAAGTAGTATTAGGCCCTTTTCTTAAAATGACTTACGAAAAACAATTCAGTTTAATATTTTGAAATTGTAAAAAACATTATCCATGAATGTTCTTCGTCCTTCTGTAAGATTTTGAATACCATGGCTTTACCCTTAAACTAATAAATGAAAATTCTCCTTCCTAAAATTTATAACTTCAAAATTTTCGCAGAAGTTAATATGCATACTTTCTGCATGTTTCCTTTCACGCACTTACAAACACTGACGCTCAGTAACACTTCTATTTGCACTTCAACTGACGCTTCCGAATCCACTAAGAACGGGTTTTCAATAAGTGTAAGTTGAATTTCTTCATCGTTTTAAATGATTTCCCTTAGTCTTCTATTCAAATCTCAGTTTTAAATACTCCATCTTTATCTTAGCCACGTTATTTTGTCAGATATAAATATAATGTCCAAAAGTTACCAGGAGTTACATTTGAGGGCTTTTCGGGATACATTTTGCTAGTGTTGATTGCATTGGCTTGATTTATACAAAAGAGGTATCGCTCTCTCTGTGTGTAAGAGAGAGAAAATGAACCAAACGCCTACTCTTTAGATTTATTGATTTTTGCAAGCCCATTATCTACGACAGCAGAATTAAGCCGTTTTGTGTTTATAATAAATCACATTTAACATTAATCCAATAAAAATGTAGATTTCTCAGCGTCGCAATGTCATGTATGGGCTTCTTATTTGTCTAGTGCTTTCGCTGGTTCTCTTTGCTTTCGTTCTAGATACTTAATATAAGTAAGAGGAGGAAACGGTGGATTTATCTTCTCTATTTGACCAGCTTTTCCGAAAATCATTACCCGCTTTCCAGACTAAGAGGAATCCATTCTCTCCTTTTAGAACCTAAAACGAAGTTTACTCTGAAGAAAATTATGAACTTCTTTGGGACTTGCCTTTTTCTATTGTCATGAGTCTACTGTTTACACATGAGTCATGAGTTTCTACTGTCAATTTCATTTATCTAATCTGCGTTGCCAATATACGTGGACTGTTCTTCAGAGTTGTCCACGTTTTAGAAATACCCTATATATCTCAACTGCACATTACAAATATAGAAAGTAGAGGCTGGCAATATAAACTGTGATGCTAATATCAGTTTAATTATTTGTGGTAGCATTTTATTTAAAAAAAAAATTCAAATAAATCCTCTCTCTCTCTGTCTCTTTGTATACACATAATGTGTCCTTCCTTTATTAGGAAAAGCATTTAAAGATGTAGATTCAACCGTTCTTAATGCCAATGTTTTGTATCTTTTTAACCAATTCGAATACATATGTAAAATGTATTACTTACAGTTCGCGCGTTTATTCTTATTTCATGAGAAATATGCGTTGTAGCGCGACTAAAATACCTTCTTTTAATTATTTCTCGTACTTGACAAGTACAGCCTACATTTACGCAAAGAGACTAAGTTGTCATGAAATGCAGTTTATTGATTTCTTTGAACATATTATTTAATATACTAAGAAAGATACCTGAGACGACTGAATTACAAGAGGCGTAACATTTTAGGAAATTTGTAATCTGTCATCATTACTTGTTAATTAAGCATTGGGATTAAAGAATTAGGTTAAATGGTTTGGGATTAAATTAGGTTAAACGATGCCCACTTCCTCGAGTTGTACCGAGGCAAAAATGGTCTTTCTTTTTTTTTTCGTTGGAATTAGTTTTTATAAAATGCAATTCACTGGGAATCTGGGCACGGCCAAGGGTAAACAGAGCGCCCGTTTGGCTTGAGCGTTATATCACAATAGTCACATGGTAGCCTTTGAGGCCATGTATTCAATACGTCGAAAGAAGAAGTATTTTAATATTTGACCTCTTAAGGCATAGCAAGAAATATGGAGAGATTTTTCTCAATAGAACAAAATGGCCTTTAACCAAATAACTATTTCAGAAATTTTATATTTATTTTGTTTTCAGTTTTTCACGCAGGCTAGACAAAGCTAATTTCTAACTTAGTAACATGGCCACATGAAGAAATAGCAAGGGAATGAAAATTGTTGTATAAGTTCGATAGCGCGCTTTGTTCGAAATCTTACACAAAATATAAACTCTAATTTTTTATTTAGGACTACTTTTCTGAAATTATAGTTATTAATATGCTGTTACTTGTAAACAAAAAATAATCTATTAACCCTTTAAAAAACAGTAGGAAGTTTTTGATATATGAAATTTACACACACACACACACACACACACACATATATGTGCAGTATAACCTGCCTCAAGTAACCACCTGTCGGACTGGGCCGCAGTAGTCACTATACATGAGAGACTTTGAAATAGGCATGACTAATTCCCTGTCAGTTCTCTCTTACGAAAAGTGGTCACTTTATTCAGGTGGTGACTTTACCAGGTTCCACTGTAAATATATATAATATTTAGATCTTTTTCTTCAAACAATTATAATTATTGATAAATAATTTACAACCTTTAGAATGTAATTTCCAGTCTGTAACTCCTATAAATATTTTAATTATATTTGTCAACAATAACCAAAACTATTTTTTATGTCCAAGAACACAAAAGTCACTTATTTCTATAACTTTTTCTCTTTTCCTGGTAGCCCTTAAATTACTAAATAAACGTCATATATACTTTCATGTTATTTTTAATTTTAAAGACGTCGAAATTCGCAACAGATATATTAATGGAATTATAAAACAACTGATAGATCAAAACCAATCTTTCAAAAGGTTAATTTTCTTCGCTTTAAGACGGCTTATCTTTATTTTAAGAAGAATCAAAAGTAGAACCATGTAAGTTTTTCATTGTTTATGTTTAGTCCACTAAACTCTTCATGATTTATTAATACATTAAGATCACGAAGTATAAAAATAATATGCGCGTATATGGTCAAAATATCAAATTGGACAATGCCTAATGCTTGTTTTTTAAAATATCTCTAGCAATTGCTAAATATCAGATCAAAAGAAAAGTCTGCTTCTTTTGATCTGATAATGGCTATTTTAAAAATGTAACTTTAATTTCGCTTTTATGATAGCAATTTTCATAACTTTTATATAAAATTTAAAAAAATATATATTAATAGGTAGTATATGCATTGTCGTACGCAGGGGGTGTTGATGTAAAATTTATTTGCAATGAAATTTTGTATATTTAACATAGGAATATGTGAGTTGTAGCTCTGTAACTCTCCTTTGGGCCTATAACCCCACTTACGAAATTTCTGCGTACGCCGATGAGTATATGTTAGTTCACAGTATATGAGTAATGCTAAGGAAACATCAACATATGAGCATAGAGCTTATGTCTTATTAAATGAAGAACTTCGTGTAGGATATAATAGACCTCATGGTAACTAAAAGAAATTTCATGAAATATACTCGTTTTCCACTTAAAGCACATTTTTCATTAAATATATTTGCTAAATCGATGTAAAGACAATTGCAGACAAATGCATAAAATTTATCGTTTGAGCGAAGCGAGCACCTAAGTGTATTTTGACACTGATTGATAGACTTACTATTAGAAATTGTATAAAACAAAATCTGTTTGTATTTTCCTCTTACTTTAAAGTTTATACCACAAGGCTAGATGCGGTTGTCCCTGAAAAAGTCATTAATCTGAAGTTATCTATCTGTCGTCCGATAATATATTAGTTCTAAAATTTTGCATCCTTTTTTTTTTCAAAAAAAACAACAAAAAAACTATTACATCCAGAACAAATTTTCTTTTGTGAATACAAAAAGCTTTTTTTTTACAAAACGTGCATGTTGCTAGTTTGTAAGAAAACCGCTGCAAGTCAAAACTGATCTATTTTTTAGGAGAAACTTTCTAAAATTTGCATGAAAGGAAAACGTAAAGACCTAATCTAAAAAATTTATATATAGATACAGTGAAACCTCTCTTAACGACCACCTCCGTTAATGGCCATCTTTTCTGGAAACGGACTTCCTCACCTCTATATACCCAATGCTGAATTTACCTTCATTCAGAGTCCGCCTCTCTGAACGAGCGCTTTTTTTACGGAACCGACGGGGGTCGCCTTAAGGAGGTTTTACTGTATACATATATATATATATTACATTATATATATTATTATATCATATATCATTATCATATTATATCATATATCATTATCATATTATATCATATATCATTATCATATTATATCATATATCATTATCATTATATTATATATATGCAACATTATGAAAGAACTCAACAGACGTATTAAACTTGGCTGGAGTGCATTTGGAAGAAACAGTTTTATCCTGAAGGGGAAATTGCCTTTATGTCTAAAAAGAAAGGTCTTCAACCAGTGTGTATTGCCAGTCCTCTCTTATGGATCAGAGACATGGAGTCTAACAGTTGGAGCAATACGAAAGTTACAGACAACGCAAAGGAGCATGGAGAGGTGCATGCTTGGAATAACTAGGAGAGATCGAAAAAGAAACACTTGGGTGAGAGAGCAAACTAGAGTAGAGGACATCATTGTTAAAGTAAAAGGGCTGAAATGGCGATGGGCTGGGCATATTGCAAGAAGAACTGATCAACGATGGACAACAGAAATTCTGAACTGGATTCCAAGAGACCACCGAAGACCTAGAAAACGTCCTCAAACTAGATGGGTGGATGAAATAAGAAAAGAGGTTGGGGTGACGTGGAAACGAATGGCCCAGGATAGACTTGTGTGGAAAGCATTTGGAGAGACCTTCATCCAGCAGTGGATAGATAATGGTTGAATATGATGATGATGATATATATTGCAAAATAGACAGAAGGGAATCTGAAAGGTTCAAACGGGCTGAATATATATATACAAAAATATATATATATACAAAAACGTCGCCATCTCTATGCAACAGTAAGGCTTTGCACGTTGTATATTTGAGAGCTAGTGCTTGAGTAAAATAGTTAAAGGACACTTTTTCCTCTTGAGCAAATATTTTTATTATTAAATAATGACGCACGTCCTCAAGGGTACCTTCTCTTCGCCTGCTTCATTTGCATTTGGAAAACACATAAACTTTAAGTTCAGTTAGCTGCAATTTTGTGCATGATGGATTTAATGATTCTGGAAGAGCATTATAAACGTAAAAGGCTAAAAACTTTTGTTATGCTTTATTTTTAGGCTTGTCCAACTGGCGTAGTTAACGAGTCGACATTTAAAGACGTCTATGCGCAATTCTTTCCTCAAGGAGGTAAGTTCTTTTTGGTTTATTTCTTTGAGCTGTAAGTTCATTCTCAACATCAAGTTTTATTCTATAAAGCAGTGGATCTCAAGCTTTGCATCCTACGGAACCCTTTTTTTAACCATGTGCCTTAGTCACCGAACCCCCTCCACGAACATTATTTCTAGAAAACCTAAAAGATTATTTATGGCTTCTTGAATACAAACATAAAAGTAAGCAATAAATCAGCACAGAAAGATAGGAGATACTTATAAAAGACGATGTAGAGATAAGAAAAATTTAAATGAAATGATAAGAGTATTTATTAATGAAAAATATCAATGGGATGAATGGCTTCGTTTTTTACTCTCGCAAAGTCTTTAAAGCTTGGCTCTTTCGAGGAAAAAGTTTTATTTTCAACGCTATCTAAGGGGTTGCTATGGGAGGAAAATTACAAAATTTAGGATTTTTTAAAAAATTTGGCGAGTTTTTAAAAAAATTGGCGGGTTTTTTAAAAATTGGCGAGTTTTTAAAAAAAATTGGCGAATTTTTAAAAGTTTCGGCGTTGTTTTTGTTTTTTGCTTTTTTAATTTCGGCCATTTTGTACAAATTGCTTGCCGTACCCTCCGCGGAACGCACTTTGAGGAACACTGCTGTAGATAAAACAAGATTGTTTAACATACTAAAGTTAGCACTGCTGATGACTCAACGATAATATAGGGATGATGAGAGCTACTGCCGTGCCGAAAATCTGAGTTTGATTCTCCGCGGTACCGTAAACAAGTTTGCTCTTTCTACACTCGGTATATCTGTGTTTGAATTTCGGAAGGAAACCTTACAGGGACATGGTATTCCGGCGGGGCTGCACTGCTTGTATAAAATCCAATTCCACCGAATATTATTCTCTCATTTCATAAATACCACCTCCATGCCATAGTGGTGAATTTTCCCCTGATAATAGTTGCTATAGTATGGACATTTTTTCCTAATACCCCTTTCAATGCAAATGGATTTTCTTTTGACCACTACCTTCAGGTAATTTTATGGCTTCTTCCTTTACTATTTGTAAGAAACGTTGGAAATAGATGCCATTCATCCAGTTCTCCTCTATATGTGGGTTTTTCTTCTATAGATAGTAAGTTTTATTTACTTCTTAATAATTATTTATATATATAGTATATACGACGCATGTCCGAAAAGTAAAGATACAACGCTTAGTATCTCTTCAGAACAGTTTTACTTGACAAACAGCTCACTATAAATTAGTTTTTGGTACATGCTTCATCTTCCTATATAATTGCCGCATTGTCGAAACATTTGTTAAATCTGGGTACTAGATTCTCTATCTCAGAGTCAAGAATTCTACCGCCTACTGCCAAAACCACATTTCAACTTCATTTTTGATTCTGTTAACGTCGTGAAAGTGTTGTCTTTCAAGGTGTTTCTTCGCATAAATTGTTGTCTTCAAAGAAGTTAATCAGAGATCACAGATGGCCTACCCCTGCTGTGTTCGTCGTGAACGTCGGTCCTCCCGCCAGAGAATTCAGGGCACTACTTCGTTACATCTTGCGATTCAAAATGTTCCCGTAAACGGAAACAACTTCTTTATGAATATCCGCTAGGAGCTCACCTTTTGCTTTGAGAAAACTTACGACAGAGTGATTTCACTTTTGGCGGGATTCTACATCGCAGCAGCCAATGTAAACATATTCTATATGAACGTAGCGTAGCAATGGCGAATGACCGCGAGGAGAAAGCGAAACGATAAAGGTTAAAGCCGGTAGTGATAACGTGCGCATTAAAGCATGAACTTCTCGTCTTTACTCAATGTATCTTTACTTTTCGGACACGCCTCGTATATATATATATACATATATGTGTGTGTGCGTGTGTGTGTGTGAAGAAGAGAGCTTGCACGAACAGACACGTGAAAAACTAAAAGCATTATAAGAATAGTTAGAAAAACGAAAAATGTGATCGAAAGGAAGATATAAGTTCCAATGTTGAATTGAGAAGAGTTGGGTTGTGTTGAAATAAAAGGTAAGCTAGCAAGGGAACCCTTTTCTCTGTAGAGATAAGACCTATAGGAGATGATAGTATTAGACTTCCTAATCACAAGTATGTAATCATTTGTCTGCAAAAATGACATGGCAATTTTTTATGAATATTTGAAGTCCAAAAATTACTTTTTTCGCCAGGTTTGATATTTTGTAATCGCACTGTATGTGAGTAAAAACAGGTTTGAAGTCTCTAAAATTATGAAGGACCATCGTATTTAATGGATAAAAATAAAAAAATATGTCTCAGCTAATTCAAACCGTGTAAAAAATAATAAGAAGAAAAATGAACTTTTATCATAGATATTTGGCGACAATTTTGAAGGCTACTCCAGGTTTTCGTTCGAGGTAGTTATTTCGTATTATCGCAGCCCATGTCAAGTTTCTTTTACATTTCTTTTTCCAAAATATTATCTCATAAGGAAAAGAAACACATGAATATATATAAGCATGCATACATGTGTATGAATAAATGAAATGTATGCATGAATGAATGAATATATGAGTATTCATATATATATGAGATGTATGAATATATGAGTATGAATAAATGAAATGTATGAATATGAAGAGTTGCTATATTTACTCAACCTGGATGTGGTCATTGCACGTTACATGCTGTTACAACCATGGAATTTAAAAAAAAAATTGTGAACAAAACTTAGTAGTAGGCTATTTGAAAATGAATTTATTGTAATTAGCAAAAATGTGAACAAAATTTCGTGAAATGTATTTTATTTCATGAAGTTATGTAACCATAAATTGTGGATTAATTGTTGAATTATGCTCTTTATTTAAAAATGAGAAAAATTAAACTGTGTACATCTCAGGAATGTCGTAAAAGTGTTACAGTACAAAAAAATGAGTGAAGCAAAGCAATTGATCACAGTGGGCACATTTTAAGAATGACAGATTTTTGCAATTATCTCGGCTACAATTGTTATATTCAATTTCAAAAGAAATTTCTACATTTTTGAATTTTCCGGGATCATGATCGCTATAACAGCACCTAAACCAAGCATATTGTAATATAGGGCGATATTTTTTAGACTGTAATTGATTGTGAACCAAAGAATGCATTTTTATTATCTCATTTCGATGTCGTATGTCAATATCCATTTCATCGATTGCTATTCTGTTGATTATTTTTTTTACAAATTTTTTATATTGTCGAAAGAAATAAACATCCAGCGATTGTATGAGGGATGTTGCTTTGGGGGGTATTTGCAAGGATATACAATTTTCCGGAAAATCTTTATAAGAGTTTGGGTTTGTCTGTATTACCTGTCCATGAGTCTAGTAAAACACAGGAAGGAGGAGACATGATGGGTTTCATACAACATTCTACCCACTTTCTCATTTTGATTTTGTCCATTTTTGCAGATTTGGAGCATGTAATATATGAGTTTGAAGGTTGAAATAAATTCGTTTTGAAACGTTGTTAATCGTTGAACAGTCGGGCCAAATGTTTCCTCAGCTTCTCTTAAACAAAGTAACATTTTCCCTGTCAGTTCCCCATTCATTGATATTATTGGCATTATTGTATATGAATGTGTTTTACCAAAATCAAACCCTATTAAAGAAAATGTCTGTTTTTCACCTTTATGTGATAGCTGCCTTTGGTTTGGAAGAAAATAATTAAAACCACTTTGACCAGAGTTAAAAATTTGTTGGCGGATAATATTAGCAATAACATTTCTCGTACGTAAAATAAATTCTATGGCACTATATTCTATGTTCCCCATATTCTGGGTATATATTTGAGTGATATATTTTGTTACTTTCCGCGCAAATATTTTGTTTTGGCTCTTAAAATTATCTGTAA
>QLNU02015360.1:275259566-275276505 GCA_006491805.2 Dysdera silvatica
ATATACAAGTTTCTGAAAGTGGCATTGGTCATAGCATTTCAGTTAAATTTTATAAAATTGTTTTAAATGAGATGAGTATTTTGATGACAAAAGACTGGACAAGAATGGTGGCTTGGACTTCGGTCTTATAGCTTTTTCATCAGCGGAAATTCAAAGTTTCAAAACTCGTGTTTGAATATTTGTAGATGTGTAAGTGTACTATGATTGGGGAAGATCGCGTAGACCATTGGTCCAAACTGTGGAAATTAATAGCGATATACATCATTCATTCATTCATTGAGTGAGTTTTCCCATCACTTAATGACGAGCAGAACCACTTGGTGAAATACTAACTCATCGTGTCCCTTGGTTCCCGAAATTTAAAAGCTAACGACCAACTAGCACGAGTTCTCGACAGATATTGCTATAACCCTACTAATGATAGCCGGCATAAATCACAGAAATAGACGACTGTCTCTTAGTTCTAGATGAGGGTAATACAATCATCTATTTCACGGGAGCATTGGATTTTCCTAAAAATGCAATTCATCTCACCTGCCGATATTCCACACTCTTTTAACGTCTGCTCGACTTCGAATAATCGGGCCTTACGCCGAATAAATCGGAGCTCATCTGGCATGGCATTTAAAACACATTACGTTGTAACGCATCTATCACCTTCTTCAATTTCTATTGAGAATCAGAATCATTAAAGCGAGGTGACTTTTATCGCATTAAGCGACGGTATTGATCCTCACTGAGCTAAATATCGGTTGGGAAAGAACAGGGCACACGCTGCCCTACCCATTAATCAAGAAGCGCTGGGTATGAGACATCGAAAGATACTGATAAATAATGATTCAGTTGGGCGGAGTTAACTTGCATTTTCCTAATCCACGATGCAAAGACATGCGCTATCTTTGTCAGCAGCTATGATGGCGTTTCTAATATCAGAGATCATAGTTACAGATCACTAACAGTTTTCGTATGTTCCTTTCCCGCACTAGCTCTTATGGTCCTCCTCTGCACTTTTTAAACCAATGTTGTTTCTCCCAAATGCACCTTGTCATGATTATTTCATGTCTTAGATGTCAGTGAATAGAAAATTCAGTTCATGTCATTTTCTTTAAGAAATTTTCTGCTTACGCCAGTTTACACGTTACCTATAAAATATAACAAATCAATACGTTATTGCTTCGGTTTGTAAATGCGACTTTCCATTCTTTCAGGCCTGGCTTTTGTAATCTGCATTTAGATCATGCAATCGTATTCATTTTGGCTTTAATTAAATTTTGCACGCTGATCAATAGACACTAATTAATCATAGACAATTCCGAATATGTATTTCGCGATTATAGACCTAATATTACTGTGTTCATTAAGACATGTTCTTTATAAGAATGGAACGTTGTCTTACGAAATTGATTTTCATTCGAGTTTTCTGTGTTTTACAAAATTATTTCGATTACATACAAAAGGTTAAACACTGATAAAATAGCAATGAAAAAGATCATCCAAGCTTTCGGACGTATCAGCAGCAATCTTTTGTTTGTTCTTGCACTGCAGCTGCTTCACACCGACAAGGGAACCCCTTTCGCTGTTCACTGCACTTAGAGATAAGACCTATGGAAGATGATAATGCTTGACTTTCTGATCACGAATGTGAATTATCTGTCTTCTAAAATAATATCACAATTTTTGATGAATGTTTGAAGTCCAAAAATGACACTTTTTTTCGCCAGGTTTAATATTTTTTAATCGCACTGTATGTGAGCAAAAACAGGTTTGAAGTCTGTAAAATTATGAAGAATCATCGTATTTAACGGATAAACAAAAATTATGTCTCAACTAATCCAAACCGTGTAAAAAAATTAATATGAAAAATGAACTTTTAGCATAGATATTTGGCTAATTTGGCGAAAATTCTGGAGGCTACGCCAGATTGTCGTTTGAAGTAGTTATTGCCGATTATCGGAGCCCATGTCAAGTTTCTTCTACATTTCTTTTTCCAAAATATTATCTCATAAGGAAAAGAAACACATGTATGAATGAATATATGATATATCGTATATGAAGCATGCGTGAATATGAGTATGAATAAATGAAATGTATGAATATGAGTATCCATATGAGATATATGAATATGCGTATTCATATATGAGAGGTATGAATATGAGTATGAATAAATGATGTGTACGAATAATGAAAAGTTGCTATATTTAGGCAACCTGGATGTGGTCATTGCATATCACATGCTGTTGCAACCATGGAATTTAAAAAAATTGTGAACAAAACTTAATAGTAGGCTATTTGAAAATGCATTTATTGTAATTAGAAAAAATGTGAACAAAATTTCATGAAATGTACTTCATTTCATAAAGTTATTTAACCATAAATTGTGGATTAATCGTTGAATTATGCTCTTCATTTAAAAATGAGAAAAATTAAACTGTGTACATCTCAGGAAAGTCCTGAAAGTGATACAGTACAAAAAAAGAAAAGAGTGAAGTAAAGCAATTGATAACAGTGAGCACATTTTAAGAATAATAGAATTTTGCAATTATCTCAGCTGAAATTTTTGCATTCAATTTCAAAAGAAATTTCCTCGACATTTTTGAATTTTCCCGGATCATGATCGCTATAACAGCACCTAAACTAAGCATATTGTAATATAGGGCGATATTTTTTAGACTGTAATTGATTTTATTGCGATGTCGTATGTCAATATCCATTTCATCGATTGCTATTCTATTGGTTATTTTTTTACAAATTTTTATATTGTCGAAAGAAATAAAAGGGGTTGTATGAGAGATGTTGTTTTGGGAGGTATTTGCAAGGATATACAATTTTCCTGAAAACCTTAATAAGTGTTTGGGTTTGTACTACCTGTCCATTAGCTTAGTAAAACGCAGGAAGGAGGAGACATGATGGGTTTCATACGACATTCTACCCACTCTCTTATTTTGATTTTGTCAATTTTCCCGACTTGGAGCATGTAATATATAAGTTTGGAGGTTGAAATAAATTCCTTTTGACAGTCGGGCCAAATCTTCCCGCAGCTTCTCTAAGTAACATTTTCCGTGTCAGTTCCCCATTCATTGGTATTATTGTCATTATTGTATATGAATGTGTTCTGCCAAAATCAGACCCTATTAAAGAAAATGTCTGTTTTTCACCTTTATGCGATAGCTGCCTTTAATTTGGAAGAAAATAATTAAAACCACTTTGATCAGAGTTAAAAATTTGTTGGGGGATAATATTAGCAGTAACATTTCCCGTATGCAAAATAAATTCTATGGCACTATCTTCTATGTTGCCCATATTCTGGGTGTATATTTGAGTGATATATTTTGTTACTTTCCACTGAACTGTTTTGTTTTGGCTCTTAAAATTATCTATAAAATAATCGGAACATTTAAAATCCTCAAATCCTAACTCTTGGGATTTCAGGATCGCCCATCTTTTCAAATCTATATCATGAACAGGTAAATAATTTTCCCTAGCTTTTGTAAATCTGGCTAACATTTCATTTTTTATTATTTTATACTTTTCTATATTTGTGCCCATATTTGATATATATTTTCTAAACCTCGAAATATAAGTAGGGTATTTTACTGTTGGATATCTCCTGTTTGTTTTCTGGAATTTATTTTTTTTACAACTGTCAAAATACTGAACAATTGTTTGCATATTTTCTAAACTGAATTCATTTGCCAATTGATCGCCCTTTACAGTACAGTTATAATATTCGTCACCGACTATACTAATATCACTTTCTTCGTCGATACGGAAATCACAATTGTCTTCAAAATCTAAACTGATACTTTCACTGACATTGTTATTAAAAATTATGTTTTCGATTTTCGACAATACTTCCCGACTTTCCTTAAGTTCTTGGTCAGTTATTAACGACGGAAGCGTGTCGTATTTATTAACGACCAAATTCAAAACGGATTGAATTATGTTCACTATATTTTTCATTTTCTCACAATCGGAAACTCGTACAACTATATTGACGTTACACTTGCGGACGAGTTTATATAGCTAGTGGAATGCGAAACTTAAATGTCCCGCCAACTCTTCAAAATTGTCGCCAAATATCTATGCTAAAAGTTCATTTTTCATATTAATTTTTTTATACTGTTTAAATTAGCTGAGACATAATTTTTTTATTTTTATCCGTTAAATACGATGATCCTTCATAATCTTACCGACTTCAAACCTGTTTTTGCTCACATACAGTGCGATTAAAAAATATCAAACCTGGCGAAAAAAGTGTCATTTTTGGATTTCAAATATTCATAAAAAATTGTCATATCATTTTAGCAGACAAATGATTACATATTCGTGATCAGGAAGTCAAGCACTATCATCTCCCATAGGTCTGATCTCAAAGTGCAGTGAACAGCGAAAGGGGTTCTCTTGTAGGTATGACAGAATAAACCAGTATGGTGTTATAATTGAAATCTGAAGTAAGAGGCTCCCAATCCAAATATATGATGGAAGACAGCGCTTCAGTGTGAGTTATATCGGGAAACTTGAAGCGTTTATGTCTTTAATTAGAACATATCTGCTTCCGGGCTTCATTGCAAAACCTAATTGCATTAGGCTTCGGTGCGTGAATCATAAATTATAAATTTTGCGAAAGAATTTCAACGACCAATATTTAATTAAATGAAAAAAAATCTTTCATCACAACGGCGTTTTGCTTTCAAGAACAAGCTGTGTTCTAGGGTTTATTAGGCTCATTTTGTTTCGGCAGTTTATCATTTTGAAAGTAGATAAACGAAATTAGTGCGTAAATCAAGTGGAAAAGAAATACGGCTTCCTTGTTTATACTTTCTCGTGACGGCTAATTTTAAGTGGTGTGCTAAAGATATAAATATTTCCTTCCACTGAAGGCGGTGTTTAGTTTAAGTTCTTTTCTGTGTCAACTACCAATCACATAACGATGTGACATTTCGTTAAAAAATGAGAGAAATAACAAAATATATCCTTTGTAATTTTCCCTTTGGACTTCACGGTCCATGGTCTTTGTTCTTATCTTAGGTGTCTACATAATGAAATAACTCGCCGAGGAGATTCAATTAGTGCCAAAGAAAGGTGCTTTTGACATTTCAACACGTCGATTTGTGGGCTCCCTGGGTATTTGCATTAAATTTTCAAGTTTTAGAACGACGAAAACGGTTGTGAAAACAGCAGCGTGAGAGAAATCATTTAATTCAATTAGACAAATGCCACCGATCACTTTTGCATAATTTAAAAATACAAAGACTGATGTTTGGAGAGGTTGTTTGTTAGTAAATTCGAGTAAGTGAATAAACATTCGTTTTAAGTTAGAAGTTAGCACAGTAATGAGAAAATAAATTACTGAGGTAGCGAATTTAATGAACACTCACCAAATGTAGTTTATTGTTTCACGACTTCACTAAATTCTAACTGAATAGAAAAATGAAAATTCTAATATTGAGACAATAGAAATTTTGATGACTGTTCAGTAATAAATTCTAAATATTAAAAAAAAAACATGATTCAATTCTTAAAATATTCCAAAAGCCATTTTCATCTTCAATAATTATTGATGATGAAAATGGTTATAATCATCAACCTACCAGTTCCCTTATTCCAATCTCTCTTAGTTAATACATGCACTTTCTTCTCATGTCGAAAAGTTGCATTTGGCGGAACCGAACTATCATATCCGGAATCGAACGCGGAACCCCATATAGGGATGAAAAGTCAGGTTTGTCATTAGTGACCATTTTACTACCAGCTATTAAACGTTTTGTTCCAGAGTGGTAGCTAGACTATTTCTACAAGGGGGTTATAGGGGGCTGAGAATGCTTTAATGTTCTGATCTATTTGTTAATATATTTTATAATACTAACTATCTAAACATACTAATATATTTAGTATAATGAATACATTTCTTAACATAAATTTTATTTTGAATGCGTATAGAGGTGTACTAAAATTTATAATTTCCCTTTTTCTTATTATAGAACAGATGAAGACCTAAACTTCTATAAAAAAAAACTCATGATGTACACAAGATCTACCGTAGAAATTTATTTTGAACATATTCTTAAGGTCAAAAAAACAACGCTGTCGTGCACAATTTTATACAAAGCAAAATTGTACAATAATTTATTTTGAAGAAAAATATTTTTCAGGAGCGGCTCAGGGAGGCTCAGCCCCCTATAATTATAGCCTGGCTACGGCCCTGTTTGTTCCCTTTTTTTCAATCTGTCATTTCACCTAGCAGGATAAAACTGCATTTATTAAAGATCGGGTTCAATGCAATTGAAAAAAACACAAGAGTATTGAAATGTTTTTCTGTTTATTTTTAATCTCGCCGTAGAGAAAAGTACAAACATAAAACCCTGAATTTTAGAATTTTTTTTTACCTTTTACTTTTGCCTGTTGCCATGGTCAAAGCACTAACATAAAACCCTGCGTTTTAGAAAAACGGGCTTACCAAACATAGCACTCAATAATAATAACTTGATTATCACTTGTCGATTACCATTTCATGATCACTCGATTATCACTTGACAATGATGATTCGATTATCACTTGGCCATAACCATTCAATTATCACTCGACGAATCACCAGTCGATTTCACAAGCCTACAAAAAAAAGTCAAATTGCCAAAGCTGTTTAAACGATTTTAGGGTATATCAATTGTGCTGAATTCAAAAATAACCTCAGTTTTGCCAAATTTGCTCTAGTTTTGGAGATAATAAATAGCCCTCAAATTATGATTTTACCCTCACAGAACGTAACATATATACATAATACTAGGCAACATGAAATTTATTGCCGTTTATATTTTGACAGTTTTATAATAACTTTGTGTTTCTGATACGGAATATGGCATCGGATTTGCTAGATTGGATCTAGTTAGATAAATGGATTTTTTGTTGAAAAACATGAAACATACAAAAAACTATAGGTCATGCATATATTTCTCAAAAGCACATTAAAATTTCCTCAAAACATGCAAAAGTAAATACAAAATAAAATTTTCTGACAATAAAAAAAACAAATTAATATGGATTTTTGCAATTATTCTTCAGAAAAACAATATTTGTATGATTTTCGTTTATGTGAAATATTTGGACAATCGCGTTGGAGGCTCCAGCAGTAATCTGCCATCGTGTGTCTATCACATCTGCCTTGATACCTTTCTTCCATCACTTTGATCGTCTTGATGGAATCTTTCTCCTTGTTCCTCACTGAAATCACCAAGATTGCCTGGAAATTTATCTAAATGACTATGAAGATAGTGTACTTTTATGCTCATGTTTGCACCCAAAGTTTTAAAACTGATAAGCATATTTTTTACTAATTATTCATAATTCTCTTCTTTGCATTTGCCCAAAAATTTTTTAACAACAGAAACAAAACTACTCCAGTCAGACGCTTCACCATCGTTCATGCACTTTTTGCAGCTTGAATCCTTGATAACTTTGCGTATTTGGGGACCATCAAAAATTCTTACTTTTAGTTTTTCCATACTTATGTTTGGAAAAATCTGCAAATGTACTTGAAGCAATCACCATCTTTGTTTAAAGCTTTTACAAGTTGCTTCATTAGACCAAGCTTAATATGAAGTGGTGGAAGAATGGTTTTGCTCTGTCCACCAAAGGCTTATTAACGATATTTTCTTTACCTACAGTCATACTTTCCCTTAAAGGCCATGTTACTTTTTCCCAATGTTTTTGTTTTGCTCTGTTATCCCATAAGCAGATAAAGCATGGGAACTTTGTGTAGCCACTTTGCTCTCCAAGTAAAAACTTAACCATTTTTAAATCAACGCAAATAAGCCATTGGTGCTCGTCATAAGAGATCTTGTCCAATACCGTTTTAATATTACCGTATTCTTCTTTAAGTTTTGTTGAATGAGCAATGGGTAATGATGTGCAGCGGTTACCATTGTGCAATAAAACACATTTTAAGCTTCTGGTGGAACTATCTGTAAAAAGCCTCCAATCCTCTGACTAATATTGTGACAAACCCATGTGGGTAACGAGTCCAGAGATATTATTACAATAAAAAAGTTCCTCATCTTGGCTAGAGAATGGAAGAAGCTCCTCCTCCTCTCTTGTCCTGCAAATTGTTATTCTAATAACCGTTTTCTTCCTTTAGTCTGGATGCTAAAAGTTCAACTCCTTGTTTTGATAGGTTGAGGTCGCCTATCAGGTTATCGAGTTCATTTTGAGAGAATTGTTGTGGGGTTGCAAAGCTTCCTTCATATTCACTTACAGTGCTACTGCTTTTGCTGCAATCGGAATCATACATTTCTCTCAGATCTAAGCATGAAAGATCAGATAGCGTTGGAAACATGTATTGGAATCTCATCACTGTGTGGCACAGGCCACCTTGCTGATTCCAAATCCAGCTAAATCCATGTCCGTTTTTTATAGCGATTGAAGCCTTTCACATTCACAATACAAAAATAACAATCATCGTGGTGATTTTGTGGTTCTTTCCACACCATGGGTATACCAAAGTTTAAACTTTTCTAACTCCATTTGTCCATTGTCGAAGGCACTCTACACACGTTTTGCAAAGTTTGTGGAGAGCCCAAGACTTACCTTGGCCCTCAAGATACACGCCAAAGTAAGCAAGGAATGCTTGTTTAACGAGGTTTGTAACGTTTTTTCTTTGTTTTTGCTGAGTGTATTCACCACAAATGCATCAGAATTATTTATACAGCTCTTTCGTGATGAACACCTCATCTGGAAAAAAAAGTGAAAACGAATGTATGATATTATTCGCAAGAGATATCTTTAAATGATTTTGCGCAGTTAACATTGAATTAATGATTACATTAGTAATTCAGTGAGAAATGAAGAGATCAGTTTGAAATTTACTGTTAGTCAAATACGTACGATGAAGAAAGTTGGAACTGAACGCAGAATGAAACATCAAACACCAGAGCAGTCAGGTAGTGAATAACGAAGAAGAAAAGTATTACATCTCTTCACATTCAAGTTTCCGAATGACAACATCACAGTCGTGTATTGGAACTTCCCTAAAACAATTCAACGCATCCATATCCGGTTTTCGTTATGCTTGTACTAATGGTGTTGATCTTCAAAAATGTTTATCAGGGGCTGATTACAAATTGCGAAAACTGTCACAGATGTACCATTATGGAAGAGAAAATCGTGTTTTTCAACATAAAAATCCATTTATCTCAAAAACTAGAGCCCATCCAGAAAAACCGTTGCTATATCCTACATTAACAACATAAAGTTAATAAAAAATCATTAAAATATAAACGGCAATAAATTTAGTGTTACCCAGCCTTATCACTTGCGAGTGTTACAAAATTGATTGATTGATTGATTGTTTGGCTTTTTTATGGCGCAAGAGCATCTGGGCTATACTGCGCCATCCAAAATTGCATGATGAAATTTTACCCACATATTTCCTGACGATTTTTCTTACGGATTAACCTCCGTAAGAACACTTTCAATGTTAAAATTGATTGTTTTAATTTCGGTAAGTGGTAAGTAAAGCGTTGTATTCAATATCAGTAAAAAAATTTATAATACATATTATGTTATAATTTCAAATTATTACAATGGAAAGTTTGAAAGCATAACAAGGACAAGTAAAAATATACGTTTAGGGAATATCATTATTATTTCGCATCATCATCATATTCAACCATTATCTATCCACTGCTGGATGAAGGTCTCTCCAAATGCTTTCCACACAAGTCTATCCTGAGCAATTCGCTTCCACGTCACCCCAACCTGTTTTCTTATTTCATCCACCCATCTAGTTTGAGGACGTTTTCTAGGTCTTCGGTGGTCTCTTGGAATCCAGTTCAGAATTTCTGTTGTCCATCGTTGATCAGTTCTTCTTGCAATATGCCCAGCCCATCGCCATTTCAGTCCTTTTACTTTAACAATGATGTCCTCTACTCTAGTTTGCTCTCTCACCCAAGTGTTTCTTTTTCGATCTCTCCTAGTTATTCCAAGCATGCACCTCTCCATGCTCCTTTGTCTTTCTTTCTTTCTTTTTGGTTTTACGGCTCAAAGACTACAATGGTCATGCTGCGCCGGGACCTACTGTTTTCCGAGGAATCCGAACCTCTTATGGCCTAGGGAACCAAACCCCGGACTACAGTGAGCAGTGCGATCTTTATGAGATCTCTGAGTAAGCGTTCTTTGCACTGTTGGGAGTCGAACCCGGATTAACGGCGTACTAGGCGAACGCGTTACCACACTGCGCCACCGCAGGGCCCATGCTCCTTTGCGTTGTCTGTAACTTTCGTATTGCTCCAACTGTTAGACTCCATGTCTCTGATCCATAAGAGAGGACTGGCAATACACACTGGTTGAAGACCTTTCTTTTTAGACACAAAGGCAATTTCCCCTTCAGGATAAAACTGTTTCTTCCAAATGCACTCCAGCCAAGTTTAATACGTCTGTTGAGTTCTTTCATAATGTTGCCATCCATTGAAATCAGCTGGCCAAGGTAAATATATGAATCAGCAATTTCTAGCTCAATGTTGTCAACTTGTATTTTTGTTTCCTCTACAAAATTATTGAACATGATCTTAGTTTTTTGTAGGTTCATCTTGAGTCCAACTTCTTTACTTCTAGTTGAGAGCTCCTGTACCATGTCTTGGAGTTCTGATGGGTTCGTTGAAAAAATAACAATGTCATCAGCAAACCGCAAATGATTTAAATATTCACCATTTATTTTTATTCCCTTGTTATTCCAATTTATCAGCTGAAAAATCATCTGTAAAGCTGAAGTAAAAAGTTTTGGAGAAATGGTATCTCCCTGCCTCACCCCTTTGCCAAGTTTGATAGTTTTGGTATCTTTATGTAACCGAAATTTTGCACTTGCATTTTTATACACACATTGAGACCTTCATCCAGCAGTGGATAGATAATGGTTGAATATGATGATGATATATATATATATATATATATATATATATATATATATATATATATATATTCCTTTCTTTCATTTACACTTTTCTTAAAATAGAAACGAAAAGCACTTTCATTCTAACGTCCATCCATCCTTAAATCTTTTCGGGATCAAATTAGAAGCTGAAGATTAAATTCGGGACAATCGGTACACGGATGCGCTCACAGCGAAAGAATATTTGAGATTCTTCGCAACTTCGTTTACTATTTTTAGCCATCTGTTCCCACGTAAAAAGTTTGAGAAGATGCTCTTTTTCTGTGAACGTTTCTGTCGGGAATATTACGCCTTAGCATGCAAGTCGCGAAACCGTAAAACTAATATCACGGTCGAAGAAAAGGGATATTTTTTGTCGCTTTAGTCATTTTTCTCTGATTCAGGAAAACGTAGCTCCTTCAGATCAGGAAACGTGTAGTAAACTCCTTCCTTTACAGCTTGTAAGGCCTCTTCAAGGATAAGGACACCGATAAAATATGAACCTGACCTGGATCTCAAATTTACGATGAAACGTGGAAACGTGTCAATTTCGACCCAGGTCCGCCATTGAAAGGTTTACAAAAATTGTACGACTACTCGCGTTTGAATGATTTTTTTATACGAGAAAAGAAACTCGCCAAAAGTAAAATAACGTTCTGCACGTAGTTCCGAGGAAGATATTCCCCAAACGTGAGCAAGAATTTGGCCGTAATCTGCATACGTCAACACACGTTTCCTTATCATGTATGCTAAGACACTTTTCCATTTTACTTTGAAAAATTATATCCGAGAAGATTTAACTCATCGATAGATGAGAAAATGAAAGAGTTTTATATTAGAGCCAAGACATCTATGTCGAAAATGTGCAACTGTATTTAGAATGTTCGGTTATTCGACGTTTTGGAGCCAACTCCAAATATCCGAAGTCAGGAAATTCGTTGTAGAATTCCGGTTTAAGACATTACGTCGTATTTTGCATAGCTTTTAAATCTCAAGCTTAGCAATGAGCGGAAATTTTTAATTCGGGGATCTTTTCGAAAAGTTAATGGCTCGTTTGAATTTTGAAATGCCTACGTTTGTATTTTTACGACAGTTTCTTAAAGTGGTACCCGCGAAAAGTTCTAAAAGAGAAAATCAGAAGTTTTAATTATATTCTTTAATTACTTTAATCGTTATTTCCATGTAAAGGGTTCAAAGTTTTTATCGTAATTAATAAGGCGTATATTCTGCATAGTTTAATTTGGATAAAATATTATTAAGCGCTATTCCTAAATTATTTGCGCTCGAGAAAGTTAATTAGCAAGGCTATGAAAAGGTTTCAAAAAACTGCAGGTTTTAATATTTTGAACATATATTTCATTGGTTAATAAAAACCGTGTCAAATTTATAAAAGCGCATTCTCTAAAAACGTAAAATTGAAAAAACGCAAAATTTTGAAATAAAGAAAATAATAATTTTTCAAACTTTACGTAATATTAAAAGCACAGAACTATTTTCATGTTTCAGTGATGCTGTCAACTTAAAATTCCGTAATAATATTGAACATTTTGTATATTTCTCTTATAAGTTTGCGATAGCTCGCATATCTAACATCAAATTTAAAATACACCATTTCCTTTTTTTATTTCTGTAAATTTAATCTCCTTGGAACGTGTATACCAAAGCTATTAGTTATTCTAAAAAATATACTAAAATTTCATAAAATATAGTTCACCTATAAATATAACTCTACTGTAGCCATATTTTCCAGTGTTAAAAGTTAGTAGATTTTAAAAGTAAGTAAGTTAGTAGATGTTAAAAGTTAGTAGTTAGTTAAGACTAACCTAGTGGTTCCCAATTTTTTTCAAGTCGCGACGGCCCTCTGTCCACCGCCACCATATTTGCATAATAAAAGCATTTTTAACAGAGTAAAGAAAACACATTAAATATAAAAATATATTACTAAATATTTTGTATATATATATTATAGATATAAAATTAACAACCATTAGTAGAATATTGCAATGTGTGTAGCCATGTTGAAATATAAAAGCGTTGGAAACATTTGGTATGAAATTCTTTATAAAAATAATTGCAACAAAAAATAGTTTCGGCCATTCTCCAGAAACCTGTTCACGACCCCCAGGTTGGGAACCACTGTCTAACCAATTAAGTAAAATATTCGATGGAGGCGAAATTAACGCAATATAACACAGAAATTAATATTCGTTATAAAGAGAGCTCCACGCTTTATTCTTTTCCAAGCGTGCATGTATTTTCAGCCGTAATAGCTTAGTATAATAGACATGGGACATTGCTTTTAGCGCTCATAATTAAGAATATAATAAAAGTTTTGGAGACTAGCATTTCACTTGAATGCAAGTTCTAATGAAATTGAACCAACCTCGATACAAAAAAAAGTCCTTCTCACAACGCACGATGAGGACATTTGTTTAGATCGGGTTTCTTAATATCTACGTTTAGTTCATTTTCTTTAGAAATTGCGATTTTGGTGCATCGCCAATTAGGCAACTCTCTGAAAACCATTTCCTTTCTTTCAATAAGAAAACTGGACATAAAGAAAAGAAGTTCTTTAATCTCGACTTGCTATAATACTTTTTGCTCGACTATATGAGCAAAGCAGAAAATATTATAACTGTTTTAGACAGTTCCTTTCATATTCTTCTTTTTTGTTTGTGCATTAGTGGGGAAAAGAAAAAAGGTTTTATCTAAAAATAAACGGAGAATACTTTCCGAGAAATAGTTTTTCCCCATTTCTTTAGAAAAGAATAACATGTTTGTTTCCCAAATAATTAGTATTTGTTTTTGGTTCTCCATTTCTATTTTATGTTCAATTAGATTGTTTGGGTTGTTTTTGAGAGGCTATCTATAAGGAAATATCTTGGTCATTATCTTCATATATTTGCATTGTTAAGTTTTCATTTACATCATTTCTGTTTCTGAATTTCTCTTTCAATTTAACCTCTCATCCAATTTTATTGTCTTAGCAGCGAAGGCCGTTAATCTGTTTGCATGATCTATCTCAGAGAATTTTATCCATACTTAAAATTTTGAATCGGGATTATACGACCAAAATACATTTCCATTCTAGAAATATATGATATCTGTGATGATACATAGACCTTGCATCATCTCACAACATTATAGACACACGACAGCCATTGAATGAGGGTACGAAAAGACGTTCCCTGCCACTCAGGAAATGTAGTATTTGAATTATTAAATGCAGTATTACGTAAGCATCTTTGGGGGAGGGGGAGAGATTTGCTTATTTTTGCTGACAACGGAGGGGGGGGTCTGTGAACCGTGCTTACGTAAGACATAGAAAATAATAAAACAAACACATTGTCAGGAAGTGTTAGCCGCTCCGACAGAACCACAATACTGGGATGCACGACAGGCACACTACGAGTAAAAGATATAAAATACACGTAATCACAGTTAAATATTTGATTATTTAAACCAGTGTCTGATCATCAAACTTTTTTCGCTCGGGGGCAACCTTCTAGACTCCCCGTGGCCCCTCTAATATTTTTAAATTATAATGAATATATTATTTTTAATAAATGCATTTTATTAAATCCACTTCTTATTTATCCACTATTTGCTTAAGACATGATAAATATTAATACGTAATAAAAATGTAACAAAATACTTTATAATAAATATTATACTTAAAATTATATATAAAATATATTTAAATATATAGTTTAATAATAATAATATATGTATAATATATATAGTTTAATAATATATGTATAATATATATGGTTTAATAATATATAATATATAATATATATATATATATATATATATATATATTATATAGATTATATTATATATATATTATATTTTTATAAATATAGATAACCAAAATTTTACTGCAAGATGAAGGGGGAGTGGTCAGGCATTTGCTTATTTTTTCTTACAAGGATGAGGGGGGGGGAGGTATAAAAATGGCCAGAAATGTGCTGACGTAATACTAGTATGATATAGGATTATAATACTAGTATGATACAGGAGTACAATACTAGTATGATACAGGAGTGTAATACTAGTATGATGCACAGTATATATGAAATATCGCTGGCTTCCTTCAATTGAAAATTTCGCTTATGAACGTTCTTATAGACTGTTATTTATTGTCGATAAAATTACTGCTATGAGGAACAGTAGTTTTGTTTCGAACAAGATAGACTCGATATATCCGAAAAGTTCAATAGGTTTTACAAGTTTAAATTTTTTTTGTGGATTGCTTTATTTTTAATTGTTATTCGTAATAAAGAGATGGTGTTGATTAGTGCAAAGTTTTTGCTTGCTTGCCCGTATTTATAGTAGGATCTCAATATAACGAAGTTTAAGGTCCCATAAAAAATATTTCTATACATAGAAACAGTTTTTTTTTATGTAATGAACGGGGACTTCAAATCACAGGGTTCACCAAAATTTCGATATACGGAAATTCGATTTATGGAAGTTCTGCTGTGGTTTAACCTATATCAGTAGTTTTCAACCTAATAAACAATGCTAAACACAATATTGTTTTGCACGAAAATATATTAATTTCCAGCCTTTCCCAGCTCTTATACCCACTTTTGGATAAACCTAAAAACTACGTACCCCCCTACCGCAGACCGAACAACCTCGCTAAAAACCTAGGTCAAAAAAGAAAACCTATCATCTGCGTGAAAAGTTGTGCTTGTTTATTTTGAAATACATTTATTTTAGAACTAAGAAACCATAACTATATTTTCAAATAAAAAGATTGGCGATGTTCTTCGCAATAATATATATTTAAACGAAATGCACACAAACGCAATTTAATATGAGCTTGACTTAAGAGCAGTTTAATATGACTTTTAAAAGTCCTTCCAGCTCATATTAAACTGCGTTTGTGTGCATTTTGTTTTAAATATATTGTCAAACATGACTGAATAATTGCAACATAAGGAAATTAATAAAATATTTAATATTGCTCAGCGTTTACAAGCCCTTATTATTAAGTTTCCACTGGAGAAGTCCACATCTAAAATCTTTCCCCACTTTCTTGTATACGGTGTTTTGAATGAGCGTTGCCTCCGACAGTTATTTTTATATAGTTTATCAGTAAGATTTACGTATTCACTTCAAATTTAACTAACGAAATCAGTTTTATCGATTAAAACTGCTTTAAAAGTAAAAAGCGTTTTTATTCAATTTTAATCATAATTTTTGCATATAAATGTTTCGATCTGCGTGCTGAATATTTTTTAAGAATTACCTATATCTCCGACTTTCATTTACCCCCCCCCCCCTTAACCTCACAGGTTGAAAACCAATGACCTATACTATTATGTGAATTAGTTTGCGGAGAAAAAAACTGAAATTTCACATTAAAATTTTTGAAAAATAGATTTTGCGAATTCCGCGTTCTTCGATTCCAGCAATAACGTGTTGCGTAAGTTATTTCGTAGACGTTTTAATTAATTTTCGATAACTTTTGGGTGGATTTAAATTCCTTTAGAGCAGGGGTCGGCAACCTGTGGTACGCGGATAATTGTGGCTGGCACGCGGCCAAATTTTAAAGTAAAACACATTATAAAGAATCCCCTCCCTGGCTAAGGGTTTTTTATTCTCTAACTTGATTAATTATCAATTTGTATCATCTTAAATTACTAATTAATTTGTATCTCCTTAAGTTACTAATTATTAATTTGTATCTCTTAAATTGCTAATTAATTTGTATCTCCTTAAATTACTAGTAATTTATATCTCCTTAAATTACTAATTATTAATTTGTATCTCCTCCAATTACTAATTATTAATTTGTATCTTTCGATACTAATTATTGATTTATATCCCCTAAATTACTATTAATTTGCATCGCGTAATTTTACTAATTATTAATTCATATCTTTCGAAATTACTAATTATTGATTTGTATCCCCCTAAATTACTAATTATTAATTTGCATCTCCCTAAATTGCTAATTAATTTGTATCTCCTTAAATTACTAATTATTAATATGTATCTCTCTAAATT
>QLNU02015360.1:275285387-275297062 GCA_006491805.2 Dysdera silvatica
TTTACATTGAAACATATATATTCAGTCCCAGAGGAGGATCCAGAAAATATTTTCGGGTGGGCACGCAAAACCAATTGATAGGGCCTAAAAATACACGGCAACAAAGGTGGATCTGGGATGGGGGGCATATCCCGAGTCACTCTGAATCTGCATTTGTTAATTTCTAATAATACTGGTGAAGTAATGCGACCCGCAAGCCAACAAGGATAAGCAAAATTGGACTGAAAAGGGTTGAAGACCCCCTATCCTAGGACATTATCTATAATATTCCAGTTCCTTTGGAAGGACCCGATATTGGAAGGTAACCTCAGCCGTCAAAATCAAGATGGACTATGCTCATCTATCACAATAATTCAACTTTGAGTACCTGAAATGAAAAGTAAAATAGAGTGATAGTGAATTTCATATATATAAAAATCTCACTGGATTAGGCATGGATACATGCTGTGAATAGACATGTCTTATATCTTATGGTTAGATTGGAAATGAATCAAGTAAAAGTAAATGAACATATAATATAGAAGTACATTCAAGCATGTAATAGAAGCTTTATTCGTTATTTTGTAATTAACTATTACACATTAGTGGCATTTAAATCTCCTACTTATTCTCTTAGTTAAGTCATGTTAAGTTTTTCTTAGGTGCAATATAATAGAAAATGGTATAAGTAGCAGGCATAAGCTGATATTGGATATAGATCGGTAAATTTTCACATATTCTGCGCCATTTTTTGCGCTCAAGAATTGCTACTATCGCACTACTCATCAGTTCGGGATGCTTTTAAAGATTTTATAAGAAATATTATCGGTGTATTTTTTATTTCGTCTCTAGTTTTAAGATGCTTAATACTTGGCATTCTCTCCTGGAGACACTTACCTCTTTATGGAGCGAATTATTAGCCGTTTATCTAATATTTTTGTGTGACGCAGTATAACCTAGATGCTCTTGCGCCATAAAAAATCCAAACAAACAAACTAATGTTTTTGTAGGCCTTTTGAGCAATTTGGATTTCTGTAATGTAGTTTTTAATTTATCTTATATATTTTTACAAAGAATTTCCTCCTAGGTATTTGTTATCTTTAAGGTGAATACGCACATACACACATATGTGCACATTGCATGTGATAAAAAGTATTAGAATATGACAGGTTAAGTAATGGTTTTCTAAGGGATGTTTAACATGATACGTTTTCGCTCAGTTTTATCGGTTCTATCATAAAATGTCCTAATATGTTAAATAACATTTGGATCATTGGAAACATTGGATATGACCTGATGCAATTGCTATGTTATGGTTATACATACGTTAACAAAACAATCGTCTGTTAAACTCAATGATTTACTCACGTAAATTTGAGAAAAATAACTGTCTCCTTGGCCAAATTTTCTGCACTGAAACCCGATTGAACCTTTATAAAATACATTGCAATAGTATTTAGGAAATAAAATGACTTCATCAGATCAACATCCTTATACCCAAATCGAAGAGACCATTTCATATAAAAATCTACGAAGTATTCTACAATATTCGTATAAATTCATCACATTTATAAATGTGGTATTGTAAACTGAAGTTAGTCCACCTTATAGGAAATAATATTTACTAAATTTTCGGCATTCAAGTGCACTAATATTTTTTTACCTTAATGATCTACATTACACTTATAAAATTAATTATATTTTATTTTTAATTTTACAGATTTATTTTGTTATTTTTTTTCAGACGCCACCCAATATGCTCACTATGTTTTTAAAGCGTTTGACCATGATCATAGTGGAACTATTAACTTCCAGGTAAGCATATATAATCGCTTCAGAAAACCTCCTAAATTAAGTGTTGAAGCGTGGTTTTTAATTGCTGTATTTACTGCTGCGTTGCGAATCACATGCCAGCACTGACTGCAACAGCATGTGTGTGTCTTCTTCGGATGCGAATGAACGAAGTTAAATATTTGAATGGGGAAAATTCACCCATATGTCATTAGATATGGGAATCGAGAAATTCCCAGTAGGTGATTCATCTGTGACTCGTAATGCACTTAACCCTCTGACTGCTCTTTTTACAAAATCACTTCAAAACTGCATATTTTTTTATTCAATATTTCAAATCTACATGTAATTGAGAGTTAAAATATGTAGCACATTTTTGTAACCAAAGATGATGAGAGATGAAAGATGGAAAAATTTCATACCCGCGAAAATCGCGGGATGAGAAAATTTTGTTACTTTCATGTTGCCCGTGGAAATCACGGGATAAGCAGTCAGAGGGTTAAAGTACATGCTATATTCACGTTACGGCGCGAGTCACGCCTTATAGACTCTGAAAACCTATCACTAAGTCAAAGAACAAATCTTGTATATCTTAGGCTAATCCAATCTATATATCTGGAAGAAGAAAAAAAAACATTGCTTATGCTTGGATTTCGGAACGACTCACAGAAAGACTCGGTAGTTATTTCTCCCAAATATAACACAGGAAATTGTTCATCCTCTCAAACATCTACATACTCTCTATAAAGCTAATGGCACTTCTAGAGAGAAAAGTGAAGAGAAAATGTGTGGAATTCTGAAATGAAAAATCTTCATCTCCTCTCTTCGCGAAATAAGTAATGTGTGCTTCAACGAAGCTGCTCAGTTCTGTAATGTAGAACAGCAGGACCTGATCACCGCAAAATGCATGGTCCACGCACATGCGCAGAATAGAATCTAGTCCCAAAGCCCGGGCTTTGGACGCCTTTGCGGTGATCAGGCCCCATGGGACAGAATTTCATAAGCATGAATATACTTTTTATACTGGGAAGAATTTAATTGACCAATTGCTGCAGCTAGTAAGGTGATGAATTTGAAGGCAGATTCACATATGCGCTCTTGCAATATCAATCCAGTTTCATCCGTACTATGTTTAATCGAATTATAAAGCTTATTTCACCACATACCGCCTCTCGTTCCTTTTCTTTAATGCGAAGCCAGATTGTATCATTAGTTTGCAAGGTGCCTGTCGTGACTCAAAAGATGTCCAATTTTCAAGAGAAAGATTCGAAATTTGCACAAAATAAAAATATGAAGATCTCATTTAAAAATATTATTCATATTTGGAAATTTATGACTCGAAACTAGGCATTATAAAACACTCTGGTATATTTATAACCCACATTTAAAACCTATACTTCGTAACTTATTTTAAACTTTTGGCAGTCTTCCTCGAGTAATGAAGTAATTACTTAACCAGTCTATATTACCTATCTCTAATATTACTATATGCCTCTAATCTTTATTATACATCAATCTCGAATGAAGTTATCAAATGATGAAACAAATAAGAAAATTATTTAATTACTATTAAATGACAAAAAAATTTAACATTTTGTACTCTTCATCGAAAACTGGCTATAAAAGTGCATTTCAAATATTTAGAAATTTTTTTCATAATATAGTGTAATTTTTTTTGTCACCTGTGGGAGCAGTCCTTAATTTTTGACATCTAAATTATCAGTTTTATTTTATTTCCCCATATTTTAGCTTTACTGATGACCTAGGGTTACAACTACCGTCTCTGAGTCCACTAGGTCGAATTCGACCTACAGAAAGCTTGGTCATGTGTAAATGCACTATGGTTTGAGTTCACGTTAAGCCATTGATTCGGTGTTCATGTTAAGCTATTGATTCGGTGTTCACGTTGAGCTATTGGTTCGGTCTCAAATCCCCTTCATGCAGTCTTGGGTTATAAATAGTGCAAACAAAACAACGTATATAATTTTAAAGAATTCATGTCAACCTAACGAAATAAATATAAGGAGACAACGAAACGTTTAAAATTGTCACCCTTTTTTCCAGAGAAGAGTGCGGTAAATGCACGAAAAAACTGGAGATGTAGTAGCCTTGCTCATAACGATATTTCGAAATGTCAATAAACGAAAAGCAGCTTTTAAAATATATTAACTTCAATATTTTTCATCTTTTTAAAAAATGAAAGAAAAATCGAGTCCTCTTTTCTACATTAATATGCTAAAAGCATTAAGTTCGTTGACTTATGGCAGTCTTTTTTTTTCCAAATTCACGATATATGTTTTGCAAAGGAGCGATTTTGCACAAGCATAGAAAGAAGACGGTGTATTAGAAGTTCAGTTTCTGTTCCTTTTTCGAGTGCTGTACAGGATTCAATAATGAATAGTTTTGACGGATGGAGGAAGTCAGTAATAAATTTTCGCCCTCGGCTCCTTGTGTTGAACGTCAAATGAATTACATGCATAGGCAGGGCTTGGGTGTGTGAGACAAATTCTGTTGCCCAGTTTTTTTCCTGCGACTATATTTTTGCAATTGGCGTGTAGAAAATCTTGTTTTCCTACTAGGTTCCTATGTTTGCTTTTTGAGGCGAGCGAGTACAGTCATTCTTGTCTGTCAAGTGCGGTTTGCCGCAATTCGTCGAGCCCTGTGCATAAGTCATATGTTTTCCACGCAGTTTAAATATCCCATAATAATTTGCGTAACATACTTCCAGCGACAAATCTCCATTATTTTATCTATTTAATATATGGAATGAATACCCCGAGCATCTTCTCTAAAGTCATCATATATAAGGAAAAGGTCACGATCCATCGCCTAAATTTACACCAAATACAAATTAATACCTTCATCTTGTCCTTGTTCTTTGTTCTGACGCTACAATTCCTGAAAAATCTGTCCCTCTTTAGCGAACGTCGCGTATCCTCCCTTGTAAAAAAGCTATTCTTCGCTTTTCTCTACTATCGCTGTTCTACCGCCAGCTATTGAAGTAAATTTGCTACCACAAAATTGTTCTAAAATATATAAATTCCCTTAAAATACACACTTCTTTGCGCTTGCCAATAACCACTTTCTCGTCGCGTCAGCTTTTTTTTTTAAATTATCTTTAAATAATTGGAATTCAAATGATTTATAAGAAAGGAAAGGCCCTTTGAAATTAAGCTTTCCTGTTGAAAAATGTTCTGCCATTGCACAGACGATCGTCTAAGACAGATCCGCTAATACTAACTATATGAGGGCTAAATCACGGTACTTCAAAAGTAGCTATCTCCTATTTGGAATTTAACTCGTATTTGTGTGAACTGAGGATATTCAGCTACTACGCCACCAGGATAGTTCTATGTACTACATTCTTTTTTGGGAAATCGAACCACGGATAGCGGGTACGAAACCAGTACTTACTCTTCCTCACCACACACACACACAATAATATATGATAAAGCTCCTGACTGAAATCAAAAAAAAACTGTTGAAGATTCAACTCTTACAAAATGAGAGGAACTGTGTAAGCAATCAAGGAACGGCAGCGTGACAAAGAAATTTTTCCCAGCCGTCAACGATTGGCTGAATGCAAACCATCTGGAATTCTCTTAACAAGTTATTACAAGTTAACCCAGTTGCTAACTGGTCATGGAAGGTTTGGCCAATATTTCCAAAAATTCGGTCTGCGTGAATCTTCTTTTTGCTTCTGTGACGAAACTGTTGAGCAAACAATGGAGCATGTTATTTTGCACTGTCCAACACTGGAACCTGTTAGAATCAACTTCTTAGGAGAGCGGCAATCTACGGTAAACAATGGCCTCTTGCACTTAAAGAAATGGTTTCTAAACGGTTTTTCGGTGAATTTTTGGATATTTTTTCTGCTGAACTTTTTATAGATTTCCTCACTCTAGTGCATTTTTCGAATTCCACAAATCAACTGGACTTTTATAAAACAATTCATTAAGTGTTACAAGCGGTTTATATGAATTTAATTGTTTATCTTGTACATATTTGTATATATTTACATATATTTCTATATTTTGTAAATGTGACATACAAGCTGCAAAATGAGAATATCGAAGCATGTACAGTGCGTTTGGTATTTTAGTGGACACCTGATATTTTTACGTAAATGCTAAAAAAAATACAAAAACTGCGAATTGGCTTTTGAAGAATGCCGAGACACCATAATGTCTTGTAGAAAAATAAATTTTATATAAATATATCGTCACATAAATGGGGAAAATGCAAATTTATGTAACAAATGTTGTTTGTTAATTTAAGGGACACTATCATTCCTGACTAACAGATGGCAGTGCAGGCGCTAAAAAATTTGCATATTGTATTCTTTCGATGCGTAGGTTCGTATAAATACCCGTGTGAACAGGTTTGAGTCTGCGAAAGCAGCGTTTGTAGTCATGTCAGAAAGGAAAATACTTACGGATTTCGAGAAAGAGGAAATTGTGGCTTTTAAATGAAATGGAAAATCCATTTTCAAAATTTGTCAGCTTATTCAGCGTCCAAGGAGTACTATAGGGGCCTTTTCAAAAAGAAACCCCAAAAGGATCCACCCAAAAAGCGGGGAGCGAAGCCAAAACTGAGTAAAAGAGATAAGCGGAACATTAATAGAGAGGCCAGTAACACAGGAAAGTTGGCTGCAAAAATCCAAAACGACCTTAGTTAGCTCCTAGTTAAACGTTGGATAGTATGGAATGTGCTCTCTAATTCCAAAAATTTATCTTTTCGAAAAAGAAAGGGTAAACCACTTCTCACCCAAGTTCACAAACAGGAACACTTAAACTAGGCTCGACGACTCATGAAGTGGAACGATAAATGGTTGCAGGTACTTTTCACGGAGGAAAAGAAATTCAACTTAGATGGTCCGGATGCTTTTCAACATTATTGGCACGATTTACGGAAAGCGCCGCAATACTTTTCTTGTAGAGTTCAAGGAGGAGAGTCGGTGACCATTTGTAGTGTCTTTGGCTACAACGGTACTACGCCTGGAGCTTTCATCGGCAGTCGTATGAATTTCACCTGCTATCAAGAACTTTTGAATGAATATGCCCTCCCATATGCCTCATAAATATGTGGGGAAAACTGGATTTTGCAACAGGACAACGCACCGTGCCATGCATCTATCTCCACCAAAAGATGGATAAATTCAAAAAAGTTTAAAAGTATGATTTGGTCGACACGTAGTCCTGATTTAAATCCTATCGAAAACGTATAGGATTATATTGTTCGTCAAATATATGCAAATGGGAAGCAATTCACGTCGGTTAATGCCTTAAAGGACGCTATTGTGGAAACTTGGTATCAAATCGATCCTAAGTATTTACAAACATTGATAGAATCAATGGATTCACGTGTCTTTAAAGTTATACGCAAAAACGGAGGATATCTCGCGTATTAATGTACATAAAACACTCCAATTTCAGTAAGTGTCCATTAAATTTTCAAACAAGATTGAAAGCCTCATCTTGATTTTGTTACATTTATGAATGATTTAATAAAGATTATTAATCTTCCACTTTGCAGAATACTGTTTTATTGTAGTATCTTTATTTTCATTTTCAAATTTGGCATTATTTCTCACGATAGTGCACTGTTATCAAGTGTCCACTAAAATACCAAACGCACTGTAATATTTAATGGTGCACGTTGAATAAATACTTTTTCCTCTGGAACACACACACACACATAGGGAAGTGTTTTTTATCTATTGGGGGCTAAATTTATGCTGCCACGAATGAACCCAGGTAAGACAAAGCAACCGCTGAGTAATAGCGAGTTTATTGACATATCATTGCAAAAAAAAAAAAAAAAAAACTTGTAAAGATCGAAAATTGTAAAAAAAAGTAAATAAAAATTACTCCGGGCTAAATTAACATTTTCATTCCAAGAACCAAATTGTTTGCCTTTAATTTACAAAATTTCAATCCAGCTTGCAGGAAAAAAAATGCTTTTAAGAAACTAAAATAATATTTATATACAAATGACTGCAAACACTTGGATTAACTATTTTTTAGCGATTTTCCTTGCGTAAGTTAAAAAATGGAAGCCTTTAGGGGAAAAGCTTTTAAAGTACTAGGCAAAAACTGATTTTCGAAGTCTGCCGCATTTTTCCTTCGACATCCGTTTTCGAATCAATAAATTGTGTTTTGGTATACAGATTAAAAAAATTAGCGATAATACAGGGATGGAAAATCAAATTCATAGCAAAGAAATTTCATTATCTGTCTATCACCGAAAAACGAACCCTCACTTACAAGTTTGTGCCAAACACCTTTTATCGAAGAATTGAAAATCCCTTATATCCCTGAATATTCGCTGAAAAATAAAATTTCTGGGCAAAAGATTTTTTTCTACCGGAATCAAAATGCTGTTTCCAAAGAAATCAGATAATCCGATTCTAGCCTTGGGATCAAAATTTCCATTTCTTTCCCAAACGAAATCCCGGATACACAAGCTTCCATAATTCGAGGAAACTGCGTTTATAGCCCAAGAACCTTTTACGATGTCTAATGAAAAAAAAAAGGAAAACAGGATGTGATAACAGTAACCATTGTCAATATGCTGGGTGCTGTGTTTCTGTATGAATGATTGATTTTTAGTATACAGATTTTCTCGAGATAAACAATATTTCGAACGCGGAATTCTGAAGTCTTTTTCGAAAATTAATTTAAAAACCCCTGTACGTTTCCTAAAGAAATATAAATAAAAATATTTGGATGTTAATGGACTACTTTTATGAACAATTCAAGTTTCAACGTGAAAAGGTGGTGGGTAATTTCTTTGGTTGTTGTCGTCCTTGTTAACAAGGTAATGTTGTTGTTTTTTTCTTTCTTTTTTTACCAGGAGTTTGTTCTGGGATTGTCCACAATCTCCCGAGGTACTCCTAGGGAGAAGTTGCAATGGACCTTCAACCTTTACGATATCAACGGCGATGGACGCATCACCAGAGAAGAAATGCATGAAGTTATCAATTCTATTTACAGCCTCTTAGGAAGATTCACAGAACCCATTGTATCCGAACAAGTCACAAAGGATCACGCGGACAGAGTCTTTGACGTAAGTTACTCTCATGGGAGAAATTTTCTTTTTTAAGCTTTCACGAAATAGGGTTTCTTTTCGCTTTTGAATGCTTGAACTTTGAAAAGATTATCCCTCTGGGTCCTTCTTGAAAATTGACTGCTTTTGTAGAACTCTTTCCAAATATAAGCTATGCGAACTAGACAGTATTGTATCTATCTAGCTAAATTCTAATAATACAAGTTATTAAAGATGCTGTTCCCGTTTTAACCAACTACTTTGTAACTAAATGACTCGAATTGTCTTTACAATGTGGTAGTAATAGAGTGGGCAAGGGAGGGGGAAGATGGGTCTTCACAATGTATGACGAGATGGCATCTGTATTTCTACCTATGATGAGGTTGTATATATATTTCTACATATGATAAGGTCGTATATTATTTTGAAAACTCTTTGCGAGATATTCGTGAGAAAATTTAATGAAACTGAAAGATACCCCATGCTTATTTCTGGTTATAATACGATTGGAATATTCAAGCCTTCAGATTTTGATACGGCACCAATTCGTATTTTAAATTATGTCAACATGAGATAATGTACAGTAGAAAATACATGTTATATGTTTAAAATATGTAGGGTATTATTTAATTAGCGAAAGAAAACCACATAGCGGTATTCCTTGAAGAATTTCAAAACAACAGAGCGAAGTTCAAAATGGCGACGTCAGTATTTTTCTTTTAATCGCAGACAAATTCTAGACTATCACGACAAAAAACTTGACAACTCATTTCTTGGCAAAAGCCACTCAAAAACTAAAACATCAAGCCCCTCATTCCTAAATCCAATAAAGTACCAATACGAGATGGATCAGTAATGTTAGGAAATTCGGTTATATGGCGACACAGCAGTTATACACACTGTAGTTACCTTTTCCTGTTTACTTTTAGTTGATCTATATGTCTGCGCAAGGGCTGACTGGGCCGTTGACAGCAGCCCGGACTTTTTACACTTCGGCGGCCCAATGCAAGAAGAATGATAATTAATTAATTTAATTAATTGATCTAATTAAATTGTTTAATATTATTTAATTGATTGATCTAATTCAAATTGTTTAATTTATTTAATTGATTGATTCAATTAAATGTTTCATTATTTAATTGATTGATCTAATTAAATTGTTTATTATTTTCTAATTACTTTGATTAATTAATTTACTATAATTATTTTTGATTGGTTACTTTACTTTAATTAATTATCAATTAATAACTAATAAATACGCAACGTACCATAATGTTCAACGTGAATTCTAACAATTAGTTGTTTGATATCTTATTCAGAACGAAATATACTTATTTGTAGTATATTCGTGAGAACTCGTTGAAATATGGACTTTTATAACATACTTCAAACTGAAGGTATATTATTATGAAATATATAATGCAGTATCTTGACCTTCGAACTTTTTTATGAATTCATATCTTTTGTTTAGAAAATTTGAAAACTGCATATTAGCAATAAAGTTATAAATTTTAACATACATCAGATATATATATAAAAAAAAAACCTTCAACGTTATTGAATATTAGAACGTTGAAAATGTATTCAATAACATTGAAGACTTTTTCTTTCAGGGTTTTTTTTTCTTTTTTATAAAGATTTCTTCATTGGTGAATGAAGAATAACATTTGAATTTAAGCGGAATAGTCCTGTCTGGGATAACTGGCCCGGCTCCGGCGGCCACCCTTTACGATTACCCCCTCCCCAAGTCAAGTCAAGTAAGCGGAATAGAAAAACTACGTGCGTACCCGTCAAAACTTGAATGAATACTAATAAACAAAAGAGAAAAAGCACCCTCTGGCATTTCGTGCCTTTCGGGTTACCATGACAACTAAAATTGAAAAGTAAAGAATTAATCACAACTAACATTTCTTCATGTAGCTATTATTGATTCCACCAGAATATAGTGGCAACAATCATTTTTCATTGGTTTTAACACAAACAAGCAAGTGAAAGAAAATTGCCTAAGGTCGATATTTAAATTTAGCGGGTTTCAATTAACATTAATTCGCGGCCCTCTAATTCGCGACCCTCTAATTGGCGGTCCTCTAATTAGCGGCCCCCTAATTCACGACCCTCTAATTCGCTGTCCTCTAATTCACGACACTCTATTTCGCGGTCTTCTAATTCGCGACCCTCTTATTGGCGGCCCTCTAATTCGCGACCCTTCAATTCAGGGGTCTTCAACCTTTTTCATTCCAAGAGCCAATTTTGCTTATTCTTGTTACTTCGCGGACCGCGCTACTGTACCGATAATATTTGGACTGAACAAAGGCGGATGGGGGGCGTAGGGGGTGATCCCCCCTGGATTCGCTTTTTTGCCATTTTTTAAATCCCAATATTAGTTTACCCCCCACCCCAAACTATTTTCTACATGAGCCGCTGGAACTAAATATACATATATTACAATATAAAATACGTATGGAAGCAAAAAAAAAAAATTTACAATACTTTTAGTTGTTAATATATAAAGCGAAATCAAACCTTTTAGTGAGATTTTTAGCACTGTTTATTTTTAACAAGCCTGTCATATCTTATTTTTGACGTTGCAACCCTAAGAGTGTTTTTAAGGTGGACGTCAGTTATTCTGGTCCTAATTTTTGATTTTACTAACTTCATTCTTGAAAAGAGTTGTTCGCAGACGTAAGTTCTCACGAATAGTGATACCGTTTTCAGAGCATGCAGTCGGATGGTTGGGAAGATGTTCTTATCGATGTATTTAGAATAGAATTCAATGAGTCATAAGTTGAATTTTATTTTAAAATCACTGTTGCACTGCAAATCAATAAAACTACATTTAATATCGATATACGCAAGAA
>QLNU02015360.1:275300603-275352963 GCA_006491805.2 Dysdera silvatica
AAAACCTGGGGAGAAATTACCTATCGGCTGGACTTGTTGTGTACGACCAATAATTCACGCATTGAAACATACTAATAATTACTCGAAACACCTTTACAACTTTCAATGTTGAATTTCATAAAGAAAATTTCCTATCTATTACCTTTCTTTTCTTATATATTATGTTTCAAAAGTATAGAGAAACTTTTGGGACACCTTGTATATCCCATCCGCATTAATTTTTAAACATTTATTTAAATTGACGAACATCGGTCGTTTTTTATCGCATACTGGTCTCACATCAAGCATTCTGAATTCATATAAATTCCTTCGAGTTCAAAGACATGAAATTTACGCGTTCCGTCTTCAGTCTTGGGGAAACTATAAAGCTTAGCTTCGTAGTAAATTCGCAGTAAAGTTCCGTCCAATAGCAAATCCACGCACTTAATTTTTGTGAGGGAAATCCTTGTAGTTTATGTCGAATCAAGAGGCCTGTTGTCGCTAATAAATAGTAAGATAGTTTAGTAAAACAGTAATTAGTAAAATTGATAGTAAAACTCCTTTTATAGTTATAATTTAACGTATGAAATTATATAACATACGCAGAAATAATTCTTCCTTATTTAAGGCCACTGGAATCGACATTTTCCAATATAGATAATAGATAAACTCATGGAATAATATATTCAGTCAATAGCATATAATAATAACATTAAAAACAACATATTTCAGTGGCTACTCCAAATTATGCATTATTTCAAACTCGCTACTAGTGATGATGGGAAATGGAGTATTTTAATGCTACTCATAATCGTGGTTAGAAATTTTTGTTAGAACACGCTAGTAAAAGTAGCAAAATAAAGCTTTAGTATTTTTTCTTTGGCATCGCATGGTTTAGCAATTACGAATACGAATCCTATGGGATTTTCGATGTGTTTGGAATTACTTTGCCCAGCTGTGGCGTATCACATAAATAGATTAGTTGTAGACGACGTGTTCTCGAGATGTTTTCTTCTTTTCTCCAGTAATTTCCAGACGTTTGGACTTCTATTCAGGAAATCTCAACGAAAAAAAAAATTCGTTTCTGTGTTAGTTTCTAGACTACTAAAAGGCTGTTTAATTAACTTCCTCTAAATTTTTATTGAATGCAATATTATTGAGGACGCTATACTAACAATGAGGTATGTATATAAAGCAATTCATACGCTCCTTTCAGGATTATCTTTCTTCATGAATATCTTCTATCGTGACTACTTTTTTCGTGCTTATCTTCATGAATCTTCTTCATAATTATCTTCTTCATGGTTATTTTTCTTCATGATGGTATTCCTTATTTTCCATATATATGCTTCGTACAAGTGCAACACATACTTTCTATAATATTTCTCATTCTATAGAATTTCAGCAGATGTATATTTTAGACTACTTAGAACTTCATTTGATTTACTTACTATTGAAATTTTGGGGCACGCACAATTTTTGACTCAGGGTGGGGGTTCTACTTTGACTCAAGAGCTAGAAAAGAAAGCAACCATGACCCAGGTTAGATTTGAATTAGCGGCTTTTGGGCTGCTTTTCTATATTTAATAATGTACAGAAATTGAAAACTACATCCTATATAATTTTGATAGACTTTTTAATTTGTTGTATCACTCACATGTAAAGGATGTCCTTGTTATTTTTATATTCAGTGCAATTTCATTTTACCCTCCAGCCATATAACATGATGATTGGTTGACACTTTTTTCTTGGAATTATTAATGACAAGTAATTTGAAAAGCAATACTAATAAAATACTTAACACTTACCATGCATTTAAATCAGTATTAGTCGACTGAAATTAATTTAAAATATATTCAAATGAGCCACAAAATAATTAAGCGAAATGAGTTTGGTTAAAGCGGATGAAAACCGTAACTTTAAACCAGTGATTCTTAAACGCATCCTCCAGCACCTATAGTCCTCATATAGGCGCCCATAGGTTGTCCGTAAATAATATAAAAATTTATTTTAAAACTAAGAAGAAATCCATCTGCATATTGAAATCCATTACACATACAATCTATTACAAATAATCCGTATAGAAATCGTTATTTATAGTTTAAAATATGTTAATATATATTTTTTTTTAATTTTGCATAAAACATGTGTAAGTAGAAGCGGCCCTATATTTTGCGAGGCCCTATACGAGAGAACCCGTGTAAAACAAGAAGCTTGGGACCAAAGAAAATGCTTGCCATATCAGACCCACAAAAACCTTGTTCACTCCAAACGATTGAATCGTATTGTACTAAATCATTATATCAAGCGCAATCTATATTTTTCTCATTATATTCAGAAACGCGCAAGATGTGTGCTCGTTATAAATGGGTCCTACTGTATTTGAAAATTTTTCTAAATGTTTTTGATTGAGAGGGGAGGACAAGGGGGCCGTTCAAGTAGTACGTAAGCATCTATAGGGGAGGGGGAATTAAGATTTTCTTATTTTTTCTGACAAGGGGATAGTGGGGGGGAAGTCTGAACCATGCTTAGACTACGTAAGACACAACAAATGATAAAATCAGCACCAGGGGTGTAGTCGAGGTCTAGCGCAGCCTATCGGCGCTAGGGTACTTCTTTTGGAGGCCTAGCGGCGCTAGGACAAAATTTTAGGAAATCATACATTTTACAAACAAAAGCCCTAGGCGGTCGCCTGGCTCGCCTTACCTTAAGGCTGCCTTTGTGTGCAAGTAAATATTATATGCTTACAGTGCGTCGCGAACCAAAAAAATTTCAAAAACAGTACTCCATAAACGGTTGTTTTCGGTAAAACAATAACTTTAGTTCATAGAGAGAGAGAGGGAGGGAGAGAGAGAGTTTCACTTTTCCCTTTATAAATAATATATATATATATCGCTATGTTGCAAAGATGATATAAAATAAAAAGTTCAAAACCTGCTTTCCGAAAATATAAAGTCAATTAAAAGATTATTAAAAGACACTTAAAAGATTTAACTCATCAAAATGAGTAAAAGTTGTGAAAACTGGCTCACTAGAAAGGGTGGTGGTCCTTGATGAACTTGGTGATTCCCTCTAGATGTAGCGATATCTAGCAGATTCTGACTTTATCTAGCTTTTAAAAATAGACAATTAGCTAAGTATTAATGACAGTGTTAGTATTTATGTTCGTTTTTTAATAAATCTTTATTTTTATACGTATTATTAAAATGCAAAATGTACCATAACTAAATATCTACATATCTAATGTCAAAATCTAGAAAATTATAAATTATAATTTAAAACGTATCTAAATATAATCTTGAACAAAATTGGCAACACTGCCTTGACTTTCATCCTTAATTTTGAATTGAAAAATTGGCTTAACTAGATTTATTGGTTAACGTTATTTATAAGCTTTAATGAGATGTATGGGCAGTTGTCATTCACTCAGAATTTAGGAGAATAATTTGTAAATAAAAAAATCTATTGAGTAAATATCCCTCACTATCATTCTTTCAGTTAATCTTGAAATCTAATTACGAAACACCTGTTTGCTATACTAGTTAAGGATTAGATAACAATTTATTTCGTAATTTTAAAGTCAGATTCTTGGTAACCTTGACTGTTTTTACCTTGTAATAGTTTTTAATTTTAAAATATCATTCAGTTTATCTTAATTGCATTGAGAAATAGTGTTTTTTAAACTTTCTCTCTCCCTCATTCCCTCTCTTCGAGCAACCTCTAAATCCTCAATTTTTATATAAACGTTAATTGTGCCTAAAATAGGAGAGTTTTCGTATTTTGGTGTAACCTTTGATCGTAAATTAACATGAAAACCGCACACTGAAAAGCTTGTTAGTTGAGCCTCAAATCGCCCCACTCTTTCGAAGCGGCTTGCCGGTTCCAGATGATGCTGCCACAGAACAACTTTAAACTTGAACTATACGGCTTTTATATTGTCTTTGATTATCTATTATTGTGAACCCCTGGTATCCCCCCTCTCAGAAAATCTTTAAGTCACTCGAACAGTTTCAAAATACGGCTCTTCCCTTAATTGCTGGTGAAGTGAAGTCAACCCCTATCGACTCAATGTTGGCTTGTACAGAGAACAGACCCATCAGCTAAAGAAGCCTATCCGCTTGTCGAAGAAATTGCTAGAAGAAAACCTCCTCTAGAAGAAAACACCGACTAGTGTGAATGTCAGACTATCTTACACTCTGGTAACCCATTTTTCTATCACGGAAGCGTAATCTTATCACCCATCACTTATTGTTGCAAAAAAGTCGTAAATCTTAAAGATCCGTTTGACCATGGTTTCTTACCAGAACAGCTAATCCTGGCAAATAATCTATCAAATAATAATAAGTAGCTTTGTGTGTTGACCATTTGTCAATTGTGTTAATCTTCAGAAGGGTAATAATATCTTACAAAAATGTCAGATATGTATGTAATTTATATTTATGTAAGTCCTAAAATATTACGTTTTGAAATCTATTTCACTTATTTCTAAATGACATAAATTACGTATTATTATTTTATGCGCACTGAACTATAGCTTAGTAAAATGTTTTGCGGAATAATTATGTTTCGTGTATAAATTACAGAACGTATTATTATTAATACTGTATAAAAAAGTAGCATTGTAAAAACAAGTTTAGGAATTCATAAACACATTTCATATTTTAAAAATATATTCGTTTAAATTTCAAAACGAATATTGCATTCATAGATGACCAAGAATTGGTTTCAAACCAATAACTTGATAAAATTTTAATAAACATTTAAAAATTATGCAACACTACAGCATGCTGAGCAATTAGAATTATTCCCGCACAAAAATGAATCAAAGCTGTCTTATTCAAGCTTACACTACACGCACATTTCGATCGATATATTTCTTGCAATTGAAGGTTAAAGCTTAATTTTTGCTCACAATAAAGTGAAAGTTTGGTGTTGTTTATTTTACGCATTTTGTAGTTTAAAATTCAATTATAATATCAATACTTACACATTTTAAATATCCATAGTTGGAAAATATTTATATATTCAATTAATTGAAAGAAATGTTAATTTTTTTAGAATTATGTTATTTCAAATGTGTCCGAAACAAAACCAGAATTGATAACCGCGAATGATCATTCACAAAAATTTAGATCTCTACGTACCGTTCATTTTTGTGGCTCGTTTTTGACCCGCTTGTTTATGAACGAATTCAGTCTATAAGTTGTCTAGTATCGTTGCAGTAACTTTCCGCAACCAAAGGGTTAAGGACTCAACAGTTGCCGAGATAGCTAAAAGAGTTAAATCACAAAAGTGAATCAGATTTCGTGAATCAACTCCCAAAAAGGAGTTATTCCGTTCTCTATCTCTAAAGTCAATAATAAAGATTTGAAAATTTTAAGGCACGGCATTTTATATTTAAAAAGTGTCTGCATTCTCCCGAGTTTCAAATCGCGTTGTGCTTAAAATATCGGTATTTTGCATAATTGCCCCAAATCGTGGAACTGTCAATAATTAGGACTAACGCACTACTTTACCTTCACGTAGGTAGAAATGCCGTGAAATGTAATTCACTCACTTACCTTATATACATACAAACGCATCGAAGTTTATGCCTAGCTTTCAACAACTCTGACTTTCGGGAGAAATTAAAGGGTTGAAGTTTCCGCCAACGTAATGAGAATTCACTATAATGGGTATTTAAGAAGCATTATAAGAGTATTTGGATTCGATGAGTGCAATACACAACTTTATAGAAGTATGAGATTTGTAAGTAGGTTTAATATAACATTGGAATCCACTCTATATCTCTCATTTGCTTCCTCAGTTCACTTCGAGATGAAATTGCTCCAGTTCAAGCTGTTCCCGTAACTCTTTCAAATACTCATCTCCAAAACATAATGCTTTAATATATGTAGTAATATTTATTTACATGTAGTAATATTTGTCTACATGAAGTAATTTATTTACACGAAGTAATTTATTTACACGAAGTAATTTATTTACACGAAGTAATTTATTTACACGAAGTAATTTATTTACATGAAGTAATTTATTTCCACGAAGTAATTTATTTACATGAAGTAATTTATTTCCACGAAGTAATTTATTTACATGGAGTAATTTTATTTATATGTATGTAGTAATTTATTTACATGAAATGGTATTTATATGTATGAAGTAATTTATTTATATGTATGTAGTAATTTATTTATATGTATGTAGTAATTTATTTACATGAAGTAATTTATTTATATGTATGTAGTAATTTTACATGAAGTAATTTATTTATATGTATGTAGTAGTTTATTTACATGAGTAATTAATTTATATGAAGTAATTTATTTACATGAAGTAATTTATTTACATGTAGTAATGGTTTTCCTCACATGCTTTTATTTACATGTATTACATGTAGTGATGTTTTACACTTGCTTTTATTTAGAAGTAATTTTTTTCACATGCATTTATTTACATGTAGCGTTGTTTTACACTTGCTTTTATTTAGATGTGATAATTTTTTTCACATGCATTTATTTATATGTAGTAATGCTTCTTTCACATGCTTTTATTTACATGTAGTATTGCTTCTTTCACATGCTTTTATTTACATGTTGTAATGCATTTTTTTCTTTCATTCATTCCACTTGCTGTAGAGTTATCTTAGTTTTCATGGGACCCGATACCTAATTAAAATTTTTTATCGTCCATCAGTTGATGCATCATGCAATAGCTCGTATTGAAATATATCGGGTCCATTGTTCTTCAGTGGTTTTATAGCTTACTCCATAGGTTGGTTGGCTATCCGTCTTTAATGGACAACGAAAACTCAAGTACGATTCCCCATACTGCTTTTCATCTACTCTGTTTTTATACCCTTCGCATTAGTTTTTGAATTGGAGAAGTTCTAATCGATAATAAAAGACGACTGAAGCAGAGTTCATGCTTAGAAAGTCAGCAAGTCTTTACATTATATGTTACAATGCGGTTTCAAAGCAAAAAGGGGGATTCGAAGAGATTTAAATCGAAACGAATTACTGCAGAAAGCGTTGATTCCAAATTTGCTACTGTGTATTGATCTCGTTCCATTTATGTTTAGGGCATGTTCGTGAAATCTTCGACTCTTATAGGAAACCGCTTAAGACCCCGTTTGTGATAAACGGTTGAAATTGATCGCATGCACTTTCGGAGAAACGACGAGGAATTGCAGCACGTTCTTTTGTCGTTTACGAGAGTTCTATGCTTTGGCGTAATAGTGTGACATAATTTCAAAACAAATTCTGGCTCTCTTTCTAAATAAACAGAATTTGATAGCATCTGTGTTCTGCTGAAATATTTAAATGCAAATCTCTCTCTTGCTTGCAGGCGAATTATGGATTTTTGATAAACAAGCATTTTTCAAATGTAGCTCGTTGGCACGCGGTCACAAGAATATCATATTTCTGCAAACTGGAAAATTTTTCTTTAATCAAATTCTGTCAAATATTTTCTCAATAGCGCTTTAAAATTCGCGCGAAACTACTGTGCTGTCAGTGCAATCGACGCGAAAACGTGGTTTTTCCAAAATTTTCAAAACAAGTCAGTTTGCGAATATTTCCCATTTTCATCGCTATTCTGTCGAATTCTAAAAAGAACATTATTCTCTTTCAAAATCCAACTAACTGTACTTAAATTCGGGAAAACCTTCATTTTAATTTCAATGACAGCCACCATTTTCTTCCGAAATGAAATGTATCTGAAACAGAGTGAATACATCAGAAATTGCAGAGGCAAAGAAAATTGAATCACTTTCGTATCTGTTTCGCGACATATTTATCTTATACTTTGGGATTTGGAATTTCGCTTCCGCGAGTTAATCGATTTCGTCTCCATCTCAGGGTACATAAAATCGGGTATTTCTTTGCAGTCTTTGGTAGAAAATCTGTTTTTTAAGTTCAAAATAAATAGAAGTTCGTCCATCAAATTCAGTACAGAATTTTGTTTTTGCTTACTAATAATTCTATTTCGGAAGATGAAAATTAATTAAAAAAATTGGACAACGGTGTCGCTTATTTTTATTATAATTGACTCATCCACTTCTTAAAAGTGACACCTCAAAAATATATTCAAACTGTTTTTCTGGAATACATTTAGAGGTTTATTTTCGATATTTGTTTCTCTTATCCTCAATACTGATTAGGTTCTTAGTACATCTTTCATTCTGCCAAATATGTTTCCCGGTTTAGAATATAAGGTATGGCTCTTCCTTGCTCCAAGAAGTAAACAGCAAAAGCTTACTCTTTTTCATATCACATCTCATCTGTTCAGGATCATAGTTCCAACACTTTTTCTACTTTCGCGAGATTTAGCAGTTCAGACCACAGCTTTGTTCCGACTCTGCTATGTTCGAATCCCAAGAAATTCACGTAAGTATAATGGTTCAGGAGTCGCCTAAAACCACCGTCCCACCACCAATGATGCTTGAAACGGTCCAAAGACTGCTTCAGGAGTCATTACAGCGTCATTTACTGCGCACATACACTGCGCACATAAACCCAGATACTTTCTTCTTAAAAAATTGTATATTGCAAGCACTCGTTGCACGGCTAACCAGGTATTAAATCCTATGATAACGATGTAAATTTCAAACCGAATACACTGATTGTATAAACTAATGCTGCTAAAATAAATATACGCGAAAAATTAATTTGTATCAATTAAATTATCTCGTGATATGAAATGTTAGTGAGGAAATAATTATAACAAAACTATTAGAATTTAATGTCAGTGACACGACACCAACGAAAACCTATGCCAAGATGAAACATAATATGTATTAGTCTTTATTTATGATTCGTTGATTGGAAAAGAATTGGTTGTCAATTTCTTTGCTTTTCTAATACATATAGTTTTATTTCGAACTTATCAGAGTTCCTACAATGCCCATAATATTTCTCTATTGCATCCGAACATAAATTTCAAATTCCAATAGTAGGTGTGCATGTGAAAAAAAAAAGGTAATTATTAAACCTTTTTTCCTATTTAGTACTATATAACTTCAATAATATTTAGATTGTATTTGAGTCACTTATATTTCAATACAATTTTTTTCTGATATGTGCATTTTATGTTTCAGAATAATTAATCGCTGTTAGAAAAACCACTCTTCGCTTCGTTTATTGTTTCTCTCGACAATTTTTTCAAAAAAGTTTTGAATAATAACACAATGCCCTCCAAAAATCGTTTTAGAAAGGAATAAAAATTCTACTAGCCACGACGTTCTTTATGGCGAACTCTTATCTCATTTATTACTAGATTTAAAAATAAAATACGAGTAGATAAATCGAATAACATTGCTTTGTTTTTGATAACTCTTTTTGGATGGAAATTCCCCAAAAAGCTCTTGCAGCAATGTTTAGATCGTAAAATCGGGTTTTATTTTAGTTCCACCGAAATGAAACAACTCCATTTCCGACGCCCACCTTTCAGTATAAGCATAAATCCAATCTTTCCATTAATAAAAAGTCAATTATTTGCTTTATAAATATAGATAAATTGTATTTCTTTGGGCATTTCTTTCCTCCGAATTAAATTAAATTGAAAGTTGAAAGAGCAAAGAAAACAGTGAAGGTCGATTTCTTTCCTCGAAGTTGTACTTTAATTTCATAACTTTAATAAGTAGTAACTTATATTTTATCTTACGAATCTTAGTTCTCAAGATTCTTTTTCCACATCTTCCTGTTATCTTATTTTTACATTTTTCCCCAAAACATTCCCATGTTATTACTTCTTTTGTCTCATTTGGTCTAAACTTGTCGATGCTTTCGTTCAATCTACCGTTTTGTGTAAATTAGCCCTCAGCTTTACAATCGAAATTTCATTAGATATTTCGCAGATTTACTCTATCGTTACAACAGTAAGTTACCTCCATTAATAGTAATAAAATACGAAAAGAGAACTGTAGTACAATCGAAGCTACTAGCTATGTATGTAAATCAACATGATATTAATATATTGGGTTAGTGCGAAAGGTCTTTCCTTTTTTCCTATAAAAGATTCGACGGCGTTTTCCACCAATCCCTTTTCCTGAATTTGGAGATAAACTGGTTACAGAAAGTTAAGGGGATCACTTACGATTTGTGTACAGGAATCCACATTATAACAAAATTAGTTATGGAACATCTTTTGGAGGGGAAACATGGTGTTCGGAAAAGTGTGCTTTCGGTTAATAATAGTATACGATGGTAGATTACTAGCAAAGAAAAGGCTGATTTCTCGTCACCTGATTGGAACCGAACCCACAGCATAACCTCTTGATCACCAGGCTTTACTGTCACTCACAGATGGAGGACTCATATAGCTCAATATGTAAGAGCACTAGACTGATTTTCAAGAGATTTTGGGTTCGGTCCCCACCTGGCGTCGAGAAATCATTCTTCTGTTTGTGAGTAATTTATCTTCTAATATTACCACATCATCGGCTATGATAAGAATTGCTGACTTTAATAAATAACTCACGAATTTAAAAAAGGTGTTAATGCGGCAGCATGTGCAAGGAAGGAAAATAAAGCGTGTGGTAGTGATGTGAAAATCGAACTCACGTGTCAAAATTGGTTTAGGAAATTTCGTTCCCGAGATTCTGACGTGTGATAAACTTTGATCTAGCAGGCCATTAAAAATTTATAACGACGTTTCGAAACAAATGATTAAAGAAAATCCACGACGGAACGCGCAAAAATTAGCGAAATAATTGAAATTTGATTACACAAGTGCTTTAAATTAGTGCTTCTCAAACTTTATGAGGCCGCAGCCCGGTAAATCTTTTTTTTTATAAGACGAGGGCCCGGTAAATGCTTTTTTATAAAACGAAGGCTCGGTAAATGCTTTTTTATAAAACGAAGGCCAGTAAATGTTTTTTTTATAAGACGAAGACCCGGTAAATGCTTTTTTATAAGACGAGGGGCCGAGTAAATTCTTTTTTTATAAGATAAGGACTCGGTCTGGACAAATTTACTCGTAAATACCTTCCATTTTTTTTAAAGTTCATATATTAAACTAGCATATGTATGAATAATTTAATTATGCTACAATCGTAAGGGTTATCAATGCACTCCTTCTATTAAAAGACACTTTTCTGGTATATTCTTTCTTGCTTGAATGGTCACTTGCATTTGCAACACAGATGGTAATTCGCTCAGTTTTAAGAACAGAGGATGTACCGTACATTATTGTAATTAGCTGGTCATGATGAGTTGTATATCCTTTCTCGAATGCTAAAAGATTTAGATGTCTGAAAATTCTCGGTCATTCATGAATACTCACATATTTAAAAATACACGGCATAGTCATTGACAGTTTCTTCACCAATGTTATTTAGGTGTTCTGGCTCAGAGATTTTCAACACATTCTCATTAGAATATTTCCACAACAAAATACTTATTCATGGAAAATGCTTAGAAAACTAAAATGACAAATTCCAGGAGAATCTCTCGCGGCCCGGTATAATTGATTTTAGTGCCCGGTACCGGGTCGAGGCCCGGCAGTTTAGAAATACGACTTTAGGTCACTTACGCCAACCAAATAAGCTCTCTGATTTCGATCTTTGAGTACCTTATGAATTCAGCGAAAAAAGTTAATCAACTAAGTTATTAAGAAACAATTTTTATTTATAACATTATTGTTATTTTTTAAATGTTATATTTTAAATAAATAAATTAAATTATTGCTTGCACTACCCTGCCTTTTCGTCATAAAGACGATATTTTTTTAATCAAAAAATCAAATTGTGACCGGTGAATCGTGTACAGAAACAGAGTGAAGAAAAAGCATTGGTTCACTGAAGGTGAAACCCCTTTAATTTAAGCCTTAAAGGCAGATTTGTATCAAAAACAAAAAAAAAAGATCACGCAGTGTTACTGTATGGATTCCAAAGGAATAATTTATAGGGAGTTAATTCAAGCAGAGGTATAAACGTAAATTTAGGCTGTTATTATAAAAAAAACAAAAAAAACAAAAAAAACAACAACAATTGAAAGAGACACTATAAGTGAAATGACAAGCATCGATGAATCGGAAAGTAAATCTTCCACCAGGAGAACGTCAGACCTCATGTGGAGCTTCAATCAATATAGAAATTAAACGAATTTGGCTAGGCATTTCTCACTAACGCTCCATACTCTTCTGAACATACCCCATCGAACTGCCATTTGTTTCGTTTATTACAAGGTTATTTAAACGAGTGAAACTGCAGTTTCTCCCAGGGAATGAAAATATATTCTGCTTAATAATTTGTAGTATAGCTAAAAAACTTCTACGGAAGTAGAATTAGTAAGTTGGTAGATAGGTAAGGAAATGCCATAAATAATGCAAAAAATCATACTATTGAATAAATAAATTATTATTATACTCAAATTATTGTTTTCTCTTTAATAGCGGTGGAAAAAACTCTCCCACTAAACCTATACGTATATGCACTTGCGTGCCTAATGAAGGATTGTAAACTCTCAATATACGTATGTCACATGTATTTGCATTTGCATTACTTGAAAAGGAACGTTCATGTATATTTCCTCCAAACCCTTTTTTTTCTCTTCCTGTATTTAAATTCATGATTTCACACTGTGTATGAAATGTAAAGATGTGTACACTGTGTATCAATAATAAGTGTGTATTAAATATTTCATACAACAGCAAATTAATTTCACAGAGCTGTGTAGCCATTATTATATGCTACTCAGTACTGCAAATCATAATTTTAAGGAATGTATACATACAATGGAATAAAAATGCAAATAATAATAATAAATTGTAAATTCTCCAATAAACAAGCAATAGAAATTTCTAGAACAGTGCGCAATAGGTCCGATGCTCCATGTGCTACTTGAATGCCCAGGTCCAAGTTATTTTCGCCAGTGAAGATACATTGCGAATATATTTCTGAAAGTACTTTTTTTACCTTATTAAAACCATCATAATGTATTTTCTGATTATTTAACAATTACAATTTAATTATATTAAATATATTTTATATATAATTATATTTATTGCAGTTTGTTATGTAATAAATTAAACAAATTAATAGATATTTCCTTTTTGTATGCATCCATCTTCATGTAATTCGGTTTTTTAGTTGACCTGGAGCATATCTTTCGCATAATACTGTGCTTTACTGAGAAACTGGTGTCTATGTCATTTCGTTATACGCCGTTCTTTTGGGAACAGAGAAACGACACTATTGGAGGTAGATACCCTGGTACCTACTACAGTAAAACCACCTTAATGGACACTCCTAACTAGCGGACACCTCTATTTACCGGACACTTTTCCAATTTCCATTCCCAGTACTTTTCATTCCGTAACCCTCTCAAATAGCGGACTTCTCTTAATAGCGAACAGATATTCAAGTTTCAAAGCGTCCTCTATTTAGAGAGTTTATTGTATAATTAAAAACATTAATTTGTATAAAAGCACATACTGTCATATAATTAATTTTGTAAGGTATTATTACCTTTCTCAAGGCTTTGTGTGTTGACCATTATTTGGCAATTGTGTTAGCCCTGAAAAGGTTAACAGTGTCTTTCCACCTTATACACGACGAAAGGGGGCGTTGTTCCTGTCCTTGTTGGCCTAGCAGTTCAGGCACTCCGGGCTCAACGGGGGGATCTTGGTTCGACTCTAGGATGAGGACGATGTCTCTTTTTCTCCTATTCTAAAAAAAAACAAAAAAACTCTAGATTGAGCTTAAACGTGGATGTCAAAATTATTAATCATGATAATTAATTTTCTCTTCTGTTTCAGAAGCTGGACCAAAATAAAGATGGCTTCGTCACTTTTGACGAATTTCTGGAAATTTGTTTGCGGGTAAGTTTGTATAACATCAAATTGTTTTTATGAGTATGCTGAAAAAATAATGAAATCAGCTTTTCAAGGAACAATTGGCAAACGAAATGCTTATCATAAAATTAATTGAAGACCCTAAGTTTTTTAAGAGCGAATATTGTAAAATAAATGCGTGAATTCTACCTGTCGTGTTCAAATAAACACATCCACACTTACATTTCTAGTTTAAACAGCGTTTTAACATTGTGGGATTTTGCTGGTGATTGCGTTGTAATTTTCAGTATAGAGAACACCACCTCTCGCATTATTAAAGCTATTAAGTACTATAATTTGAAAAGACGTGTTAAAGCACATACGTATAACTAGTTTTGCAATATAAGCTGCGTAGACAAGATTGTATAGGCATCTAGATTAAACAGAAACGATAGTATTTACAGGCTAAAATTGGTACCTTAAAGGCTTACATGGCACTGTTGAATACAGTGACCCTTGTAGATATTCTTCCCATACAATACCCATGTAATACCCATGTAATACCCATGTAGATATTCTTCACATAACCTGATGGGAGGTCTCTACTGGAATATAGTACCCATTTCTCTCGCAGAGCTTCTACCAGAGTTGTCGTGGAGGAAGGTCTCTACGGCAGATCGAATGTGGAAATGAAGGAGACGAGCATCCTATGCGTCAATAAAGCACTTTAGAGATAAGCTAGAAACCCGCATCCGTTTTTAGATAGCAATACTTACCTCTACGGCGGATTTTTCAGAAGCTTTGTCAGGGAGATGGAGAATACAATACAGACTTCGCGATATGCCACGGAAAGCACGCCTAAAACAGTCGCTATTAATATTTCGGCCCAAAGAGGGTCGACAATGTATTGATTTCGATTAGCAGGAGGGGAGGCAGAGCGTACCAGCCCTTCTAAGCAGTTTAGCAGATAGAGCCCCTGACCAAGCCCTACTCTTCCTGACATCATTTTCCAAGGGCTAAAAGCTCACGGATTGTCAAGCTCATAATTTTTTTAACGATTCTCGTGAATAATTTTTGAGTTCGGTTTCGGCTCTGGTGGCGTGCGGACATCTTTTTGCTAGGGTCCGGGTCTGGCGGGCTTTGGTTCCTGCTCGTACGACTATGTCGCTTGTGGTAGGGCTTGACTTTGTTGGAGTGTATGGGATATTGGCCAGGCCGCTGAATTGCGGTGAACTAATGTTTGTGTTCCCGCTATTCTGGGACCGGACTCCGCTTTTCCTCGAGGACCGGTCTTTGTCTCCGGGGCCGTACGGGCGTCCTTTGTTCCGTCCCGGGCTGTTTGGTCACAGTCTCCGCTCGTGGGCTGCGTCAATATCCTTGGAGAATCTTTCATTTTCCCCGCGGATGGAACACCGTCTAGACGCGTGAATGGGATGGATGGCGTTTAGTGCGCTCTGGTTGCAGGGACGGCTCGTGACCGTTCCCTGCCGCTTTGCGGCCCTCCGTGCCATCCATCTATTTCATCTGCTCTCCGGGGCAGATTGATAGCTGATTGGTTTACGATTGACGTTAAATGATGACACCAGTGCAAGAAGTGCGTCCCTATACGCCATTATGGATCGAAAATATCCCCTTCTTCCATTGGCTGTCAAGATCTCTTGACATTAAAACCTGTCTGAGATTACAGTGCTGTCCGTCGGCGGCCACCCTTCCCATTAAGATCATGCACTATCTACTACTTTTACTTCTGAATAATTTTTAATAAAACAGAAAAAGATTCGTGAGAGGATCTTTAGGATTCTGAGATCATAGATATTTATCCATTTCTTCTCCTCCCCCAAATCTCAACCCTGTAAACCAATAGTTATGCATGTTTCCCTTGTATCTATGTGTTTACATAATTTTTTTACGTAATGTACATGTTGAACTACCAATTATACTTATATTACAGTTGTATAGTTACGTTACAGTTGTATAATTATGTTGTTGTATAGTTATGTTACAGTTGTATAGTTATGTTATAGTTGTATAGTTTAGTTATAGTTGCTGCTAATTATAGTTATTTCGAACTTAAGATGAAATTAAGCACTCGTAAGGAATGTAACTTAAAAACTTACGTAAACGTAACCGAAATGGAAAAATTCTCCTAATCAAATAAGTATTGTTTCAACACGTGCATTCCGTCTAAATAATTTTGTTCCCTTGTCGAATAGATTTTGCATGAATTCAAATAAATTTCGTTCTAAAATAGGAATTTAGCTTATGTTCCGCTTTTGCTAATCGTCGCGTTTTAAATATTTATACGTCTTCCGACTCATTTTGAGTGAACGTGAATATTTTGGTTTATCCTTTTATGTGAATTTTATATTTCGTAATGTTTGCCTTCCTGTTAAATGCGCTGTGTAAGTAGTGGCATAGGAAAGGGGGGACTGAGGGAGCTCAAGCGCCCCTCCCATTGATGCCACCAAAACACATTTTCTTTTTTAAAGCTCCATCACATACAATCTTCTTAACGCCACTTAAGCCCCCCCAAGTGAGTTTTGAATTGCCAGGTTACTGTGTGTAGGTGTATTTGTAAAGAGAAAATAAAATTCGAGATTTTAATGTCTTTTGTATGCTTTCAGCTGTAAGAAGTTCGTTATACATATGTGTGTGTGTGTGTACTCATGCGTAGTATCTGGAAAGGGCTCTCTACAATAAAAATAATTGAGTTGCACTAAATTTGAACTGATAGCTCATCTCAATTTAAACAAATTATGGAAGACACGGCAGGATATTTATTTATTTGGTTCGGATAGACTACAGCATTTAATATTCCTAAACTCTCAAAACATAAAATGAAGCTACATAGAATAAAAATTCTATGTGTTAACTACAAAAATGAACTATTTCTCATACGTTCGTTGAGCCTGGTATAATTAAGATTAAATTATGAAATATATAAACCGAGTGCATGTAACGAAAATGCATCTTAGCTGCATCCTTTTTCAGTTCTCTGCTTATAGCAGAAATAATTATCTACAAAAAACACCGAGATTAAAAAACATTCTCCCGCAGCGAAACCAGCAGTTAATTATGTATTACACGAGTACGTAGATTCTTCTACGCCACAAAGGATAATTATTTCTATAAGTAAAGTGCTGGACGAAATATTCAGTAATACGTATCATCTACAAGTTTCTTATTAATGTACCTCGTATTCCCTTTTTTAATTTATATTATAATACACACATACTTAAGATCGAGGGTAGCATTAAAGACAACGTATTAACAGATGCATTTCTTGTTAAAGTAGAAAACGAAGTCTTTATATTTGATATCGTAACTAGAATTATATATTTATGGAATGGTTTCGATCTCGGCATTAAATATTTTATCTGTGTATCATAAATATTACTGGCGGAAATATCGTAATCCGATTTTTGTTGGATTATCAAACTAGAAAACATGATAGAGCATTACACTTCAAATTTAGTTAACTGATATAATCTAAGCGTTATTTTCCGATTTTCAGTTGAAGCGAAAAAATTAATTTTTGTGCTTCTCGTAATTATCGATTGTTGCTATTGCTTTTAAAGAAATTTTGTTGGAATTTTGTCTAATAATTATAAAAGTAGCGGAACCATTGTATTAACGTTATTTTAGTAATTGCTGTGTTTGAAGTAAACAGTAATTGCTGATTTTCTCTATTAATATTCCGACTTTAATTTTAAAAAATATCACCAAAAAATTAGTCTTAAACCCTCCGTGCCGTACCTAATTTCGCAGTAAGCGTTCCTAATTTCGCAGTAGACGTTCCGAATTTCGCAATATATTCCGAAATTAGGGAAACTATAATTTCACAATGGGGTTTCTAAAAAGCAGGTTTTGTGATTTGCACAGTAATTTGATAAAATAAAAACAACTTCATTAATTCGAATTTTTTTAATTGCATACGAAATCAATAAATTTCACTAATCTGAATCTGCATCTAAGTATAGTTTGCATTTAAAATCAGGCTCATGTCGCATCGTTCCCTGACATCGTTTATGAAACGGTCATTTGCATAGAAGACACAGGATCCAGGATCCACCTTTTGAATCTCCCTTATAAATTTTGGCACAAGTGGAGCACCGATTTTCATTAACTTTCGGAAGTCGGACCTTTCGCTTCGAATTGATGTCAGATGTCAATGGTTTGTCCATTTCCTTTTCAGAATTACAATCTAAAAATCTGACTTCATCAGCATTTACTCTTTCTTCGCTTGCTCAAATTCGTACCATGATTTCGAACTATAATATGTCCTTAGTCTCCGGGGGGGGGAGGGTTAACGATGTTGGTTACTGTATTTGGGTCGATGGTTATTTTTGAGAGATTAGAGACATCGTCTGAAATAGCATTCCTATTAAAGGGGTAAATTCCTGTATTTTTGGATCCGTTGCAGGTGTTACTCATACTACATGATTCAATGTAGAGCTTGCTAAATATGGGAAAGAAATCATTTCTTCCAGATTTATGGCCACAATTTTTTAGCATCATTTTTACGCCTTTACGTACCCAAGCTGATAGCATAGAACCAAATACTGAAACGTCGAGAGGCCGCAATAGATGAGTTGTGTGGGAAGGAAAAAGTTATAAAAATGATTTGGTTTTCAGACTTCAGGAGTTATATGTCTATTATGTGAATCCATGAGCAGTGGAATAGGGCCCTCTGCACATATGGATTGTAAAAAATGTTTAAAAAAAAACAACAAAAACAATCTCAAAATTCATCCATCCATTTTTAGAAACAGCAACTATAGCGTTTGTAGGCATCTGTAATTTTATAGATTTATCAATGTTCATCTTCCCTTTAAATATAATTAGGTAAGGCCCACACTGACCAGCCGCACTCGCAATTAATAAAACAGTTGTTGTTTTTCCTACTTTGGCTGCAGTAATTTGGTAAGTTCTTTTCGCACCCTTTGCTGAAACTATACTTGGTGGTTGAAACTGTTGAAACTGTCTATACTTGATGGTTTGTTGACATAGATGAACCCGGTTTCATCCAAGTTCCACAAAAGATAAAGTTTGTTCGTTAGATCGTCTTTTGTAACAGCCGTTTCAAGAATATGATAGAAGTTGGATATGGGCTCTTTCAGTGTTACATCGGCTCGATTTAACGAAAGATTCTTGAGAAGACTCATCCGGAGTTCATGCCTCGCTTTAAATCCCATCCACCATTTCCAGCCAGCATGTTCTGTTTCCGTATTAAAAGGGCTGGAACTATCGGGCTTTCTTCTTTCTGCAAATCTAAAAACATATTGTCTTACATCAGTACATCAGTAGCAGAAAGTCCAGATCCCAATCGTCTCATATCGTTCATGTATCGAACAAGTTTTAATTCATCCTTACTGGACAATGCAAACGGCTTACCTAATTTATGGAGTTCAACAGCTACCACTTCAGAACTTGGGGTCTTATTCATAAAACCTTTTAGTGTGGTGTAGGAAACACCTGCCCCCTTGGGTGTTCTATAAACTGTTCATCCATTTAGAAATTCTCAACTGCTTTGGAAAGATTTTCGTGTTCATAATTTTTTCTATAATTTTCTCTCTTATAAGCCATAATTTCTATAAAAAATGAAAAAAACTATAGGCCTAGCTGTAGTTTGTAAGACTATCTATGTAGCTATAGGCTGTGGGGTCAACGAAGGGGTTCGCAAGGGCTATCGTGAGTTAAAAAAAGCAAATTCTTGACAAGCCTGTTGCCATGATTCATATTTTTTAAATAGGCTTCTCATGTGCTAAAAATTCAAATTTTCTTTCCTAGTCTTTAGTTCCAATATAAGCTTGAGGGTAGTTTAAAACGCGCTTATTCTCCTTTTCTGACTAAAAAAAATTTTAAGGAATCCCTTGTTAAAAAAATTAGAGTGACATCTTTATCTGTCTTTGGATAGGCTATAAGCCAAGGCTGTACATAAGGGGAGTTTGGGGGTTAAATCGGCCCATTTTGGGCAAAATTAACGTTACCTCTATGGTAGGGATATTTAAAAAAAAAGCCACGAGGAACAAGACAGACTGACAAATATAAAGCGGAACCTCCGTAAGTCGACGCCGAAAGGAACAAAAAACTTCGAGTTACCGAAAATTCGAATTATCGAAACGCATGCATAAACAATAGGCCTACATTTTGTTCGTCATTTCTTATTGGACCGACTTGTTGAAAATTCCGTTTCATTGAAGTTCGACTTTCACTGTAATAGATAACAACACTCTTTAACATATTCTCTCCTTTATTCTTTTCAAGAGAATACGAAGAGCTAAGTGTGCGCAAATTAATGAAGTTTCCTGTACTCCAATAAAACACAGCAATTTTACTTACGCAGTGCTTTCTTGGTATGTTTAGCTGTTCATTTTTCACCGCCTGTATACGATTAGATAGCAGCATGGCGTTTGCCTTAGAATAAAATTTATAGAACCTGTTTTTCGTTGAATGCTACTCCTCATTATGATCCCTGCATTAAGTTTGTTTATCAATGATCTTGATGCACTTGACTGCCAGGTTTCAGGAATGTAAATTAACCTCTGCGAAGATAAACATACATTTGTTCGGCTGAGACACTTCAACTCCACTGATGAACTGATTCGCGATACACTCCGAAACGTAGAGTTTATTAAAAAAGAAAATAGAATTAAGGGAATATGCTTATTTCTTAAACACTGTGCCTATCAGTTCTCGAACTGGAATTGTAATTAGAACTTTCTAAAAGTCAGTATTTCCTATCTCATTAGAAGCGTTGTCATTGTAAAATAAGCTAATATTTCTTCGTGAAAATGTATACAAGTCAGAAACATTGCATTTGGTGAGCATAATTTACTCGTCAGTTAAATTTTAGCTCTCAAAAATTGACCACCGTTCTAAAACAGTACAATTTTTATAATAATCCACGTTTTCCCAACGCTTTAGTAATTGCTTTATAGCACAAAATGATTTAAGGTAGCTCTCTGTGAAATGATCGAATATACAGGGTGGACCAAGTAAAGTCAATAATGTAAAATACTTCAAAAAGTGTTTGAAACGAAAGGTGCTTGTGTTGAGGGGGGGAGTATTTTTCATTACCTATATTTTACTTAGGGGGTCGTTTTCAAGATCATTTAAACGTCAAACTGTTTTTTTTAAAGAGAAACCTATATTTTTTATTTTTTATTTCTCGTAAAAAAATAAACAACTTTTATAGAAAGAATTTTTTCAATTTAGCGCTTAGTTTCCGAGATATTTAAAAAATAAGCTTGAATAAAAACATTCATGCCCTATCATGCGTATTGCGTATTTCTCCAAGAATCTCTATAAAATAGAACCATTTCGACTTTTCCTCTACAGACAGATTCGTCATTTTTAACACACACAATAAACTAAAACTCAATAAGCTAATTTATCTTAACACTTAAGCGCTAACTTTTAAATGACTTACATTAAATGGACGGCTGTACGACGGAAGTTAGAGAAAAAGCTGAATTCTAGCAGCAAGCAACCGTCTTGCTTCGGTACTAATTAACACCACACGCAACTTCTCATTCTTCTAGGGAATATAAATCCTTTGTATGAATTATCAACCAATTATATTTATTTTTATTTGTGTGTACAATGTCTCTCCAAGTACTGCATACTTAATTTTTTTCATTTTTTAAATATTAAATTAGTTTTCTATGATATGGCATGAATTTCCTTAGCCGAGTTTACTTTTTAAATATCTCGGAAACTAAGCGTTAAATCGAATAATAAAAGCTTTCTACAGAAGTTATTTATTTTTTTACGTAGAATAAAAATAAAAAAATATATATGTTTCCTTTTAAAAAAAAATCAGTTTAACCTCTTTAGGACTTTAAAAACTTTTAAGGACTCTAAAAACTTTTAAGGACTCTAAAAACGACCCTTAAGTAAAACATAGATAATGAAAAACACTTTCCCACTTCAAGACAAGCAACTTTTGTTTCAAACATTTTTCCGTAAAACGCTTACTTTTGTAAATATATTTCACATTATCAACTTTACGTGGACCACCCTGTAGTAACTCACAATTTCTCAGTATCCAAATATCAATCCCAATCACTTGTAGATTTCTGTCTACATAACTTATTCCTATGCGCCTTTCGCACTGGAACAAATTAATGTTTCAGCACATTAGAATTAAATATTTGAATGTTTTTGCTAATGACTCACTTTATTTTAATTGATTTCCATGAAAACATCTTTTGTACCTTCGTGATCGCAAGCTGAATACAAAAATTCCGAACGCCCCAGTAATGGAATCACACACGACATTACAATACAACACTTCTCCCGATGGAAGTTTTCCACAAGCCTAAGAAAATAGATTTTCTTGGTTTTGGCTCTTATCGTCTGAATCCCGTTAACTCCTATTCCTTTTGTTTTCCGTAGAAAGAGCAAGTGAGTCAATATTTTCTATATCGTGGTTTGATGAGACTGGCTCGATAAATGTTTACTTACAGTGTACTCACGTTCAGACTGAGAAAATAGGATTGATTTCATTGTAGCGACCCACGCATTGAGAAGTTATAAAGTAGTTTCAGAATTTTGTCACTAGAATTAGTTTGTTTTAATGGCGTAAACATTGTGTAAGTGTAGTTCAGATGCTCATTTGTAACTCTGAACTTTTTAGCAATATTAAAAGGACTTCTACATTTCAGAATTTATATATTAAAGACAAAAATTTGTGATAAATGCATAAAAATTATATACTCCTGATCATTTTAATATGCGTTTTCAATTATAAATTTGATATTTAGATACGTATGCAGCAAACCGTTATCAGCAACGTCAAATTAACTATGATTTTAACGTTGAACTTCTGTGTAATCTCACGTAACACTGGATCAGATAAATCAGCTTATTTAGCTTGTACATTGTTAATCTCGATTCGCTTGCCTAGCCAATTCCCACTTTAGACAATATTCAGCAAATTTCATGGGGAAAATGTTGATGGTCTTAATTACTGGCTTCGGTCAAATTTCTAAAGTTACATTATGTATACTCTGTGTATGTATCAAGTGGTCATGATTAAAATATCCCTATTCAAATGCAGCTTCGTGGATGTCTAGCAGAGAGATTTCAATATTAGTAGGCATGTTCCATAAAACGTGTTTTATGGAACATGTTTGACTTTTTTATGGCGCAAGAGCATCTGGGTTATACTGCGCCAAGTTTTAAGAATATGACTTTGAAAGACAAGCCATAATTCTCAATGTGAATTGCGATCGCCTTGAGATTTCGGGTTTGTTTGTCTTAATATGAACTGTGATCGATAAAGTTTGATAATATACGTAATCAGGGGAGGCTCGAGGTTGATTTTGAATCCGGGCGGCCTGACACAGATTGCTTTTTGATGCCCCTCCCCCTCCGGCGAAAACAGGAGATTTTCACAGATGCACAGTGAGCCATATACCCTATAAAAGTGGCCAAAAGTCTCTGAAAGAATTTCTCTAAAGATGTCTCTAAAAATTTCTCTAAACTTGTCTCTTTTTAGAGAGATTTTCTACTGTTGGGTCAATTAAAAAAAATTGAACTTGACTTCAGTTTGACGCCCTCATCCAAACGGGACCCGTGAGGCCGCCTAAGTCGCCTGTTTCTTAAGCCGCCCCTGTATGTAATTTACCTGAAGGTGTGCCCTGAGTTCTGCCGAAATAAACAGAAACTATAATGGACACTGCTCAATGTGTCCTCCTTTGGGATATTCTAAAGCTGTATTCGCGAAATGGTACATTTACCTATCCAACATATTGGCTATTTAGTGATGTTTTTAACACAAAGTGTTGTTTGGAGCCTTGTGGATAATCATGCGTCTCCACTACTATAAGTCATAGAGATGAATAATGTTGTTGAAAATCAGAAACAATTACTTTTTTCCGATGAAATGCTATTACGACAGTTGCTGCTTATTCCTCATGGTACGGTATGCAGTACATGAATACATCAAGAGCTGTTGATGCTGCAGTACGGGAAAACACAAACTGCCTGGCGTCTTTCGATACATCTTGGTTATTACCTAGATCGTGATTATACCAGTTCCATAATCTGAGTAAAACAAAATGGCCGATAATGAAAATGGCTTTAATAAGAGTTTTTCACGTGAAAATTTTACTCAACCTTCAACAGTAAGGTGCTCATTTTACACTCAAGGGAAAAAAAACCTATTTCTTAAAAAGGAATATTTTGTTACTAAGCATCTTCGACTTCTGTCCAAGCAGGTAATAGGCGTCAAGTTTCCATGTGTATGTGAGCATGTGTTACTAGATGATGGTTATTGAGTGTGATTGATTTTATAAGGGTGTAAATTCAACTATTTAGACGTAGTTTTCCCACGGTTCAACAGATACCCCTAATGTCCTTAACATCGTAAATACGTTACAAAGCCCCTTTGGTGACAATAACAACGTCTTAAATGTGCTGTGAGTGGAGATTTATTTTCGCTTTCTTCCAAATCCCTCTGTTGAGTATACAGTTTCCTTAAAACAAACATTTTCTGCCATTGGCATAGGGCAGTGTTTCTTAAAGTGTGGCCCGCGACGTTTTATTAAGTGGTCCGCAAGATCATCACCAAATTTCAGGAAAAAAAACAAAAACATGAACTAAAATTTGCTGGCGTAGCTAGAATTTAGATTCATGTGAGGTTTGGTGAATTTTTCATAAACATTACTTGTTATAAACGTTACCTTTCGGCGTTTCGTGAAAGATTTGAATCCTCTGAATACACCCTTGCTGTCTACATTGCTTATTATTATTTAACTAAATTAATGACGTCATTTTCATTGTAAATTTGACAAAATAAGATCGCAACTCACACTCTCTTTATCAAATAGTGTTACTCTAAAAATTATTTTGTTTCAGGTGGGTTTGGCAAACAACCAATATTTTAAGAACATGTTTAGAGATTTTAAAGATTTTCTACCAAAAGCCGGAGCTTCCTAAAGTAAAAAAAAAAAGAAAATCTTAAAAATTACCACAAAAAGGTTAAAATTAAATGCAACTTATATTTTAAGGGTTGAATAAATCTCTCCTGCCGGAACTCTTACACATATATCCTATATAAGCCTGCCAATAAATTATATAAAATGATGGTTACATTGGTTACGTCTTCCCTTGAGAGAGGCGGGGGTGGGGGATCAGTATAACAGTGGCTAAGTGGGGCTTAATATTATTATTATTAACAATAGCTGATAACCTTAATTTCATTCAATATATTTTTTTAATGATGGGGGAGAACTCACCCCACCCAACCATGTGGTCCAAAATGAAGGAATGTTTAAAGTGGTCCATGAGTGATCAAAGTTTGAAAAACATTGGCATTAGGTGTTAATGGAATTCATTCGAATGACTTGCGTTATAGTCTACCTCTATGAAGTCAAAACATCCTTTTCTTTTTCGATCGAGATATATAAATTCAATTTTTGTACTCCTAAAAGGAAAATTTTCCACGCGATAAGGAAATAAGTTGCCAAGATTTTGCCCGCGTTATAGGAAATTAAATATCTTTGATATTATTTATTTTCGAATTTATTTTAATTATTATTTAATTTTGTTCTATTAAATTCGTATTTCTAAAGAAGGAAAGTTCGTTATGTGTAGTTTCTGTGTACTTTTTGTAATTTTAAGACTTAAAGTTTCTCTACTGAAAATTTGGCCTCTTGAATAGATATAAAAAATTTCAGTAAAGAAATTTTATGTCTTAAAATAAAATAAGGTGCACACAAACTACACATAACAAACTTTTCATCTACAGAAATGCGAATCTGATAGATTGAAGTTAAATGATAATTAAAATGAATTCGAAAATAAACAAAACAATAATATCAAAGATATTTAATTTCCTATAACTTCCTAAAATCTTGGCGACTTATTTCCTTATAGCATGAAAAAAATTCCTTTCAGAAGTATAAAAATTTAATTACCTTTTGTTACGTTTTCAATAAGAAAATTATCTTTTTACAAATACTAAAATTGTATTTAAATCGCGCTGAGTTTCTAAAACTATATTTTTAATCTCGCCAACCTTTAATTTTATATTGAATAATATTTGACATCCACGTTTACGAAGCTTTAAATTTTATATGGCTGTTGGCGAGCGGGCTACATTTTGTAATTAGTTTTCATACATATTTTGTAGTCATATGTCTTGTAAATAATGTCTGTGTCTTCAAGCGAATAATAATTTAAATACATATAACTTAATATGCAGCCAAATCCTTTATCTTTGAGACCAAATACAGATAAAACCGCGTATATGCAAAAAATATCGAGCCTCAAATTTTCTTGTATCTTTTTAATGTTATCTAAACCCGCTTAATTGCGATTTTATACATACAAAAATTGCATGTATGCAAGTATTTTTGAAGCCAAACGAATGTTTTATTATAGAATTTAAACCGGATATATGTAAACAAACTTTATGAACAAGTTTTCATCCGCAGAAAATGTGTAGTTGGCAACCCTATTTTTAAGGATTGGCTTTCCCCATCGGAAATAGTTGTCAACCCTTGTCGAAGTGTCACGTACCAGCTTATTTATGGCTTTGTTTACGCCTCCGCCTTAGTTTCTAATAATAATAAATATATTTTATTTATTATAGGAGATGTATAATGCACATGATCTATAAAGACATGTTTATGCATTACATTAGACAAATTCCATGTACAATAAATCGCACATACCGATGCACATAATAGGCCTGTGTTCGGAATCAGTATCAAATTTTGCATTTATAACTGACGCAATTACGTATCTCGTATTTTATTGGTCTACAAAATACTTAGTCTATTTGCAAGTTTTTTGCTTTCTTCTTTTGCACTTTTCAGTTTATATTTATTGTGAACATGGCAGATGAAAAGAAACGACATATCTGCTTAAATATTGATCAAAAGTTGGCGATTTTAAATTTTTTGACATCAAATAATAAGACAAAGATATAAATAACAAAAGAATATGGTTGTAATTTGTCCACTGTTTTCCACAAATACAGTACATGCGTTTATGTAAGTAGCACATTATTTCTTGTTACTCTTATTAATGAAATAGTAACTGTGCATTATAAATATTGAAATAAATAATGTATATGATTGTAATGATCACATGGCGTTAGCATGGGAAAGTGAGACTTGTAGGTCTTCTTTGTGAAAAGGGTCGAGAGGAAACAGTCCGGATGTGGGCGGATAAAATTGCAATAACTCTGGTCTGCAAGGTCCAGATTGACATTACAGAATATTTATGGGAAACATGTATGGAACGGGGAGAAGGGTCACATCGGCCAATCAGGTGTGACCACGGTCTTAAGACTGACCAATTATATCATAGTGGAGAAAGAGTTGGTTGCGTACAGTGGGTAAGAGAGGGCAGATCGAACGAGGCAGAGGAGTAGGAAGGACACACGTGTGTGTGATTTCCGTGCCTGACTAATACGTTGGAACTTAGGGGGTGTGCCTATAGTTGCCTTGTCTGTGATGTCAAGGTATATACTAATCACCTTCAATAAATAGTGTTAGATTGTTTCTTCATTCTTGATATCTACCTCACTCTTCATCATCGACCTTCTAGTTTTCTACCTAGAAAACAGGAATAAAGAACCCGCCTCACGAAGAGACGTATATTGCTCAGCTACGAGCCGAGCTGGTGGCAGCACAACGACTACCTGCACACACGCTGTGTGATCGCATATATATACCTGCCCATGACAATGATTTATAAAATTAGAAATAAGAATATCTAATTTAATAAAAATTTAATGAGCAAATTATTTCCACGCTATAGTTCAGAGAATACCGCTTTTATGTAAAACCCGCTTATATGTACAGGATTTTGTTGCCGTGTACATTTGCATATATGCGGTTTCGACTGCATAAATACATTTTCGCAGGGTCTTCGTTCAACCAATGATTAATAAATTGCTCCATATTACAATGATTAAAAAGCCTCCTTTTAAAATTATTTTATTAAAAGATTTATTTAAAAGCCCTGCTTTATTTCATGATTATATATATAATCTGTCATTACAATTTTGAAATTAAATTCAAAAACGTCGAAGTTTCAAGATTTTATATACAAGAAGAACGATTCTTTTAAAGCTTAGATAGCTTCTAGCTTACGACGTACTTATTTCATTTATTCTTCAGAAAACCAAAGTAGTGTAAATATGGCTCTAGCCTCAGAATTCCTTTTCTTTTCCCCCTTCATATTATATTATGTTGCTTTTTATTATTATCGATTTTTCTCTGTATACGCTAACGTCAGCGGAATTAAAAACAGTCATAATATAATCACAAAAATATATGCTTGGTCTGGTTTTCTGAAAGAACAACTTTGTCAAAGAATACAGAGGAACAAAGGTCCAACAGAGTTTTTGTTTCCCTTTTCCTTGTGAACAAAAAATTTACAAAATTCAAAAAGTCACAAGTGATTCCGATTATGACGATAACTCGGTTCTTGCTTCAAAATTCAGACGTCCCTTAACCACGTCCCATAGAAGTAATACCCCTGATATCACATCATAAAATTTCCACAAAATCTGGATATAACGTCGAAATAAATTATCGTGTATTCTAATGGGGTAATTTTACATTTTCTGCACACTTGAGTCGGGATTTTTTCTTTGGCTTTTTGTAGCTTTCCTTTCTTCCTTTTTGAAAAGACTTTAACCCCTGATCTCATTTCTCCATTAACAATGGATGTTCTTCCGGCCTTCGACTTCTTCTAGTCAAACACTTTGAATATCCTTGAAACGTTTTCCCCCCTCCTTCCTCTTTTACTCCCTTTTACCCTTCGCACTAATCACGCTCACCCCTCTGCTTCTGAATTAGATTAAATGAACTCGCCTATTCCTTATAACTACAAAACGCTTACGGTGTGAAAACTTTTATTCTATTTTGACTTTGTACATGCACCAGTATCCATTATTCTACAAAATTATTCTTAACCCTTTAAATAACTAGAAAACGGCACGATTTTTTCATTGGAAGACAAAATTGCAGTAATAAGTAGTATACAAAAGTTCGTTTCATTGTCATATTTAAACATTTGGTTTAAAATAAAAGTACATACTATATGTCCTTTAATAATTTAATCAATTAATAATTTAATTCTGTGTGTACCAATATTTAAAAAATATTTATCGATTATAGCGTCAAAAATTCTTCGGTCCCGTGACTGACGTTATAATCGGGTTTAATTGTAGATCTGGAAGTGTCAGAATGGTTGTTCACTTTGTATCTCAGCGGATTATTCTACGAACTAACAGCGCCATCTCTTGTTCAAAAAAATCGTTATTTGCAAAAAAAATTTCAAAATACGGAAGATTTTTGTATTTATTTCACCACTAATACAGAAAATGGACTTCAGTAGAAAAATAAAAAAATCATATAAATTCTCTGTCGTATAAAACGCAGGTTTTTATTTCTAATCAATATATAATGATACTTTGTATACCAATATCCTAATATGAAATTGCATATTAAAGTTCAATGTAATAGAAAATGCGTACACATTAGAGAAGGGTGAGTATATTGTAGCAAAAGCACACAAACAAGTATAAGAGCACTGGCGTCCTCAGGGGGGGATTTATGGGGGTTACAACTCCCCCATTGCATTGCAATGCCCATGTGAATTTTGTATGTTTAACGTAGGAATATGTGAATTGTAACCAGAGCCGACCCGAAGGGTGGGGGGAGGGTGCTGGGCCAGCCCGGAAGTCCCGGACGGGGGTCAGGGCCAGCGCTATAAGAAACCTATGCTGGGAGGCCCAGCCCAGGAGAGAGGAAGCAGTTCGGGGTTAGTCGAAAGTGAGCTACCGGCGAGGGGGCTATATTTGGCTCTCGGCGCTGATGGTAGCTCTGTAACCTCCCCTCATTGAGCCTATAACCCCCGTATGAACTTTTTTGCGTGCGCGTATGCGTAAGAGAAATATAATAATCTGACAGTAGATTAATAACATCATGGTTCTGCTTGAAACTTGTGAGTGATATGTTAGATTTTGGTAGATGGCGAAATATTTTTTAAATTCTTGACTATTAAAGTTTTAAAACGGAGGATTTTAAATGTTGAAAATATTGTTCCCGAGATCAAAACGAAATTCTTCGAAGATTATTGTGTGAGCAAAATCCAAGAAGCTGAAGTATAATTTTGAATTCGGAGCCATTCCGGAAAATCGAACGTGATAATTTATCAGAAAAACAGAAGACAGGAAGATAATTATTACGGTGAACGATGGGAAAAGGAAGAATGGGAAGTGGATTCCCCGGTAATGGCGTTTTCTTCGCACTAGGTACGGGCTAGTAAGTCTTGGAAAAGATAATGGAAAGAGCAAATTTAAATTCGTCAAAAAAAAATTTTTTTTAATCTTCTTCGTAGGAGAAAAGCTTTGTCTTCAATCGGAATAAAATTTAGTGATGGCCGAAAGTAATTTTGTGGGTATAAAGAACTCCCTATAAAAACGCTTTACATATTTTTTTTTTTATTATTTCAAAATCTTGCTTGCACGCGTTGATAGAGTAGTCATAATTTTAAAAATTTAGTTCCAAGAGTTTAATTTATAATGAGCGAACGTTACTGCTATTATTCTAGAGCTAGCAGTGTTTTTTTTCGCTGAGGTGATCGAAAGAAAGACCAGAACATTTTTAAAATATTCGTATAAATTGCACAGCTTTTTACTATTGCATAGAAAAGTACAAAATAACGCTTATACGAATTTTAAATATTTACTGTGGCATAGAGAAGTACAAAATAACACTTATACGAATTTAAAATTTTTACTATGGCATAGAAAAGTACAAAATAACACTTATACGAATTTCAAGTAGGTAATTCGTAAACATTTCATGGAGAGATCTCAGATGTTTAATGGATATAGATATTTTAGGCATTTAATGGGTAAAGTTTTCGTGAACCAAAAATATCGCAATTGCCTTTCTGACTGAACGGAAAAAATAACTCAAAAATTTCAATTTTAAGTTTTTGGCGAAAATTTATTTTGTAGTTCGTTAGCAATGTTATTAATTAAATCAGGTATATCGGAATCGATTTCCTTTGACACTGTTGTTAAAGGTTTTATAGAAAACAAACATAGACGGCAATGGTTCTAAATACCTGTGGTTTACCAAAGAATACACCTGATTGTAAAACTTGGAAGTTTTAAGAGATGTGTTAATATTTTTGCAATAAAAAAAAAACTATTTTTTATTGATTAGAATTACTAGTTTGTTTTATATGTGATGTTTAGATTATATTGTTAAACTGTAGTGAGTGTGAACTTTTGTCATATACGTATATACAGTAATATTACTGGTTAAGAATATTACTATATTCCTTTTATACTTTTTATTAAAAAATTTCACTTTTCCTATTTACCTATCTTTTATATACGTTGCTTTATGTATTCAGAGGCGTAACTAGGCATTAGCAAATGGAGAGCTGCCATGTGAGCCAGATCGAGATGTTCAAAAAGCGCCGAATTCGCGAATGCTTGCGAAAAGACGAAGTTGAAATAAAAGCCAGGAGCGTTAAATTAAGAATTTTGCAAAGGCTCCAAACTCTCTGTTGTGCCTCGAGTTACGTTTGTTAAGATAAGTCAGAAAAATGTGTCATCTTAAATATGCCAATTTGCAGGGAGCGAAATCGCAAAATCCCTCTCTACTACTACTCCCTCGAAGGACACAGAAACTTCACAGAAGGTCTCAGTTTTCTGCAAGTCTCTTGATCTTTCCCCATGTTTTTCCCCCTCTTGAATTTCGTTTCCTATAGTTTGCAGTTATAAGTTTTGAAGAAATATAGTTATTCCGTTCAGTTAAAATATTATTTTATTGAAGCTTTAGATGTTTTGGTTCATTGATTAATTCTCCAAAAGATAGTTAAATTCAAGTACAACGTTAGAGAAATTTAATACGCCGTTTTGGCAGAGCCGTCGTGGACACGTCAATGAAAAACAGAAGAGTGATTTGATGTTAGAATTTGAAAAACAATTACACACACTGTTGCTAAATATAAAAAATAAAATTATAATTATACACTATTAAATATTAAATAAAAGGAAACAATTTGGCATTGTGCCATTTTATTTTATTTTATTTTATTTTTCAACAGTTACGTAAAGCTTCCAAAGTGAACATTTATATTGTGGGAGCCCACAATATACTCATTCTCCTTTTTAGTGGAAAAAAAAACCGTAATTTTTTTAATTAATTATTTTTTTTAAATGTTGTTATCGCAAAATTAAATTAGTAGAATGTCTTTTCCAATCTGAACTCTGTTTGCATGCACATTTGCTTTGATTACGCAGCTTTGCTTTGCGCGCGGTTAACTTTTCAGTGCACGTAAGGTGCACGCGGCTTTGAGTGCACGTATTTACAGGTCGCTCAATTGGCATATTTACTGTGCAACAGAAGAACGGCCTGAAAGTAAGTTATTTTGACAAAATGCGGAGAGCCCAAAAGTACAAAAACATGTACAATTCAGATTAGTTTAGAACAGTGCTTCTTAAACTGTGCTCCGGGCTCCGCAAAGAACATTGGCATCAAAATAATCAGGAATTGGAAAAATAGTATCTTCTTAACTAAATTTATTAATTTATTTTTTTAGTTCTAAAACGGGGTGTTTTATTTATATGCAATATGGATAATCATAATTTCATAAAAATTCTTAAAATAAGATTAAAAATTTTAAAAATCTGTGACCTTTTTCCAACGATCAATCCTTCACTAAGAGGGTAGGAATTTTGTTAGCGTATTTCCTCCTACCACCGTTTAAAGGTCGCTCCAGTATTATTTAAATTTAAGCATATATTTTGAGCTGTTTTGTATCTTTTTCTATATAAGCAAAAAATACAACTACCTGACCCACCTCCTTGCTTACGGAAAGTTTTCATTCTCTGATTTTTATTTGCTTCTGTAAATATAAGTTTTAAAAGCGATTTATAAATTGGTATAGGTTTTAATTAATTAATTATTGCAGTTCTGTTAGGGCAGTTATCACTTGGTAACAAGGCCGACTTTGCTCATTGTATTATTTTCGATGTCTTGCGACGTAAATCATCGAAAATAATACAACCGAACTATGCTTACCTAAGACTTGCTTAAGCATAGTTCAGCGCCCCCCTCCGTTGCCCCAAAATTAAAAACATAAGCAAAGTTTAAACCCCCATGACTTGACCCTCTGATTTGATTTTAGAATTCGGAAAACAATTACACACACTGTTGCCAAATATAAAAAGTAAAATTATAATTATACAATATTTGAAAAATATGAAATAAAAGTAAACGATTTGGCATGGTGCCAATTTCAGAAATCGAATTTTTTAAGTTTGTTTTCTTGAATTTCTATGTGACAACTTTGCTGTTTTAATAGTCCATATTTGACCAATTAGAAATTTATCCTTTTTTATCACTATTTGTAAAAACAATCGTATTTTAAAGTATTTGATAAATTAATATATTTGTTGTTTGCAATTCTATTTCTTTTCACTGTCGGTGAAAAACTTTAGTGAACGGAAAAGAGCGAAAAATTTATAAGGGTAATCAAAATATTGAAGAAAATGAACCCAAATATAAAATAGGTCAAAAGAGATTCGCTGTAATTTATTAATGAAATCAAAAGTGTCCTCCACGCGTGACTGAAACATGGCGTGAGTATACGGTCGTTGACGAGATTGTGCAAGTCACGTTACTATAGAAAGATTCTTGAAAATCTAACTTAAATATGGATGTTGGATGGGCAAATAATGATAACTTCATTAAATAAATAGGTGTATTGAGCATTTCTTTTTGGCGCTATTTTTACCATAATCTTCCACGTAGTTGTCATTTAAAATTTGTACTAAAAACATTTTTCTTGCAAATTAGCAGTTCCAGCTTAGATATATTTTATTCACTAATGCAATTTGCAAATAAAGGTTAATCTAAATTTATTTACATGTTTCTTTTTTCATTTCTCTTTTCAGGATGAGAACATCACAAAATCTCTAAACCTTCTGGACACGGTGTTGTGAAAGGCTACTGGTTGAAATACTATGATACAAATAAAAGTCCTCAAAGAACAATGTTTCTTTGGCTCAATACCGCCATGGTACGTTAATACTGTAATATATGGGAATGTATGATAACGAGACTTTTTGTTACGCGCAGCTGATGCAGAAACAACTTAATGTATCATTATTGATAATGGTTTCTGGTCCACTCTATAATAGAACGTATGGAACGAGCTGAAATTTTATACAAGATTTATCTTTTATAGATTTGTTTTTCTTTCTAAATCGAGCACATGCTAGCACAGGTTAACTTTAACAATTCGTAAATCGTCCCTTGTTGCAGACATAAAGGTTAATTGAACAAATTTAAGCCAACCTAGTATCAAATGAGGCCTTGGTATATAATCTCAAAACACAACGATAGTCTGATTTCAAACTGACCCGTTTTAAAACCAGACGATAGTGATGGTGAGACCAATTTATCGGAATATAGCTGAAGGTAACTCGGTATGTGTTATATATATATATATACTCGTATGTTGAGCTTTATAGTGTATACTGCTGCTTATAAATAATATACTTCCATTTTTGTATATATTCTGGTAATGTCAACTGTCTGTGGTGAAAGAATACGTCCTATTACAACTTCTTCTAGAGGTGCAATCTCTTCATTGATTCCTTTTTTAGCTTTTATTTTAGTTATACCCATCAGGCATATCAGGCTTCACCATATCAGATAACATATGCTAGGTAAGATCTTCATTAGAAATATACTAGAAAATTCCTACATTACTAAATCTCTACATGTTAAATTCTGGATTAAATACGAAGTTTTAAAAATAAACTATTTTTTTTAATATGTGAGGTTGTCAGACAGACTGATTAAAATTTTGTGTAATTTTTCAGTTTTTGTCATTAAAAGCTTTTGTAAAAACAGCTAGGATTGATTTCAACGGAAGGCAATGAAATTTAAAAGTGGCAAATATAAAAACTTGTTCTAAAACGCCATCCAAAACACATCGAAATGCCAACTTTGTCGACAGAAACTCGATGAAATGAAAAAAACACTTTAATAAATTAACGTAACACTTTCATTATTTAAAAGAAACAGAACACACGCGCAATAATAATCACACATTGAAATTTGTATTTTGTTGCGCTGAATTCTGAAAATTCGCCTTAGTATTTCGATGTTGGAATTACGTCCGGAACTTTAAAAGCAATGTTTTTATTTTGTTCAAACTGCTGAAAAGTTTCACTCAATTAATTTTTTCACATCTTGCTCAAGTGTTCTGAAATTTTAAGTTTAATGTAAGACTGAATTTTTGGTATTGATGTATTCTATACATGTTTCACTTATTAAAATGCTATAAATTGCATTGTGGTTTTAAAAGGAATGTGCCACATTTTGCAATCTAATTTTAAGTGAATTATAAATTGTTTTACCCTGATTTGTTCGTGAGTGGGTTGGGAATATAAACAATTAATGCGAGATTGCTATCAATATTTTATTTTTGTTAAAATAAAAATTAGTTGTACCGCAATTTAGCACAAACTCTACGTAAGATAATTTCTTCAGCTCCATAATATTTTGCACTTGTATTATTATTTTCTTCAGACGGTAACACCAAAATACTCATGCAATTATTTTAGATGAAGAGTATGAAATACAGAATAAACACCTCACACTTGCAAACGTAACTTAAACACAAGTTTCTCATGCATTGCAAACCGCCTTTTTTAAATGCTTTGACTATTGTTCCGCTTGTAGAAAAAAATATATAGTTTATTCTTTCTTTTAACTACTATTTTTTGTTTGGTTTTGGTTGCATTATATTAACAGTGCACCAACTTCAGGAAGATTATTTTCTACCCATTGTATTGAAGGAATAGTGAAAAAAGCTGATCTTCATTTTCACCTCAAACAAAGAAGTGCATTGAATATAATCGCTATAATTTATTATATCCCATTTGACGAAGTGAAAGCTAAATTGCATCAGTTATGCGTTTTATGTGAAAAGAGTTTTGAGCATTTGCTCAATATTTTTTTTCACAAAATTCAGATAAAATTTTCTCCTTACTTTTTTCATTCTCATGTAATAATTTGATGTCATTCACCTCCCAATTTGAAATCCTTCAAAATGATATGCCAAACAAGAGGATTTTCAAAACTAAAATTGCACAGATATTCTTTCAATTAGGATACATTTGATTATACATCAATTATTAGTTTTGAAAAAATGCATCCTGAACATATAACATATTTTATTCATACAATGTAAAACCCCTCATTAGTGGACACTCACCTCACCGGGCAAGAAAATTTGTCCGTGAAAAAGGAGGTATTATTATAGAGGAGTTCCTTGCGGGAGAGAATTTTTATCTAGCTGTAGCTGCAGAGTGTTTGTTAAGCGGAATTGCATTATTGTAACATACAATGGACATCTTTCGGACATTAAGTCTCAGTGATAGATCATTCAGTAAAGCTCAAGCTTTTATTTTGCGCATATTTGTATTGAGAAATAAAATTCTACTTCTCTGTGACTTTTTTGACTATTCTTGTGTGCATAGATTACAAATGATGCAACGAAGACGCAATTTATAAGAATAAACAGTCCAGAAACTTTATAGTTGTGATTTTTTAAATATTCAACAGTTATTTAAATGTAGTATATTTATAAATGTAATGTATTTATAAATATAGTATATTTACAAATATAGTATATATATTTCAGAATAAGTTACTAAGCGTACATAAAGCTTCAGTTTATCCAAAGATGCAAATTAAAGTAAGCTTTCGCGTTTCTAATATCTGAGCATTGTGATAAAGATCGGTGTATTTTATATATATATAATGATCATATGAATGCATATGAATGGAAAGCCACCGAGAAAATATATAAAAATCAAAACTTTTTGCCTTGTATTTTAATAGATCCTTTTCAAAAGGTAAGATTTTCTATTTGTATTCCTTATCTCATAGTTAATGCAATATTTTATAAAGTTGTAATTCAATATAATTTATGATATATATATATAGAAGTGGTAAATAGTACTTATTTTGCTAGACTTACCTATTCTAGAATTTTAAGAAATGGAAAAGCAGGAAAAAAAAATTTGTCGCGTCTTAGATTACAACTAGCCTAATGTCGCGGTTGCTTCCCTTTGCACAGTGCGTTTGTAGTTTTCTTAGTTGCGATAGAACGAATATTTATCAATAATGTAATAATCCGGTATTATTTAGAATGAATATAAGTAGATTTATTACGATATATTGTAATGTTTAGTCTAGTGTTTAGTGCTACCAAACAGTATATCCATCTTTTCTCGTTTCAAAAGGTTTACAAATACTTAACACAGTAATCTAGCTTTACTAGTAAATATTACTGTTGTTAGTAAAGGAAAAGTCACTGTAAATATCCGATATATATATATATATTGTTTATTTTGGCAAATAAGGTGTAACTGAGAAAAGGTGTAAGAATTAAAACTGGATATAAAAGCATTTTTTCTTTCAAAATTTATAAAGATAGAAATACGAAATATTTTAGTGCACTCAAATCTTACAAAAAGGTTTCAAATTTATCTAAATGAAAAGAATAGCATATATTCATCTTCTGCTTAACGCGGGAGGATGCGTTCTTCGAAAGTAGAACGCTATGCGAATCGTCTGTACATGCGGAGTTATTACAACCGTATGTAAATAGATGCGAGTATTGGATTAAAAAATTTAACACGAGGTATGTATTATTTTTTATATACATCGATTAATTTCGTCGCTGTAATGGAAAGATAGAGATCAAAGATGCGTTCTAGAATAATTACAAGGCTATGAGTTCTTCTCTAGCTTTGACTTCTTTGCTCTGTTAGTGTGTTTGCGGGCGAAACAAAATATGTTCGTGGTCCGTTAGTCAGTTCAAAGTATTGCATTATATATATTTGGGGAACACTATGATTTTAACCTCTTGACTCACAGGACGTACAGCGTACGTCCTCTCGTTTCAGTAATCAGCGACAGGACGTACACCCCATACGTCGTTCGCTGGACTGTGTAAAAAAGTCCGCCATTCTTGTGGTGAAAGGCAAAAATTTCTCTACAAACCAATGCATGCTGAAAAGCAAAAATTCATGATGGGACCTGTTGACCATGTCGATTAATTACTGCAACCACACAATCCAGTTCGCAACTCGTACGTGTGGTTTAAAAAGTTTGGTATTCACATAATTTGTAGAGTGCTTTTGAATAGTCTTGTCATTTATAGAAATGCTGGTGGTTCATATGTTAGGCTCAAATATTTTATTATAAAATGTTCCAAAGAAATGCTTAAAAAGTACGATGAGAGTTATAAACAATTTTTTTCTGGTGGCTATAGTAAAGGAGACTAAACTAAAAATCGCCATCAACTTCTTCAGATTCCAAGCACAGATCAAAAGAAACGCCCCCAAAAGCGATGCCATATTTGTACAATTAAACATGTTATGAAAGATACTCAGTTAATGTGTTCTGAGTGTGAATGTTTTCCAGGACTGTGCAACAGAAGTCATTTTGATAAATATCACAAATGTTTAAAATAAATTCCTGAATTTTATGTATAAGTACGATATATAATATATTATATATATTATGATAATGTCATAAATTGCTGTTGCGCATTTTCCGCCGCATTGCCTGGTATATATCCCTACACCAGCGAAATAAAACCTGGGAGTCAAGGGGTTAAAGAAATAGCATGTCAATTCAAATGTCACTTAAATTTGTATTACTTATACCTTTTATGGTGGCATTATTTACAGTAAATTAATGTGATCGGTTGTGAATGGCTCAGAGCACATGTAAATTACCCTCATTGGATGATTTAATGTTTATTGCAACTTCAAGCGCTCTTGAAACATTTAAAACGCTGTTCATAGTTTTTTTTTTGGTTTCAATAAAAATATAACAAATTTGTAAGCAGCGTGTTATAATGGATCAACGCAATACGTGGGCCGAATGTAGTCTAAAACCTGATCATATCTGTGATCAAATAAAGAAATGGTTTTTAGAGCTTTGAGAAGCTCCGTTTTTGGCTTCAGTCCTTTTTTTAGCAAAAATGATTGAACGTTTATGGAAACGTGAATAATTAGATTAGACCTGGTAATTTATACTCCGATACAGCTGGTAGACTTGACATTAGCATAGATTTTATCGAATTTATATATCCTTATTTGTATACAGAATATACATCTACAAATGATCTATATAGGAACTTACAGCCATTAATAGTGATAGCCTTGATTGAGGAAGGCATCTTTTAAATGCTGGTATCAGAAATCAATTTTAAAATAAAATTTCAGTAAATAAAAAGACTCCACCGTAGCTAGCTGACGGGAGGAGGAGATCACAAACGTTTGCCATACACTTCCCTGCATTTAACCTTCATAGGTAAGCACGCGAAAGATGTCTGGCTTTCAACAAACGTGAGACGAGGAAACTGCTTCCTTGCCATGAATTTGAGGTAATGTAGCCACGTTTGATGGTTACAAATCCCTACCAATCATTCCAAAACGTAGCAAAAAAGGATTTAATACATTGAAAGGAATTTTTATGTTGTTAGCATACTGACTCTGAAACATTGAATGAGGGCAGTTAGATCTTAAGATTACTTTATCTCTTCCCCGCATTTTTAATAGTACTCAAAACTTTTCAAAGAACTGGGAAAATAAGTTTTGCAAGTCGAATACTTTCATAGACCTTTAGAAATACATACGGAGAGAGTCATATAGTTTAGTTTTAGTGAAGAGATCGTGCATCTAGATGTGGGTTGCAAATTGTTTTATGTAATATTAATTCCTGTCTCTTTATTTTTATTTTATGTTACATACCGTTGTCAGATCAGACTAAAAACTATTTTGTGTACTGATACTGTTTTGAAACTGTAATGAAATATATATATATTACCTATTACTTAATGTAGTTTGCAGCTTTGTGTAGTCTTTAAATGCATTATGACTTGGAGCTTCACCAGTAAACGTTTGATCAGAGGTAAGATGCATTTCATCCTCAGTGGCAAAATCACGATTGCCAATCTGTACTCTGAGGCTTAATTCTTTAAGCAGTAGAAGTTCGGATCTCCTGAAAAACGGTAGGTCTTCGCGCAACAGCAGATTAGCTATCCTTTCACCATAAAAACACGCGAACAGACAAAAATATAACTAAGCGAATACCTGCAAATGAAGTAAATGAACTACGTTGGATGCATATATTAAGGTCATCAACCAAAAAGTCATCCTGTATTTGGTGCCAATCGAAATATTTTGTCTTTGTCGGGAAAAGAAAAGCGACTTTGTTTTACATTAAAGGGAAGTCGAGAATAAACTAATCGTAATTCGTAGAATCTCGAAATATAGGGTCTTTAATCTAAACGAAAATTTTCGTCTTCAAGTTTACTCATCTATTTAACATTTACAGTTTCGTTCTGTTCCAATGATTCCCTCATAAAGATCGCACTGCTCACTGTAGTCCGGGGTTTGGTTCCCTAGGCCTTAAGAGGTTCGGATTCCTCGGAAAACAGTAGGTCCCGGCGCAGCATGACCACTGTAGTCTTTGAGCCGTAAAACCAAAAAGAAAGGAAGTCAATGATTCCCAACGTGAACTGTGGTGGCTAATCTAGAGGGTACTGAACGACAAAAGCATGTTATTAAAAATGCAATTATGTTATCAAATCAAATCTTATTAAGAAATACAAATTTGGTTCTCCTATTGCGAGTAAACCACTGTAATAGATTTATGGCACTAAGTGGCCGTTGGGCCAAAGAAGTTTAGGAGAACCACCAAGACTATAAAAAGGTACAAGTTTATAAATATTTAGCTTCCATAACTGATACTTGCACAACTTTCAAATACCCACATATACAGTTCAAGCTAGAGCTTTTTAGGGCATAGGAGAAACAGAGACGTCGTTCCTCGCCCTAGAGCCGAAAACTAGGTCCCTGCGTTGGGCCCGACTGCCTAGACCGCTAGACCACCGAGGACTGGAACAATGTTCTCTTTCTCCATATATGACAATGTGAGATATTATTACCCTTCACAGGGATAACACAATTGCCAAATAATGGTCAACACACAAAGCCTACGGGGCGAGATTTTTGTGAGTTTTTTCGTGGGGGAATTTATTATACAATAATTTTTGACACCCACGTATAAGAAGCTCAAGCTAGAGCTTTTTAAAAAAACTTTAGTTTGAGCTTCTTATACGTGGGTGTCGAAAATTATTAAGTATAATAAATTCCCCCACGAAACTCACAAAAAAAAAACCTCGTCTCAGTGGCTTTGTGTGTTGACCATATTTGGCAATTGTGTTATCCCTGCGGAGGGTAATTACATTCCATAACTTACTTTCTATTAAACATATATATTAAACTTTTTGGAGAAATTGGCTACTGTCACTTTCATTCCTTCATTCATCTATAGTTTGATTTTAAATCAATAAATGTATACGTGCGTACTGTATATGTAAAAAAAAATTAGGAGAAATTGAAATACCAAACACAATAACAAGCACCTTTAAAGAAGAACTAAAAAAAAGCTTTAAAAGGTCGTGGGTAATAAAGTGGCGATGAAACTAACAAGGGGAACCCACAGTGAGTGCCCAGCCGATTTTTTTTTTTTTTTATGAAAGTTGAGCCAAAATAAAGAAATACGTGTCTCGGCATTCGTGGCAAATTTTCGGAGATATTGATTTTTAATGATTTAAAGATTTTTCATTCTATATATGAGCTTAAAATACGACATCCTTTGCAAGACAATCGGTAGCTTAGTTGGTAAGTTACCGGGCTAGCGCTTCGTGTTTTTGCGTTCGATGCCCGCGGAAATCGATCATTTTTTTAATATGCATCCGTTTTATATATTTATGTATTTTTATTAGTAAAAATACTTTGCTTACAATCGGATTTTGTTTATAAACTTACTTTAATAAAATTCATATTTACATATTTAATTCTGTGATACTATTTTTCGCAGTTATAATTTTTACACGAATTTTAATTTTTAATTGAAGAGTTGTAAAGGTACAAAAAGTTTAGGAGTTAGCTGTAAGTTTTTATGTGAATATAACTTTTATAAAATTTGCGTACTCATTGTCAACCTGTGAAGGGATGGAATTACACCAATAACGCAGTTTTGTTTTATTTAAGGATTGAAAGATTTTTTCTGAAAACTTTTAACAATTCCATTAAATAAAAAAGAAAACTGCGTTAATTCGTCTTATTTTGTCATTATTAGCCTTTGCAGTCATCCTCTATTAGCATCTATTATGCCTAATATTTTTTTAAATATATTTATCTATTGAAAAATGTATTTTTAGTATGTAATATTTTATTTTATAACATATAAACATCATTTTATTTTATAACATATAAACATCATTTTATTTTATAACATATAAACATAATTTTATTTTATAACATATAAACATTTTATGTGCATCTCATTTATATGCATTTCATTTATATAGAAACATTTTATTTTATAAAATGCAATCAATTTTATTTTAAAACTGACTGACGTGAACATATTTTTTGTGTATCACTATCGGAGGTGTCGGAATTGTATACTGGTACACAGTTTTGGATGATAATTATCATAAAAACAATAAAAACATAAAAAAATTCTACAACGTGAGCATTTTATAAATGAATTGTTCGAACAACTGATTTTCTTTGTCTAATATCATCTGGAAAACAAATACCATCTACATTTTCAAAAACGCTTCTTTCGTTTGTTAACTTTGCAACAAACCAAGAGTACTGTAACATATTCTTAAAATTCGGCGCCGAAAGTTGATTGTGAATAAGTGAATGGATCTTCAAAGCATCTATCTGCTCGCATGTTTAAATGACTATTTTTTTGTAAGCTTTCAACACAATTTTGTAACCTTTTAATGAAATTTTTTACTTGACGGCAGAAGTACACATCACGAGGTTGACAGTATGGGGTACAATGAGGTGGAATTACTTCAACAGTAGAAGAACAGGTGCCGTCGTCATTTGTAAAAACATTATTAAAGTGTGCTGGATCTACTTAACTACATAACAGGCTGGATGGCTACACCAAAACTTTTTCTACTTTTCAACTTTTTAATAATCAACAATTAAAATTCGAGTAGAAATTATCACTGGCAATAAGCGTACAATTAACTTAATTACATAAATATGAATTTTATTAAAGTAAGTTTATGAACAAAATCCGATTGTAAGCGAAGTATTTTTACTAATAAAAATTCCTCTCTCCGAAAATATGCCGCATTGGCGCGAATGCCCAGACACGTATTTCACCTATTTTGGCTCTACTTCCATCAAAACATTTCATCAAAATCGGCGGGGCACTCACTGTGTGTTCCCATTGTAAGTATATGAGATTTCGCCGTATGCTAAGACGATATTTCCGTCGCCTAAATCCTTTTGAAAAGGGTTGCACCATAAAAATGCATAAGATAAAGGTTGTTTTACATTTTCCATCGCCGATCATCAAGATTGAGCATCTGGGACTCAAAACGACACCCTCCTATACCCAGAGACGTCTGAGTGATGGATGCCTTGGTGAAACTTCATGCAATGGAGCTTATCATCTTCCATCACTTCATTGATTTGCCGAGGCTTACGTCACTGCGTTGTTGTTGTTGTTTTTTGTATGTTCGTGTTCAGCGATAATATGCCTAAGTTCAAACGAAAAGTTAAAAAAAAAAAAAATATAAGGCGTTAAGAGATTGTCTGGGTATTCGTTGTAAAAGTTTCTTTCTTTTCCTTTTTTTGATTACATTTGAATATATGCATCCTATCAACCGTGACAATTACTAAGAACACCCCAATGGAAAGGCGAAAAATATTAAATTAAAAAACTGATATAACTGCGGTCATATTCAGCCTTTTATTATATTTTTCATTTTCGAAAAGTATGAAAAAAATTCAACAATTAATTAAAGTTCAAATCGACAATTTATAACATGATTGTGCCAGTGATATCGGCTTTGATTGAACGTTTACTGAACATTAGAAATATTTACGTATTTGTACTCATATCATGTAACAATTTATATAGCGAAATTAGTTTAAATTTGTTGTACAGAGTCGTTTACATGTTTGAATAGAAATATTATCCAGGTGGCATATATAAACAAAAATACTCATTCCGGTTAAAACTTCGCTAATTAAACAGCGTGAAAACTTCCATACTTTATTGCCAAAAATCAAGAGAAACTACTAGCACCAATTGGCTACGTACAATGCTTTATGTATATAGATTGCAATAAAATGTTTGTCTGTATCCATAAAAAGTATAAAGACTTCAAAAATTGCAGTAAGTGCAACTGATCTATAAATTCTAAAAATTGTATTTTTGTACCACTATATATATATAATATATAAAACTATGTATCTACTGATGTTGTATTGTATTGCCAAGTATGTGATTTATGAAACTACCAAGTTAATTTTTCATGTTTATTCGTGTTGTAAATAATGGGAAATTGTTGCCTATATATATACACATATATTGGCGGCTACCATTATCTTCACATTTCAGTGGTCTACTGTTTTGCATATTATGTAACGTTATATTACAGTTGCAATAAATTCTGTTCTGACCGAAATTCATTTTTATTTTGTTTGTTGAACTTCTTTTAAAATTATATAAATATATTATCCTAATAATAGTTAAAATGCTTAATAATTACGTTTCAATCAGTTGGAGGAAGTTCTCACTTTTTTGCTTAATAATGGAAATATAAAATAAAATATAACAATAACAATATGCGCCACTTATCACAAATAGATACCTTACTGCAATACTTTAAAAATTGCCATGTGCGACTTCGCAACAAAATTATCTATGCTAAATACGTGTTCAGAAAGGATTTAATCCAAGGATTAAAAGAATTGGTTCTAAAACATCATATTAATCATCAGTAACTGAAAGATGATTTAATTTATTAATAAAATTTGATGAGGAGGTACATTAACTAATACAAAATTTTATCTAGATGTTTAATTCCAGAAATATAAAAGCAGTCATTAGAAACGAAAGAATGAAACCATCTATTTTCTTCTCAAAGCAAGTTTCACATTGAAAATTGTAAACATTCTTTAGCACAAGGGTTAGGGTTTCTTTAGGTAAAATTTACACTTTTTGTATTACCATTCCTGTGTCTACGGATTACCACCTTTGTTCCCCCAGGCTAATTTCGACTCTCGGTGTGTTTGTATGTAAATGTTTCGGGGCTTAGAAGTCAGATTAGTTACGGAAATTAAGTCCGTGAATAAACAACCGAGTATTAGCACTTAATTTCGTTAAATAATCTCTGCGAATTTCATTTTTAAGAAGCAGGAGTTCAAAATTGACGTGGTCAAGTTAATCCGTCGATCCTATTTCAGATAATTTATAGCTAGTCTTGGAATGTAAAATATATAAACAATAAATTTTTACATTCCGTGACACTCAAACACATACACAGCACGAAATTAAAAAACATACATAGAACGAAATTTAAAAACATCTACAGCACAAAGTTCACACACACAAAAGCATCCACTCTTTATTTATGGCATAACCCTAAACATTATATTATTAATTTCGGAAAAGATGGATTAAAATAGAACATCTCTAAATTCATTTTCATACTTATAAAGATTGGCAATAATTTAAAACTGAGTTTGGAAATTACTTAATGTATCATCATCATCATCATATTCAACCATTATCTATCCACTGCTGGATGAAGGTCTCTCCAAATGCTTTCCACACAAGTCTATCCTGGGCCATTCGTTTCCACGTCACCCCAACCTCTTTTCTTATTTCATCCACCCATCTAGTTTGAGGACGTTTTCTAGGTCTTCGGTGGTCTCTTGGAATCCAGTTCAGAATTTCTGTTGTCCATCGTTGATCAGTTCTTCTTGCAATATGCCCAGCCCATCGCCATTTCAGTCCTTTTACTTTAACAATGATGTCCTCTACTCTAGTTTGCTCTCTCACCCAAGTGTTTCTTTTTCGATCTCTCCTAGTTATTCCAAGCATGCACCTCTCCATGCTCCTTTGCGTTGTCTGTAACTTTCGTATTGCTCCAACTGTTAGACTCCATGTCTCTGATCCATAAGAGAGGACTGGCAATACACACTGGTTGAAGACCTTTCTTTTTAGACACAAAGGCAATTTCCCCTTCAGGATAAAACTGTTTCTTCCAAATGCACTCCAGCCAAGTTTAATACGTCTGTTGAGTTCTTTCATAATGTTGCCATCCATTGAAATCAGCTGGCCAAGGTAAATATATGAATCAGCAATTTCTAGCTCAATGTTGTCAACTTGTATTTTTGTTTCCTCTACGAAATTATTGAACATGATCTTAGATTTTGTAGGTTCATCTTGAGTCCAACTTCTTTACTTCTAGTTGAGAGCTCCTGTACCATGTCTTGGAGTTCCAACAACGTTTGAAAATAACAATGGGTTAACAAAGGTTATAAATATATGGGTTATAAATAACAAAGGGGCCATGGTTTCTGGTGTGTCAACATAATGGAGGAATTAGCCATAATTTCACCACGCTGGCTAGACGGGTTGGTGAATTAGCCCTCCCCTTCCGCCTTTCTATCCGTGTAGCAAATATTAATTTGCCACATAAATAGAAAGCTCAGCCTGCACCACTTGAAGGCGGGGTAGGACACTAGGTTACTGGCCTGGCCGGTTCCACACATCGTCACATACGTTCAGCGTGTGGGTCTCCTTCCAGTTAGATACCAGCAACCCTTTTGCAGGCCATATATATATATATTCAGGGTGGTCCTAAACTATATGTCAAAAATGTAAAGGCAGGTAGAGGGGACCTAAATAAGCAGATTTCGTATAGGATTGTGTGTGTGTGGTAATGCCGCCTTGAGCCGGTAGAGAGCGCTGATGACTGCGGCGTATAAAAGCGCTTCGCTAGCTGGATTCATCATTTCCCGCACGGATCTCGAGCAGCATGCATCGTTTCACCAATGCGGAGCTGGCCGACATGCATTTCATGTATGGGGCTGCACAAGGAAATGGATTAGCTGCTCAAAGGGTGTACAGGGAGCGATTCCCGGATAGGAATCAGCCGGATCGTCGAACATTCGAGCGTCTGCATCGGGAGTTACGCATGAGTGGATCATTTTATGCTTCCAGGCGTGGAACTGGCATTGGAAGATATCGCAGAACTCCTACAGTGGAAGAAAGAATACTAAACACAGTCGAGGATAATCCTTCGACAAGCTCGAGAGCTGTAGGACGTGCGTTGGGTGTGAGCCATCAAAGTGTTTTAAACTGCTTGATTTAAGATTTAACCTGCTTGGATTTTTTCTTCTGGGGTCATATTAAAAGCCTGGTGTACGAGAGTCCCGTCACATCTGAAGAAGATCTTGTTGCCCGCTTCTCTGTTGCTGCTGGACATGTGATCGACATGCCTGACGTCTTTTCTAATGTACGCCGATCCATGCGCCGTCGCTGTGAATCTTGTATCGCTGTTGGTGGCCGCTCTTTCGAGCACCTCTTGTAAACTATTAATAAATTTTTGTTTTCTTTTGTCTTTACTTGTCTTTTCAGTTTCCTGTGATTCATTCATACTGCTTTACAAGCTAGCGCTTTAATGTGTCATTACCGCACACACATTCCTATACGAAATCTCCTTATTTAGGTCCCCTCTACCTGCCTTTACATTTTTGACATATAGTTTAGGACCACCCTGTATATATATCATCATCATCATCATCATATTCAACCATTATCTATCCACTGCTGGATGAAGGTCATCATCATCATCATCATCATATTCAACCATTATCTATCCACTGCTGGATGAAGGTCTCTCCAAATGCTTTCCACACAAGTCTATCCTGGGCCATTCGTTTCCACGTCACCCCAACCTCTTTTCTTATTTCATCCACCCATCTAGTTTGAGGACGTTTTCTAGGTCTTCGGTGGTCTCTTGGAATCCAGCTGAGAATTTGCGTTGCCCATCGTTGATCAGTTCTTCTTGCAATATGCCCAGCCCATCGCCATTTAAGTCTTTTTACTTTAACAATGATGTCCTCTACTCTAGTTTGCTCTCTCACCCAAGTGTTTCTTTTTCGATCTCTCCTAGTTATTCCAAGCATGCACCTCTCCATGCTCCTTTGCGTTGTCTGTAACTTCCGTATTGCTCCAACTGTTAGACTCCATGTCTCTGATCCATAAGAGGACGGGCAATACACTGGGCGGGGTTGTACAGAGGACCATTTTTAGTTAGCTAGAATCTAACAGGGCGGCGTGTTCTTAAGTATCCCGCAGTCAGTAAGGATTACTTTGTTGAAGTTTATTTTACTCATTTGTATTTTAAATATGGTCATTTTAAGGTCATAATAAAAATAAAAAATACGAACATAAGAAAACCCACTAATAAAAGTAAAAGTATTTTTCTTCGAAATTTCGATTTCTTCAAACGGCCACACCCAGAGCCTCAGAAGGTCGCAACTTACCCACATTTGGCCCACACACACTGCAAACCGACAAGAAATCAAATAAAATTTTATTTAGGCGGTTACAATTGTTCACATGATGTAATAATTATTTACAATTTATTAGTTAATAGAAATATAGAAACCCATATAATGAATCTTATAAAATACGCCATAAGTGTAATAAGTCACGGTGTGAAATATGGGTATACAAAAGACGATGTTTTTAAAGCAAATCTGCAGAACTTTGTATAACTACCTAAGGGGAAGCAACAATCCATTATCATCTCTCTTTCTCATACTTCTGATGATATTCATATGTCGAACTGAGATATCTAGTTTATTGTTAGTGGAGCATAAAAAGAGGGATCATTTTGCAGGGAATTTTGAGTTTAGAGGGAGAGAAAACCATCCATTAACTTTATCTTACCCAAAGAACTTCTACAAATTTAGCTTTTATCGGATACTTTATTTCTCTGGGCTAAGAGCCTCTCATAAAAAGTAATCTGCTATAGTCAAATAAAGGTTTCTTCCTAAATTCTACAGCACGTAGATTGTGCTTTCCTTCCGTGCCCAGGTTTATCTCCTCGAGTCAGTATCCATTTTCAGCCGGTGCTGTTTCAAGACAGATTCTCTGTTTTTGCCTTTCTCCAAGATGCTCATTTGTTTTGTGAAGTCATAAAACAAATTCGATTGTCGTTTTACAGAAACCTTTTATCTTAAATTTTTAAATCTTAGATCTTCACGTTCTTTTGACTGGGAGTTACTCAGATAAGTTAAATGGGAAACAGCCATTCCTATGTTTTGCTTTCAATACTAAACAGTAAATAATCTCATAAAAAAACGACTTGCGCTTTCGTACAATAAAGGTGATGGACTGAAGGGTACCAAAAAGTCTAAAAATATTTTTGCGCTTCGACGATTCCTTTTCGTACTTTTAAAACTGTTTTTCTTCAAATTGAATATATTCACACAAAGTGAAATGGTTTAAAACAAGTAAAAATTTCATGTCTAAAACCTTACTGAATATTTATTGAATCAGGTTTCATCTATCCTAAAACATATTTAGGTAGAAGTACAAAAACCATAAAGAAACAACACAGATCCTGAGCTCAAGAATACTTACATTACTGAAACAGTAATTATATTTCCTAAATTATGAGTAGACATTGAAGAACATCAACAAAATATAAACGTATCGAACGTTCTCTACTCGTACATAACAGCTGATTTATTTAAACAAGTCTAGCTAATCAAGGGACAACTTAATTTGTTTAATATATATAGCCTATATCACGCCATATTTTTATTGTTGCGATGACGTGTTCCACAATTTGTAGCAGTGAATTCCATCGTTTTGAACAATGGCTTCTCTTCTTAGAAGCTCATTTCCTGTACCCCTGCCTTATAAAAATGTTTTGGGGAAACTGGTCGACAAATCTACTCATCCCTATTTTATTAATTATTATCTCCGTCAATTGCATTCCTAGTTTTGGAAACAACGAAACCAACTTAAATTCTATTTGTATAGACGATTCTGCATAGATTTTTGCCCCCATATTATTAGACCTCCTCACAATGTTTGAGCATTGATTTTAAAACTGCAAATAGTTTTAGTTTATGATGCGCACAGACGTAGAATTTTACACATAGACGTAGAATTTTACACATAGACGTAGAACTTTATGTGTCCGTGAGAACGCAAGCTCGCCCAATAATTTGAAATAAATTGCAATTTTGTATATATATATATATATATTGTAATGTATAAATGAATGTAACATGTATGTGGGCCCCTTAGTATTTTTGGTCCCAATAAGTTTGTAAACTTTACGTTGATGCTAATACAATGCCATATTTGAGGCTCACGTTGAAGTTCTGCGGTTATTTAAAACATTATAGTTTATAAGCCCAGTTATATATAAATTATTAATGCGTTATAGTATATAAAGCTTCCATTTTCTACCTAAGCAGCAGTTAACATCCCTTTAACCCAAAACTATCAGTATAACAACACAAATACGGAACAAATGCATCACAAAAACTGTCCATAGTATATTGTACATATTCTAAGCGTATTATATACTTCTATAACGCTTATAACTTATTTATTTATAACCGGTTTGAGCTTCCTTATGCAAAAAATTCTACCCGCGCAGCTTCACAACTTCACCTCTTCTTTTTTTTTTTCTTGAAAACAAATTTAAACTAGAGAAAAATGATTTGTATTTTCACCCTTTCTCGTAATGAGTTATAATACGTAGCCATTATAATACCATATAATATCATTATTATCAAAACCGTAGCCAGGATTTAATTTCGGGGGTTCAAAAATTTTTACAGCATGTATCGATACAATCACAGCATGCAAGGCCGTAGCCAAGTCCCATTAAAAATTCGTTTCGGTGGGGGGAGGTCCTTGAAATCCCCCCTCTGTATACCTGTATGATTATAATACCATATAATATCATTATAATATCATTATAATACCATATAATATCATTATAATATCATTATACCATATAATATCATTATACCATATAATATCATTATAATATCATTATAATACCATATAATATCATTATAATACCATATAATATCATTATAATATCATTATAATACCATATAATATCATTAAAATATGTAGGCAAACGAGTTGACAAAGATTGTTTATTGGGTACAATAAACCCCTCTTATAATGAACTCTCCCCAAATCTGTCCATCCCTTATTTACGGACAGACAAAAATTCCTCAGCAAAAGTTTTTTTCAAAATAGCACCTCTCTTTTACAGACCAGACTTTTTGTTTCATGAATAATTACTAATGAACATTGCATTATATTTATATTTACGTTTTTATAAGAATTTGGAAATATAATAAAATGGAAAGGCCCCTGAAAATGACCAAATCTTGGGCCCCTCGATGGGTTATGGTATCCCTCTCCGTAATGTCCTATCTTTTGATATACCACCTATTACCAAACTCACATAAATGGATATATTCTTTGAAATAGACATTTTTAAAAAAAAACTTTTCCTGTTGAAAAAAGTCGTAGTTCAGATGAAAATAATAAATAGATTTCGATTTCGTTTCTTTGAATCAAACGATACCTCTTCTCCTGAGTAAATACAAAATCCATAAAAAATATCCGCAGTTCCGAGAAAAATATATGCACACCCAAAATATCAATATTTCTTTTCCAAATGCATGAAATCCATAAAATCTTTCAATTCGGACTGGCCCGATCCTACTTCTAGACGAACGTACAATTTCATTTCCGTGAGAATGTTACCTTTTAAAAAAAAAACATTAATTTACAAATGGGAAGGGCGTTCGCCGTGGAATATAATGAAATATTCAAATGTGCATAAAGAAGGATCAAAAAACTGCGGCGGAAATCAACGATCGGCGTAAAATTCGACAAGAGAAAAACTAAGAAAGATATATATTTATTTGCTGTGTCCATCAGAAACTAAACATATATTTCAATCGGAAATAACCCAAAACTAAGCACTTTATAAGCATGAGGATATTTATATGCAAACACAATTTTTGAGCTTGATATTTTACCAAATACATAATTTTCCGAAATACAAAATGCAAACAAATGCTAACAAAAATCCTGCCTGCATTGACGTTTGTATTGAAATAATATATACTTTATATATATATATTCAATTTTAATATTGCTGGTATAGTATTACTACTCACGACCAACAAAAAAAAAGAGCACTGGCTCTTGAACTAAATGAGACTATGGATCCTTGCTCTAGATAGTATTATTCATGAAGAAATAATTGATAATTCTGCTGACAAAAGGACACACAAAAAAAGGATTGAAAAAAGAAAGCTAATTGTTAAAACTTCTGTAAAAATATATATCCAGTCCCGCTCTGATAAATAGAAATCTTTTCCCAATATCCTAAATTATATCCATTTTAGTATTTTTGCATTAAATTATTTAGTTTTATTTCTCAAAAGTCCACTGGAAATTTCTGTGACCAAATACATAGTCTAAAGATCTTCAAATGTTTGCCACAGAAATTTGAAATATCCATTTCCCCAATTAATGCTCACCCTTCATATTTCGGTTTGAAAAGCTTTCAGATTACTCAATATAATCGCGTGTTTATAACAAAAGTAATAGGTGAACTT
>QLNU02015360.1:275360055-275377241 GCA_006491805.2 Dysdera silvatica
AATAATCTCAAAGATTCAAATATAGATAATTCTAATAATATGCATAATATTACAAATAATGTCAGCACTGATATAGTGAAATGTGGAGTAAATGGTAATCATATAACAAATACCGAATTAAATTTAAAGAATACGAACACTATCATAATCAATAATATGAAAAATTGGTTTTGTCTAAAACAGTGTGTTTAAAAAATAGTATTGATATTGTGAAGATGGAGGAAAATGGAAAAAAAGGTGAATATAAAATTCATTAATAATAAGTGTAATTATGTAAATAATGTTATTGATGCTCTGTATGTAAAGGATTGTAAAAATGATATAACAATTGAAGTCAGTCAAAATTATGTCAGTCAAAAGGATTTGAGTGAGGGATTATATAATGTAGAAAAGAGAATTGCTAAGAATATTGAAAACTTTGAAATTCACTATAACATAGACAAAAGAGATGGAAATGTGTATGTTACTGATGGTATAACAGATAATAATGTGCGCAATGTAAATAATGGTACAAATCATATGAAAAATATAAGTATAGAGAAAAATTTGTGTGAAGTTAACAAGGTAGTATGGATATTGATAGTAATGCAAATTGCAGGTTAAAGATTAAAAAAACTAAAATTATGAAAAGAGGGGAACCTGGAAAATATAGTGATTTTAATAAATTAAAAATTATGCATATAAATGCGAGAAACATAAACAACAAAATGGGTGAAATAGAAATGCTGATGGAAAATAATGAATATCAAATAGACATAATGGGAACAAGTGAAACATGATCTAGAGAAAATGATCACATGGAAATCCATGGATGGTATGGTTATCATCTGATGAGAAACAAGAAAAAATTAGAGGGGTATCGGTATACATAAAGAATATTCACGAGGATTTTGAAAAAATGGACTGAATTATCACACATGTGATGATTGGGAAATAATAGGCGTAAAAAGAGGTAAACTTAGGACAGAAATTGTATATAGAGATCCAAGAAGAAATGTTCACAAGCTACTAGATTGGCTATACTTAAAAATTGAAGAAGTACAAAGTAAAAATATAATTATAGTAGGTAGCCTAAATATTGATGTAAGTAAAGAATCTAGTCATAAAAATTATTTGATAAATGCAATGAAAATGATGATACTAAAAAACATAATTAGTGACTATACAAGAATAACCGATAATTCGACTACAACGATTGATTTATGTTTTACGAACGTATTGGGAATTCATGAAAATATTTTGGATTACCAAATAAGAGATCACAAAGCTATACTCATCGAAGTTCAAGAGAAAACTAAACTCATGATAAACAATAAAATTAAAGTCAGAGATTTTGGTTCAAAACATCTTGAAAAGTTTAAAGAGAAATTGAGTTCTATAGATTGGAATGTAGAATTTAGCGATTTTAATAAATATGATGTATTTATAAATAAAATCAAGGAAATATATGATAGGAATTTTAAATGGAAACTCATAAAGGACAAAATAAACAAAAAAAGGTCGGATAAATAATAAATTAAAAATTTTCATAACGAAAAGTAATTGTATCTTCAACAGGCTTATAAGAACTGAAAGGTTAATATACTGGTGTAGATTTAAAAAATTAAGGAATGATATAGTGAGGAAAATTGATCTCCATAAAAAAAAGATTTATGGAAAAAAATTGTCAACTGACAATAAAAACAAATGAAATTTTATTAATAAATTGCTGGGAAGGGTAATTAAAACAAATGATAAGTTGATAATCGACAATAACATGAAAGTAACTTCCAATAATGAAATTGCAAATTGTTTTAACAATTTTTTGTGGAAATTGAAGAGAATACAGTAGATAGAAAGGTCAATATGAACAATGAGTATAATGAATATATGTGTCATAATATTGGTAAATCAATTTATGTAAGTCAAATAAGTCACTCAGAGTTATTAAATGAATTAAGCAAGATTAATAATAAAAAAGGTGCAGGGTGTGATGACATACACCCTAGGATAATCAAGGAATGTGCTAATGTATTGGTTAAACCACTGTTGGTGATATTTAATGAAATAATTGATACAGAAGTAATTCCTGAAGAAATGAAAACAGCTAAGATAGTTCCTATATATATAAGAAAGGTAAGAAAGATAACAAAGAAAACTATAGACCAATAGCAATAACCTCCGTCTTCGCGAAATCATTTGAAAAATTACTTTACTAAAGAATAATTGATTTTATAGACAATGAGTATATAATAGATAATTCCTAATTTGGGTTTAGAAAGGGCAAATCAACTGCAGGGGCGCTATTGAGAACAATAAAAAGAATATAGGAGGCAATAGAAAACAAGGAACAGGGTATTGGCATTTTTTTTTATCTGAGTAAAGCTCATTGCTCTCGCTTATAATATTTAAACTAAAGCAGTCTTATCGTGTAAACATAGTAAAGTGCATTTTGTCCTGTAAAAAACAAAGCTTATTCCATCTTATAAAAATAGCGAAGTGTATTTTATCGCATAAAAAACAAAGTGTCTTCTATCTTGTAAAAATGATAAAGTGTATATTATTGTGTATAACCATAAAGTGTCTTCTAATTAAAAAAAAAAGGAAAGTGTATAAATGTAAAAATAGATGATGAAATAATAAACATATGCCACATTCATCTGAGACATTGTAAATAATAAATAAATAAATTCTGTTAAAATACTGACGTTGATTCTAGTTTTATGTTTAAATAGCTAACCTTATAAAAAATTTGCAAAGTGTCAGTCTGTTACAATAGAATAGCCCTATTACTATTTTTACTGCCAATCTGGTAAACATATCTTCATAAATATATGAAATAATTTCAAATCTTACTGTTTTGAACTTTATGGAATCTATAATATGTCAGTTGTATGTGTATATATATATATATATATATATATATATATATATATATATATATATATATATATATATCATCATCATCATCATATTCAACCATTATCTATCCACTGCTGGATGAAGGTCTCTCCAAATGCTTTCCACACAAGTCTATCCTGAGCAATTCGCTTCCACGTCACCCCAACCTGTTTTCTTATTTCATCCACCCATCTAGTTTGAGGACGTTTTCTAGGTCTTCGGTGGTCTCTTGGAATCCAGTTCAGAATTTCTGTTGTCCATCGTTGATCAGTTCTTCTTGCAATATGCCCAGCCCATCGCCATTTCAGCCCTTTTACTTTAACAATGATGTCCTCTACTCTAGTTTGCTCTCTCACCCAAGTGTTTCTTTTTCGATCTCTCCTAGTTATTCCAAGCATGCACCTCTCCATGCTCCTTTGCGTTGTCTGTAACTTTCGTATTGCTCCAACTGTTAGACTCCATGTCTCTGATCCATAAGAGAGGACTGGCAATACACACTGGTTGAAGACCTTTCTTTTTAGACACAAAGGCAATTTCCCCTTCAGGATAAAACTGTTTCTTCCAAATGCACTCCAGCCAAGTTTAATACGTCTGTTGAGTTCTTTCATAATGTTGCCATCCATTGAAATCAGCTGGCCAAGGTAAATATATGAATCAGCAATTTCTAGCTCAATGTTGTCAACTTGTATTTTTGTTTCCTCTACAAAATTATTGAACATGATCTTAGTTTTTTGTAGGTTCATCTTGAGTCCAACTTCTTTACTTCTAGTTGAGAGCTCCTGTACCATGTCTTGGAGTTCTGATGGGTTCGTTGAAAAAATAACAATGTCATCAGCAAACCGCAAATGATTTAAATATTCACCATTTATTTTTATTCCCTTGTTATTCCAATTTATCAGCTGAAAAATCATCTGTAAAGCTGAAGTAAAAAGTTTTGGAGAAATGGTATCTCCCTGCCTCACACCTTTACCAATTTTGATAGTTTTGGTATCTTTATGTAACCGAAATTTTGCACTTGCATTTTTATACACACGTTTCACCATGTCAATGTACACATCCTCAATGTCTGTTGATCTTAAAGAGTTGATGACTGCTGATGTTTTAATAGAGTCAAAGGCCTTCTCATAGTCAATAAATGCAACACACAATGGAAGTTCATATTCATGTGTTCTTTCAATTAATTCTCTTAATACTTGAATATGGTCCACTGTACTGAATCCACTTCGAAATCCAGCTTGTTCTCTTGGTTGAGCTGCATCTAATTTTTTCTGCAGGCGATGTGTTAGCACTTTTGTGAAGATTTTATAAATAGCAGGTAACAAGCTAATTGGTCGGTAATTTTTCAAATCCTCTTTATCACCTTTTTTATGCAAAAGAATTACTGTTGCAGAATCCCATTGGTTTGGTATGTTACCGCTGTTAAGACATTTGGTAAAGAATTTTGCAAGTATGTCTTCTACATATTCTCCAGCTTCTTTTAGGATATCTAATGTAATACCATCATCGCCAGGGGCTCTTCCTTTCTTCATACTTTTTATTGCAAATGAAACTTCTTCTTTTAAGATTTTAGGAGCTGTTCCTTCGACTATTTCAGTGTCTTCGTTTAATCCACTGTTACTTTCATATAGTTTTTTGTAGAATTCTTCAACTCTTCTAAGTATTTCTTCCCTATTTCTTGTTACGGTGCCATCCTCTCCTTTTAATGCAATGATGTGTTTCTTCCCAACAGATAAACTTCCTTTAACAACCCTAAGGCTCTTGTTATTTTCAATGGCCTTCCTTACTAACTCACAATTGAATTTTCTTATGTCTTCTTTCATGCTTTTGCGCAGAGTTTTACAAAGTTCTATGTACTCAATCCTGGAACTGGTATTTCGATTGTCCACCTTCATATCTCTTCGCCTTTTCATGAGCTGTTTCGTCTTCTCAGATAATTTGCTATTGTGCTTTTTACAGGTTACACCACCAATTTCCCCAGCAGTTTCAACTATTGTCTTAACAATGTTTTCATTTGCTTCTGAGATATCACTTTCATCAATAAGTCCTTCCAGTGCAGAAAAGCGATTTTTTAATTCCAACTTGAATGCCTCGGTATTTTCTTTTAATTTCTTTAAATCCACCCTCTTACTTACTTGTTTCCTAATGAGCTTCTGTCGTTCTAATTTAGTATTTAAGTGCATTTTACATCTCACCATTCGATGATCACTTCCAGTATTAAATCTGTTCAGTACACTGCAATCTTCAATAATTGATTTCTTGTTTGCCAGGATATAGTCAATTTCACTAGTTCCCCCATTTGGGTGTTTCCATGTCCATTTTCTTTGCGGTTTCTTCTTAAAAAATGAATTCATGATGCTAAGGTTTTCAGCTTCTGCAAATTCGATGAGTTGATCGCCACGTTCATTCCTTTCCCCATATCCGTATTTACCAACCGATGTCTCTCCTTGTTCCTGTTGTCCAATTCTTGCATTGAAATCCCCCATGATGAGCTTGATATGTTGTTTCCCTTTGGTGTGTAACTCTTTGATTTCTTCATAAAATTCTTCAACCTCTTCGTCGGTATGGCTTGATGTTGGTGCATATACCTGTACTATTTGAAGTTGGTATCGCTGGGTTAGTTGAACAACGAGCCTCGCTGCTCGATCTGATGTACTTTCAACTTCCAGAAGACAGTCTTTAATTCTTTTGTTGATTAAGAAGCCAACACCACTTGTTCTTCCAGTTTCCGTTCCTCTATAATAAAACAAATGTCCACTTTTAAGTTCCACCAACTCTTCACCTTTTCTTCTAACTTCACTGAGTCCTACAATGTCCCATTTGATCTTGTCAAGTTCTTCTTCCAATTCCTGAAGTTTTGCTTCAGAAGCAAGGGATCGTCCATTATACGTTGCCAAGGTCAATAACAAACGGCAGCCTGGGCCATTCCAGTGATTCTTAGCACCCCCTGCTTTCATGCCACACTGACCGCTGCCTTGATCAGGAGCACTCCAGCACCTGGAGACTAGGGGCCATGGTTTCTGGTGTGTCAACATAATGGAGGAATTAGCCATAATTTCACCACGCTGGCTAGACGGGTTGGTGAATTAGCCCTCCCCTTCCGCCTTTCTATCCGTGCAGCAAATATTAATTTGCCTCATAAATAGAAAGCCCAGCCTGCACCACTTGAAGGCGGGGTAGGACACTAGGTTACTGGCCTGGCCGGTTCCACACATCGTCACATACGTTCAGTGTATATATGTATATTAAATTTATTTATATTAATATTAACTTAGAAATCATTGTCCACGCCCTTGTGTGTGATATTTTCATCTTTTAAATTTCAATATACTTTGATTAAACACAAATACAAAGCCTTAAGCAATTATTTAATTTTTAGTCATTCTTATGGTCTCCATTTTTAATGTTAATTAGATGTAAGTGCATAAATTAATATTCAAATATGACAAATTATAATGAATGCTAATGCACTAATTATTTATTTTCTATATAATACAAGTTAATGATTTTAGTAATTTATATCAGGTTGGTGTTTATTTTGGTTGGTATATTACAATGCATTCATCATTATAACATATTTTTTCAAGAATTATTAGAAAAGTTACAAGGAACTCAATTCAAATGAAAAATCTTATTTAGGTGTAAAGAATTTTGATATAGAAATACAAAGAATCTCATTAAAATTAAAGTATCTAATTTAGAATTAACGAGTTCGATTTAAATTTTAAGAAATCCAATCAAAATAAAAAAAATCTTTTTTTTTAAATAAAAAAAGTCACTGTTTGAGAAATATTTTTTATTTTTTTAATGTGTGCGATATCATTTTGTGTTATTTTTCATAGATGGCTACGAGTTCGCGGACCCTTAAGTGTTAGTGAACTACAGTTGGAAAGACACTATGTCCTGCTATATAATAAGCGTTTAATCATTTTAAATATTTCATTAACCTTTATAATTACGTTAGCAATAAAAAGGGTTGAAAACAAATGCATTTGAAAATACATAAAGCGTTCTGGAAGCCAATTGAAGAATTAAAACCGTTTGGTGTTATATTTGATTAACTCGCTTATATTTAGCATGGTGTTTCCTCGGCATCAAGTTATCCGTATAAAACGAAAAATTCTTGTACAAAATCATAAACCTGGTGTGGAAATCGGCTTATGTTATGGCCGCTATGGAAGCGCAGTTTGGCCGTGGTTTGACCGGAAGGCGGTCGGGACAGACGCTAATCCCTCATTTCATTGGTTGCAAAAGTAATCTGTTTCTGATCCTTGTTTTTGGAAACACTACTAGACTAAATTTTAGTGCCAACTAGATTTAGAGGAATATTTATTAAAAGAAATACAAGGTTTATGTTATAACCTTCATTTATGAAAGAATTCATGCACAAAAAAATAAATAAATTACACTCGGGGTTTTATTTTTTCGTAAAAAAACAAAGAAATTACTGTCTTTCAGCATATACATATTACTAGTTGTTACATTGCAACCCTATTTTCTTGCGCTGTTTGTGATCGTTTGGCGATTTTTTTTCCGAAACCAGTTGCATGTACGTACGCAGTGGCGCAGTATAGCCCGAATGCTCTTGCGCCGCCACAAAGCCAAACAAACAGAAACAAACATGTACGTACGTATGTTTTCTCTCATTCCAAGCTGGATTTGATTGAATAAATACAATACAATCATATTTTTTCTATATGGTAAGGTTAAGTAGTTTTTGTTTATTTACATATATATGTTATGTTATTTAAAGTTTATATAAATATAACTGCTCTATCTTTTGCATGTTTCTAATAGTTATCAGTTAAGCACATGTGATTATATTCTGAAAATTTAAAGTTGCCGATAAGAAATAAAAATAAATTAATATTCGCCAAAAGAAGGATACTTCAGATGATCTGGTAACCCTAACAAGTTAAATTTCTTTAGTGTCTTTTAATCCTTAGATTTAGTTCATATTCCCCAATACAGGCAAAATTTAGTGTCCCTAACTTGTATCATGACGTCACGCCAGTTAACCAATCAGATAGGGGATTCGCGTCTGTCCCGACCGTCTCGTTCCGCAACACGAAAACCTGCTTCAAGTTCCGCTGTTACGTAGAATAGGAAGTCTGCACTCAAGGTGTCATAGAGCGCCGTGGTAAGCGGGTTAGTCAAACCACACGAGACGGTTTTACGGTACAGCGGTACTTGAAGCAGGTTCTCGTGCCGCGGAGGGATACATTTTGTAAGCGTGTTAGGCAAACAAACGGCAAACCCACACTCAAACCTATTGCTAACTGGTGAACGCACGTGTTTGATTCCCAATTTAACGATCATTTTATTTGATATTTTGCTTTCAATTTTAGCCATGAAAATTATGGTAATATGCTGCTCAGCATTCGAATGTACGAATCGTTATGAATAGAACTGCAATCGAGGCAAAGTAAAGTTTCGTCGGTAAGAGGTTTAACAGCCATATTTTCAATAATTTATTTATTCTTTCTTTCTTTTTATTGCATTAACAATGCCCGAGGTTAAGAATTCACGTTTAATTTAAGGATGCAATACTTTACAACTACTATGTTAAATACATCATGTAATATGTGTGCTTTTTTTAACTTTGAAAATTGTAAGTTCAATTTTTATGTGCTATATAATATACAGTGCATATATGTGGGTGGGGAGATTTTTTGTCACCTTATAAACTAATTGACCTCTCAAGGTTAAATTAATCTGATTCAATACTTTTGAGCCATGCCCATGTGCAGCATTTGGAAAGTTTTTTAGGGGTTCAAAATTGAGGGGGGGGTGATAAAAACACCAACATTTTCTCTTATTTTGCAGCTAAATAGCTGTTTTTCCAAACAGGGGAGTTAACCTCCAAATCCACTGCCTTGTGTTTGGACTCAATATATTATTGTGTAAATTTAATTCTATCCATAGGTGTAGAGTTATATGGGCCCTCCCCCCAATAATTTTGAGAATTCGGCGTTGATGATTCTATCACTTTCATTCTTAACATATTTTTACAAATCCTGAAAAATGCAGTGATGAGTTATATCATAAATGCCATTCGTAATATATAGTATATACATTATTTTTATTTTTTTTTGTATGGTAAAATTGATTCTGTGCAGATCAAAAATTTTAAAAATATTAAAATTAATATTGTATATTTATTAATTTTATATTAAATTAATATTTAAAAATATAATATATTTTAATATGCATGAAAGTTTATTATTTAATATTTATTGTGGCCAAAAAATAACTTGAAAACAATAATTATAGGGTTTTGACAGTTTAAACCATTTTTTGACTCTAGTCCCGTCAAAACCGTAGCCATGGTATATACATTTATATTTTTATTGCGTATGTATGTATATTATATTGTACATACATTTATATTTACATTGTATATGTATTCATATATAATGGTATTAGTTCATGTCTGTGTATGTAAAAATTATATGTATGTGAAATAACCAGATGTGGCTTAAAAAAGTTTACACATGTGTATAAGCATCAAGATAGAGTTCTCAAAATGATTGGTTAGGGGGCTCGGGCGCATGTAACTCTACACCTATGAATAGAATTAAATTTATCAATAATATATTGAGCCCAGACACAAGGCAGTAGATTTGGCGGTTAACTCGCCTATTAAAAAAAATGTTATTTAGCTGCAAAATAAGAGAAAATGTTGCTGTTTTTATCATCCCCTCCAATTTTGGAAAAAAAAAAAACTTTCTAAATCCTGCACATAGGCATGACTCAAAAGTATTGAATCAGATTAATTTGACCTTGTGAGGTCAATTAGTTTATAATGTGACAAAAATTGCCCCCACCCACATATATACAGCATATAAAAGTTGAACTTACAATATTCGAAATTAAAAAAGCGCACATATTATATAATGTATAAAACTGTAGTTGTGAAGTATTGCATCTTTAAATTAAACGTGAATTTTTAATGGCGGGCATTATTAATACAATAAAAAGAGGAAATAAATAAATTATTGAAAATATGGTTGTTAAACCACTTACCGGTTAAATTTTACTTTGCCTCGATTGCAGTTCCGTTCATAATGATTTGTACATCCGAATGCTGAACGCAAATAAGCATGCCGAACGCTATACGCAAATAGTGTGTAATAAACATGAGGTGGATCTGATAAAATGCATTTATTAAAAATAATACATTCATTACACAATTGAAGCTCCCTTACCGACCACCTCCCGTAACGACCATCTTTTTTTGGAAATGGATTTCCTTCCCCCCTCCATAGACCCAATTCTAAATTTAGCTCCATTCGGAGACCACCTCTCTGAGCGACCGCCTTTTCACTGAATCGACGGTGGTCGCCTTAGGGAGGTTTTACTATATATACTTTAAGAATGTCAAGGGCGCCTCAGAGCGAAAAATGTTTGAGAGCCAGTGGTTTAAATAATTAAATATTTAACTGCGATTACGTGTATATAATGATAGCATGGTTCTGACCTCCGCCTCCTCGTTGTCAGGAAAAATTAACAAATATCAAAGCATCTTCCTCCCCCGCGAAGAATGCCCACGTAATAAAAAATGCCCACGTAATACTTGAAATATCCCGGTTCTCTGATTGGACCGAGTAAGGTAGAAAAACGTGAAAATAAGCGTTAAATATCAGCCCTTTAAACGAGAACATAGTTCCCACCAAAAATTCAAATTATCCTTATTTTTAAGGCAATTTGTTGATAAGAGGCATTTTACTCAATGTCCTGCACAATTTCTTTGATTTATATTAATTTAAAATGAAATATCTCCTTTAGTTTTTACTATTAAAAGTATCTGTTAACATTACAAGTCCCATTGAAACTGGTTGTTTGCCTAACGCGTATAAATAAAGGAGTGATGTGGTCCTTCGAAACCGGCACGGTCAGCCTGCAGTCTAGTTATGATATAGCTCAGTGCACATCCGCAGTACGAAAAGTTACTTCAGGTGCAGCTGTTCCGCAGAATAGGAAGTCTGCACTCCAGTTATACTAGAGCTCTGTGGGGCAAAGTAGAGCATCTATCCGGCAATAGCAATATTATGTGTGCCATTGCCAATTTTGCAATTTTCTATCTCATTTTAGCTATATTTTTCAATAGTAAGTTATTAAGGAATGATTTGCATATTCTTCAGTTTTTCTTCTCTGTTATTATTTTTACGAAGTACATAAATCAATATCATTTAATTTTTGTTTATATTTTATAACGTAAGTAACCAGTCTAAAGTAACGAGCACGGTCGCCGTTAGCGGGGGGGGACATGGGGGACCAGTCCCCCCCTAGCTATGTTAGGGTTTTATATCCCCCTTAAATTTGAAACAAAATGCCTTTTACTGGTATATTGTCCCCCCCAATATTTTTATGCCGTCGGCGCCAATGGTAATGAATCAAATTGTACGTCATGCTGAACTGGCTAGTCATAAGCTAGTTTTGACTAGAATTCAGGTGGGCTTTGCCCGCATAATCCGCCAATCCTGTCGATGACCCAACTTTCTAACTTGAAATCGACCAAGGTAAACTAGGTATTAGTCAACTTACACTGTCATCCCTTTTATTTCTTTTATTAGTTTTTTAGACTTTCTTGGCAATTACCATATGAAAATGGCATGGCACATAAAGTTGGTTTTATGGCCTTTTTAGCATTTTAGCTTGTTTAAAGTGTTGTAAAAACACTCATTTTCCTTTGATTTGCTTTGAATTTGGCAAACTAATTGTGCCAAATTTCGTTTACACCCTTTATTTTTCGGGTGTCCCAAAAACAAATATAGGTAAGTTTAATTCTCTGTCTTTCACAACTCATCCTTTTCTAGCTAAAGGAACTGTATAAATGTTTACAAATTTCCAAGTGCGATTTTAAAAACTTTTCGTTATCTGTTATACGGTGTTTATAAAAACTTGTTGACATTCTTACTATCTTAAATTGGCCATAATTTTCGATATCCGTTTTTGTCTTCAATTTTTTAATCATTTATTGTGCAAGTTTCCTAAATTTGGAAAGTAAGTAATAATCTTCTTAATATATATATGCTGGTTTTTTGTTTTTTTTTCGTAGTTTATTCCACCTAATGCCTAAACAACCAGCACCTTAAAAGCATTGGTAGAAATTCATGCCTATTTGTCTCGTAATGATAAGTAAGTAAATAATACAATCTATTCCATGAAAATTTGGACAACTAAATTTACATCTAAAATATCCAGTTTTATATTCTTGTTTCATTAAATGTATTGTCTCAATACTCATGAATAATGTATTCACACTTACAAAAAAAAAATCCTTTATGTAGTATAGATAAAAAAGAGCATTGCAAACCCATGAATAAACTTTCCAATTGTTTTGTGTACTATTAATATATTAAGAAATGCAGGAAGAGTAAATGATATATTTTACTCTTCCTGTCCCTGAGAGTCCTACAATTTGCAAGTATATGTTCTCTAGCCTAGTGCTTCTCAACCTTTATGAAGCCTCAGCCCAGTACATTAACATTTTATAAGAAAAGGGCATAGTTTCAACGAATTTACTCATAAATACCTTCCACTTTTTTATAGCCCAAAACTACAAGAAGTATGAATAATTATAGCATAATCATAAAGGGTATCAGTACATTCCTTCTATTAATGTACAGTTTGCTGATTGGTCGCTGGCATTTGCAACATGGATGTTATTTCATTCAGTTTTCAAGAACAGAGGATTCACTGCACATTACTGTAATTGACTTACAGGTGCTTTTTATGACCATTTACACACACAAAAGGGGTGGAACTACGCTTCAAAAATTTCCTCCTTTCGTGTTTAGAGTATAGCATGAGTTTTAGCGACATTTGAATCAGCTTGGCAACAAGACTTTAATATGCATTGTTCTCAAAACCTTATTCGCAGCAATAAGTCTATGGGAAAAGTGAGGCTAGGGAAACGAATTTAGAAAGCAAATTGCCTCCTTTTTTGGAAAAGGACAGAAGGGCCATGAACTTTGGTTGAATTGCACGGTTCGTTACACTCTTTCTCTCTTCTCCTGAAATTATAATAGTTTGGCTTGTGGCATCATACTTAGACATCTCTTGTGTGCTTGTAACAACATTTGTATCTGTTCTGTGCGCTGGATTGCTGATCAATGAGGGCCTAGAGCAGGGGTCTTCAACCTGTGGGCCACATGCGGCTCGCTGATATGTTTTATGCGGCCCGCTAGCTCATGAAAAAATACAGTTCACACAAAAATAACGTCCCTGCTCCCTTTGAATCTGAAATAAACATTGTATTTTATTCTGTTGGCATTTTCATATTTCGTAATAAATATTTTAAAACACTATAGAACCAAAGTAACACTTGGTTTTTCCCCCCTCAATCATGTTTTACTTTAGTTTTCTAGCGTATATGGACATTAGGAGTAGTTTTATTGATTTGCAGTGCAACAGTGATTTAAAACAAAATCAACTTAGGACTCATTAAATTCTATTCTAAATATGTCGATAAGAACATCCTTCCAACCATCTGACTGCATGCTCTGAAAATGTTACTATTCGAGAGTACTTACATCTGCGTATGGGCGTACACAGAAAGTTCATAAGGGAAGGGTTACAGGCTTACAATGGGGGAGGGGTTACAGAGCTACAACTCCATATATGTATACACAAAATTCCGTTGCAGTGTGAATTACAACCCCCACCAACCACTCTGCATACACCAATGCATCTGTAAACAACTGTTTTCAAAAATGAAGTTGATAAAATGAAAAGTTAAGACCAGAATAACTGACGTCCACCTTGGAAACACTCTTAGGATTGCAATATCAAAAATAAGACCTGATATTAGCAGGATTATTGAAAATAAGCAGTGCCAAAAATCTCGCTAAAAGGTTTGATTTCGCTTTACATATTAATAACTAAAAGTATTGTAAATGTTTTTTGCTTCCATACATATTTTACATTGTAATATATATACACTCTATAACAAAAAAATCGACGCACCAAGAAGTTGTCCGATTGTAATGAAATTTCGTATGCAAAGACATTTTGACCGAACATGCAAATGTTTAAAATTTGGTGTCCAATGAATGAATAGCGGGAACTCCAGCGCATCGGAACTGCGCATTCAGCAGGTGTATATAAGGAGCGATTCTCAATATGTGGTCAAAATTTCTGTTGCATTTTGACTGCGGATATCTTACGTCGACTGTAACAATGCCTCGCCGAAAGATTCGTGCTCATTACGAGCATATGTCAGAGTTTGAAAGAGGTCGTGCTATCGGATTGAAAGAGGCTGGTTGGACGAATCGAAGAATCGCTGGACATGTGGGTCGAAGCGATGCGGCGATTGGACGGTGCTGGCAAGAGTGGGTCAACAACGGCAGATGTCAGCGTCGGGACGGCAGCGGTCGACCTAGGGCCACAACAGAACGGGAAGACAGAGCAATTGTCAGAGCAGCTGTCACAGCACCGGATTCGTCGTTATCAACTATCCAACGTGTGGCCCGCACACATGTGTCCAACATGACCCTCTGCAGACGACTGAGAGAGCGGAATTTACGCTCGCGCCGACCGTTACGCCGCTTACCTCTCACGCCTTTACACCGTCAAGTCCGATTACAGTGGTGCCGGGCTCGATCAACTTGGAACTGCGCTGACTGGGGACGTATAGTCTTTAGTGACGAGTCCCGTTTCCAACTGTGTCCTGACGACAACCGCAGACGTGTCTGGAGACGTCCAGGGCAGCGTGGGGATCCTGCCCTTACTATCGCACGCCACACATGCCCACAACAGGGCGTTATGGTCTGGGGTGCCATCTCCTTTGATAGCCGGACCCCTTTGGTGGTCATTTCTGGCACACTTACAGCACAGCGGTACGTAGACGACATTCTACGACCGGTTGTGTTACCGTTCCTTTTGCGACACCCTGGACTTACGTTTCAACAAGACAATGTCCGGCCGCACACGGCACGTGTTGCTATGAATTGTCTTCAAGCTTGCCCAACACTTCCTTGGCAAGCTAGGTCTCCTGATCTCTCTCCCATAGAGCACATTTGGGACGCTATGGGAAGGCGATTGCAACCATCCCGGAATGTTGACGATTTAGCCCGACAGTTGGAGACAATTTGGCAAGAAATTCCGCAGGACACCATCCGGGATCTTTATCAGTCTATGCCACGCCGGGTGACAGCTTGCATCCAGGCCAGAGGTGGACCAACGCCTTATTGACTTCCTCCCTTTGTAACGGTCAAACTCTGCAATAAATCATTCAATTGTTCTGAAATTTTAATCGTTTCTTTTTCTATGTATGTTCTTCACATCCACCAATTTTTATCGCAATCGGACAACTCCTTCTTGGTGCGTCGATTTTTTTGTTATAGAGTGTATATATTTAGTCTCAGAGGCGAATCCAGAAAATATTTTTGGATGGGCACACAAAACTAATATAGGGACTTAAGAAAAAAAATTAAAAAAAAAGGCTGATCTGGGGAGGGGATGGCATACCCCTCGGGCCACCTTTTTTCAGTCCTAATATTGCTGATACAGTAGTGCGGCCCATGGGCCTACAAGAATAAGCAAAATTGGCCCTTGGACTGAAAAAGGTTGAAGACCCCTGGCCTAGAACAAGTTAAGATTTACAGGTAGATATTGGTTCATCTATTCAGTCAACTTGAAGTCTATCTAAACGGACAGCAAGGGGTTTACCCCGAAGCAGAGAGAGGGGGGTTTCTCCCCCCCACACTAACCCCTCTCTGATACAGGATACAGGTGAGAGTAATTTGTTTTCAAGTATGAATTTTGTAAAAATAAATACTAACCCAAAAAACACCATCAACGTTATTTCCAACATGGTGGAACATGACTTCGCCTGTTGCGAGCCACTTTTGGCAACACTGCAAAAAAACTTTAGTTGTGTGATGGATTATGTAGTTCTATCACGAACTTCAAATTGTAAAAAGGGGCAAAGTGCTTATTCGCTTATCCCAGTTTGAGAACCCCTGTTCTAAAGTTCTATAGATGACGTAATTTCAAAGTTTTAGAAAATGTATGGTCCACAAATTTCCAATTCGGGATGACGTTTATCTCATGCTGAGATAACTAAATTGCGTACTTCAGCAATTTTTTTTTTTATTTTATTCTTGAAAGGTATTTTAATGTAGAAATTAATCAGCTGTGGTCAAAATTCTGTGAATTTCAAGTAACTAAAATGCCACTGAGTATAAAAAAGAAAGAGTTAACACTTTGTAGTTTACCTGATGAAGTAATTAAAGGAGACAGGATGGATCGAAAGTGGGCTATTCTTCGCCAATTGATATCAGCTGATAGCACATTAAAATATATATAGTACAATTTCTAGTGGTATGCTGTGTATTTTAACAATACCTCACAGCAATGCAGAATGTGAAAAAATATTCAATAGTGTATGAAAAACCAGAACAGAAATTCAAAGTTCTTTATCCAATGAAAACTTGTAAGACATTTTGATAATTGAAAATATGCATAAAGGACATTGCTACAAACAAAAATTCGCTAACAAATTTTTGGCAATGGCTAAATTCAGCCACTTACGAATAGGTTTTGTCATTGTTTCGTCATTAAGTTAATGTATAATAAAGTAGAATAATCACAATAAATCAGTACTTTTGGTTTTATGTCTGTCTATGTGTTGCCATAGTTTTTCATAGCGTGAAGTATAAGTTGCTGTGTTAATCATTTAATTAATGTATTTTAATTTTGAGATTTTGCCTTGGGGTTTTATTTTATATTTATAATATAATCTATACTTATCAGTAATCTGTGCATAATAAGGGAAAAATATAGTACTACTTTCAATTCTGGACACATGCATTCTCAAAAATTGTAAGGTTTTCAAAAGTGACATGTTGGCAGGTATGAAATATTTATGAAACATAGATAGAAAACTAAAATGACAAATTCCAGGAGAATCTCTTGTGGCCCGACGTTTGAAACACACTACTCTGGGGTACATTGAGATTTAAATACCTTGCACTCAAAATGATTGAAATTATAAAAAATTAAAGTGGGCTATTCCATGAAAATCAGGACAATGTATGAAAAAAAAAAAATTTGTTGACTCCTAAAAAGTTCATAAAACGTCACCTCAAATATGAAATCAAGTATTTTCACAAAATTTTTTGTAAGGTTTTTATTTTTTGGAATGGCAACGCCCATTTAAATATAGCTGTTATCATCTGAACTCCAGACACAAGGTGTACGTTTTCTTTTAAACTCTGGGATGACAGGATCTGTGTTTGCTTTTAGAAATCATCTTCATTTCATATGAAAGGTTAGTATTATATAATTCATTTCCATACAGT
>QLNU02015360.1:275377341-275405018 GCA_006491805.2 Dysdera silvatica
GTTTAATGGCGCAAAATCACCTCTTAGCAAATAATCTAATATTTTTTTTTCTAAATAGATTAATATTATTTATGTCCTTAAGAGTGTTTGGTATTTTATTCCAACTCATATCACCAACAGTTGCATACAATCAACATATTGCACTTTAATGTGTTAATTTTTTATTTTGGTGTATTTTATTAATGTTTTAGCTCTGTTATGTTTTACCTTGTTTCATTAACTATGATTAATAAATCAGTCAGGGTAGCTGCTGTAAATCCCGAACTCTATGTGAGGGTGTCCTTCCTGCTGGAAAACCAAGCTCTATGTGAGGGGAATCTTTCTTCTGGAAGTCCTAAGTGATAGCGAGATACCCTTTTTGGAAGGACCACAAAGCATGTCCCACACCAACTCTTCAGCCACTTATGCGAAATACTGAAAAAAATTAACTGTAATTTTTTACCTTGTGAACAACATTTTTTAGCCACTTTTCTTAAAATGATAGCTTTTTTAACAGTTAAAGCTTACTGTTTTTAATTTTATTTTGATTTTTTCATTTTCCTAACCTGGCAAACGTGCAAAACATGTATAGAGACTAGTGCAATTTACAGCAACTCCATCAACTTTTGTGCAACTTTGCTGTTATTGTACCAAATTCAGTAACTCCTACGATTCTGCTATTTTGAAAAACCAAATTGATAAATCTGCATAGTCCGTCACGTACTGATTTTTTTTCCGGTGTTGCCAAAAGTGACTGGCAATGGGTGAAGCAGCTTGCCACCATGTTGGAAATGTTTATGGGTTTTTTAGGCACTGTAATTTTCCTAAATCAGTGAATATGTTTGGAGGGGATGTCTTCCTCCTCCTGCTACCAAAAAAAAAAAAAAAACAAAAAACCCCCACCCCACCAGATGAACCTGAAATTCGAAATTGTTGTGCCAATAAAGAGTGAAACAGTGAAGGAAAAAAAAATACACAGTTGTCATAGTCGATCAGGTGGTGTAAAAAATTAATCTTGACAGTGTCGAGGAATGCCAGAAACAAATTCTCAGACTCAATCCAATGCAATCGAAAAAAGGAAAAGCAAAAGCTCAATCGTTCTGACATAATTGTTTGCTGCAAAAAATAAAACACAGCCTACGGAAATATGAAACAGGTAAAAATAGCATTACAAGCACAGAAGAGACACCTAAGTATGATGTCACAAGCCAAACTCCTTGAATTTTTGACCAGTTTGAAGAGGAGAAAGGGCCATTCATGGAAATCAGGACAATATATGAAAAAAAATTCTTGTTGACTCTTAAAAACTTCGTAAAACATTATTTCAAATATGAAATTAAGTATTTTCACAAAATTTTTTGTAAATTTTTTACTTTTTGGAATGGCAACACCCATTTAAAGATGGCTGTTATCCTTTGAACTCCAAACACAAGGTGTATGTTTTCTTTTAAACTCTCGGATCACAGGATCTGTGTGTGCTTTTAGTAACCAACCATCTTTGTTTCATATGAAAGATTAGTATTACATAATTAATTTCTATACAGTTTAAAATTTATAAAGGTACTAATTTATTATTAATTCTTTAATGAAAGATTAATGATTTTAGTGTCCAACACATGACATAAAATATGTTTACATTTATGTTGTAGAAACAAAATAATTTTGAAGTTTAAATTGCCATTTTTTCATTGCTATTACTCACTTATCAAATTACTTAATTTATAGTTTTTTCCTGTTTAATATTTAAAAAGATATAGCAATTTTTATTATGTCCAACATGTGAAGTCACGTGTTGGACAAATTCTGAACATGTGATATATATGCTCATTACTTGTTTTGAAATATTAATTATTGTTTAGAGTTAATTTATCTTTTGTTATAAACATGGTCTAGTAAATTACATATGCATACATTTTTTAGTCATTGTATACTTTTGTAATATATATATCATATAAGAAAAATCGTGAAGACATTGGATGCTATTATGATCTCTCACGACGTTTATGTTCAACGTTCATTCGTACCATGTGACCAAAACTTTACCTTTTCTTAATTATTGGATTCGAATAGGCCAATTTTATCGCATGCTATAACCCCCAAGTTGTCGCATCGTTTTAACCTAAAGTTTTCAAACGAGGTCAAAATAGCGTCCATTATGATAATGTTTATATTCTACTGTATTTTTCTTGTCATAATTTATAACATTTTACAAAATTATACAGCAATTAAATGAATATACGTGCTATTTACAAAGTGTATACAACATTATGTTTATTCGTTTAGAATAACAATGGAAAAAGTACCACCATCAACTAGTGCAACATGAATGAAAAAAATTAGAACCAAGCGAAAGGCTGGAAATTTGAATTTTAAAAAGAAAGAAAGTAAAAGAGTCACAGATTTATGGAAAAAAAAAGAAAAAAAAAAGACGTGAAACGAGTGAAAAAGGAAAAAAAAAAAGGCTTTGAGAATAAAAGCAAGGGATACAAAAGGATTACAAAGGGGCAAAGAAAGAACAAGGCAGCATAACAGTTTGTAAAGATCAACCTGGAAGATCCTCACCATTTGCATCCTATTCTTGTAAAACAACGTTTTCTAAAGCTGTCTGGAAAACAGCTAGATTACTACCTTCTTCACCATGAAAGCAAAAAGCTGTTGTATCAGGTCTTGCAATGCATTGTGGAATAAAAATTCTAAATCAAATCGAAAAAGTATTTTCTAATAATCCAGGAAAAGTGGATTACTCTGAAGTAACCAAATTTTTCTTCATACCAGATATAGTTTACACATATCCAGGAATGAAAGATTTTATAACTACTTCGGAAAACGGTAAAAAAGAAAAATTGCAGAAATTTTATTTGACAATGTTTCTTAAAGAAGCATTTTACATTTTCAAAGAAAACCCTGATATCAAGTTTGGATTTTCAAAATTTTGCACTCTTCAACCACGGAATGTTTTGTTTCTAAAAGAAACTCCAGTGGAACAATGTAAATGTAAAATTCATGAAACTAAATTCACTTCCTTCTAACTATACTTACTCTAGCTTTCTCCTAACTATACTTACTCTAATGAGTTTTGGAAAAATACCCTGTGCGATGACAATCTAAATTTTCTTCGTTGGCAAAATAAGTGCTATCGTTGTTGTAATGGAAAATTAGTACTTCCATAAAGTAAACTAGAACATATTGTCAGTTGGAAAGAATGAAAAAAAAACAGTGATGGGAGGTTTGAACTTTCGGTTAATGAAACATTTATAGGGGAGACTTTATGAAATAATCATTAATGATTTGCATACAATGATGAATCATGTGAATATAAAAAGGATTCAACAAAAGGAATTTGAAGCTGATAAAAATACACATTCTACATGAATATTACAAGTGGACTTCGTCATGTCGTACAGTTGTATCAAAACGAAATTCAAAGTGTGCTTCTGTCTTGAGCGAGTGTATTATTATTTGCAGCAGCTGTTTTTTATGAGGGGCAATGTACCTAATTTGTTCCAATTCCCCAAATAAGGATAAAAACATTTTTTATTAATTTCTTGTATAATGAAATTTTCAAATTATGGAATAGTACAAGCTCAGATCCCCCACCAACTTCTCCGCCCCGTCAGCCAGCGTTGCCAACTACAAAAAATCATTCCGGGAACTTCTGGGACAAACCCTGTATAATTAAAATAGTCATAGGAATTGTTAGCAAAATTCGTATGTTTATCCATGTGGTAGGGAAAACATCGTCCACACTGTTATCATAAATAATCTTTAGTTGTCATGGTATAATTTTCATTTATAATTAACATATGAAAGAAGTGTAATATACTATTAAATGTGTATTAATTCTTCATATCATTCTGAGTTTATATGACCATTTCAATAATAAGAGCAATACTAGGAAAAACCAATAAATGTTAATTTACTTTCGGCGTTCTCCTCGCTAAATAGCGCACCGGGCTGTCGCCCGCACCTTCAACTGGCCTCTGTACTGGTAATGTTAAACGAAAATAAATATTATGTCATGTACCGAAGTTTTGATCAATGATATGCTGATGCTCAAAAGTACTTATTATGTTGTTTTTAATTCAGTAGCAACCTAATATTTGTCAAATTTATTTTGTTGAATTATATTTCCATGCAATTAAACCCAAAGCTGTGTTGAAAAAAAATGTCAAACGTGTTTTGCATTTGGAGATGCTAAAACCATCCATCGCTATCACTGTCTCACACTTCCCCTGTGTGGACACTAAATTTTACAAGCACGGCCATACATATTTGAACTTCGATGTGGAATATTGATAATTGATATGTTATAAATGCTATATTAATAATAAATTAGTAATAAATTAATACGATATAATAAAAATTTAGTATTTTATACATTAACTTTTTGGCATGAATGTTGGCGAGAATTAAGGGTTATCAAACAAAATGACCTAAATAATTTACTATTGGCTGAAGTAAAAAATTCGAACATACGTTTTACTTTTGAAGTGAAACCATCGAATAACATGGCTAAATTATTTAACCACACCTTTTTAGACGCAAGTGTTTTATAACTGGTTTTAAACTAATTGTGTGAGGCATTTACAAAAGTTACCTTGGCATCAATTGGATTGTCTGTGATCGTTCATAACTTTTTAATTATGCATTTTTGAGAATTTTCGCTCTCCAACTTTTTGCGTAGAATTTTGCAAGGAATACAGCTGTGAGGAGATTGAACGGTCGATTCTGTATACCCTGTATATAGGATGTATAAATAACAATGATTTGTTGAATACACGCATGGGCAGCAATGGATAAAGACTGAAGTTTGACATAGCTTCATATTCATGTGAAATTTAACTATTCAGAACAGAAGTTTTGAGAAGGTTTTCCCTGACATTTCCAGATTTAACCAAAAGATCTTGTTTTTTCCCTGACCTTTACGGACAGTTTCAAATTACCAGACAATTCCAGGTGCCTGCAGGGTTCCCACACCTCTGGAAACCTAGAGCACCTGGAATTGTCAGAGAATTTGAAATCATCTCGAAAAGTCAGAGGAAAAATATTTTTTGGTCAAACCTGAAAAAGTCAGGGGAAACCTTTTTAACTTCTGTTCTGAATAGCTAAATTTCACACAAACCTCAAGTCATTTTCCCTGAAATCAAAGTCTTGTTTTTGGTTAGTCAGGGAATTTTGTTGGAATAGTTGGGAGGAAAAACCTGAACAAGTCAGGGAATTTTGTTGGAATAGTTGGGAGGAAAAACCTGAACAAGTCAGGGAATTTTTTCCTCCAAGATGAATGGGAACTCTGTCTATTACTATACATATAAAATCATTGCCTGCATAAAGATATGTCACACTTTGGGTTTGTTTGCTATAATTGAAGAAATTTGTGAGATGGTTTATAAAAATAATCTTATCAATTTTAACTCCATGAATTGTATTTATTAGGTAAGTTACCATGGATGCTGACAAAAAAAGAGATAACTGGTTGTTGGTTCGAAAAGATGGGAGAATACAAAGTCTTACATCCGGCATGATGTTTGTTGGTAGGGAAGAATGCGATGTTACCTTGCAAGTAAGTCTAAATTCTGTTATTTTTCTATGTAAACAAAATGAGGAAAAAATAATGAACTATTAATAATTATGTGATTTGGAGTGGTGGTTCTCAACTTTTATGAGACTGGTCTGGTAGATTTTTTTTTCTAAGACCTGGGTCCAGTCCTAACAAATTTACTCGTAAATTCCACAATTTTTTTTTTTAAAGTTCATACATTAAACTAAATATCAGTGCACTTATATATATGATGTGGCATGTCAATGTATATAAAACTACATTTAAAGTAGTTATCGATCTTTAGACTAATAAAACCTTGTAGTATAGTCTGGTTTCTCAAGTTGGTGTTGTTAAGTATATTTGCACTGAAGCTCTTGAGTTGTATAGTGGTAACATGTTCACGTAGCATGCCATTATCCTGGGTTCAACTCCCAACGGTGTCAAAAAAATAATTCTTACCAATTAACCATTCGTTCTAGTCCAGGGGTTGGTTCCCTAGTTCATAAGAGGTTCGGATTCCTTAGGGAAACTATAGGTCCTTGCAGTGTTCATTCTAGGATCAGAAAAGGGCATAGTGCTCCGGATTGAAAAAAGGACACTGTATAATTTTTAGGGTACTTTATTAAAAAAATCTTTACATTCTTTAATTAACACTGACTAGATTGCTAATTAAAACTTTTTTTATCCTCTCAACAGAAAAAAAACTTGTCTAATCACTGAATTTAAACTATTGGTCACTTAAATATTCGATAATAATGGGAACCAGGGTAGAAAAGGCTATTCTACAGTGGGCTAGAAATTGCTGACCCATTATATATTTCTGTAGCTATTCTGCCCTAGCTATTTCTGTATATTTTTTCTGTTCTTAAGAGAAGAAAGGTTACTAGGGAAACAGGGTGGTGCAGATTAAGCTTGAAGGAAGTGGGGTGGGGACCCGCTACCAGCACTTGTATTATCTCCCAAATTCTATAGCTACGCCACTGCTTGTATAGATACTTTTTAATCCCATCTTGGATAGCGTTGGATCCAGTTTCAGATAGCTTATATTCCTCATCGAAAAACATGGTGAAAGAACATATTTGTAGGGTGCCAGAGCCCATAATCCGGTAAAGTGATGCAAATTCAGTTTTTCAAATGCTTGGTGGTGGGGGGGGATTTTATTAAAGATATAACACACTTGTGATGGAGAGAAAAAAGACATAAATTTTCAACATTTACTGCTCTCTTTTTGTAGCTCCTTCTACTTATAGCTTCAACCCTCTTGAACCAGTCAGTGGAACATGCCTTTTTTCATAGCATTTAGTCACTTTATTATATAATATAGATTATAACTAAATATGTGGCCCTTTTAGATTACAGCCAACTTAATGCAACCTTCCAACATGAAGAGGTTCCCCTTATGACTGGTTTAAAACAATGGAAATTGATTCATATCATTCGGTATGTTATATAGTGTTCAAGAATTAAATCATAGTGGATTGTAATTTATTGTAGTAATTTGTAGCGTCATAGTTTGCACAACAGCAATCGGTGCACTATAGCTAGCAAATAGTATTGGAGTATGGCAGTTCGCACATTAACATCCATCCATCTGTTCATGCCAAGATTACAAACGCTTCTGCTAATTTGAACTAAAACTAAGAAACGTCCATCAGAACACAAACCAAAACCACTTCAAATATAAACTAAAACTAACTACAAGCAAATCTCACATTGCAAGATACAACTGGGCAACTCCATAGTAGAATTGTTTTGCCACAACCTCACGTGGTCGGATGCTTAAAATTCTTAGAGTTTAGAAGGGGGAGGGGATAAAACCCTATGTGGAAAACCAAAGCTAAATTTTTGAGATGTTTTCGAGAAAAGGGCAGATATTTCCAGTAGGACGCAAATGTTAATTACGGAACGGCATGTCAGTGCAAAATTTTTTTGCGAGGGTAGGCAGGATACCACATATTTTCGTACAAGGGAGGACAAGACACTCCACCCTACAAAATAAGCCTGGAATGAATACTGGGTCTTGGTGCAGCATGACCCTTATACCATATAACTCACAAACGTATTTGTGCTGATTTTCATTAACATGTTGAAAGATTTCGATGTCTGAAAATTCCTGATCACACATGAATTCTTGCATGTTTAAACGTGTGTGGTTTATTCACTAACAATTGCTACACAGATATTATTTAGGCATTCTGGGTCTGAGCTTTCCAACACATTTATGAATATCATTCTCAGAATATTTGTACTATAAAATATTTATGCAAAATGCTTAGAAAACTCTAAAATAGCAAATTTCAGGAGAACCTCTCATGGCCTGGTATAATTGGTATCAGGGCTTGGCGGTTGAGAAACACTGCTTTAAAGAATGTTAATAAGTATCATCATATCCATTGTTTATCCTCTGCTGATTGATGGCTTTTCCAAATGTCCTCCACATGTATTTATTTTGAATAACTTGTTTCCATATCATCCCAACCTGTTTTCTTATTTTATTCACCTATCATAGTTTGAAGATATTTCCTGAGTCTTTTGGAATCTATTTTAGAATTTCGATTGTCTGTTGCTGGTAAATTCTTGCAATATGCCCTGCCTAATGTCATTTCAGCTTTTTTTACAGTAGCATTGATATCATCTAACTTTTTTTGCATTTTCACCTAATTTTATTTTCAATCTATCCTAGTTATATAATTATATAAATTGCTCGCAAAGAAAAGAAGGATTTATCGATCTCTTGTGGAACACGAACCTACAATCTCTTTATTGCCGATCAGGTGCTTTACCATTAAATAGTGTTTCATCTAGAAAACAATTAGGTCAGAGCGCTTGGCCTGGCAAAAGGCCATTTTTTTGGCACGATGAATATCGGCGCTTATGTCAGCTTTACTGCTACCAATTCCTTTAAACAACGTCTTAATTTGTTTAGTTCCTATAGTTGCTTTCTTTAAATTGCTTAGTTTTCGTTTGAAGGTAAGCATTTTTTTTTTTTTAGAGTTAAGTAAATGTGATGATTAAAAAATCCCAACTTCATACAAAATAATTAAATTAATATAACTATAATTTAGTTAAACAATATCCTATAATAATTTCATTTATTCAAATATCCTATACTATATGACAAGTAAGCTTCATAAAATAGGGATGTAAAACATGCTTAGTTTAGAGCTTAAAGACAAACAAATTGATTTTAACAAAAATTTGATCTCAAAAATACGTGGAACCGCTAACGTTTATCGCAGTAGTCCGTGGTTGAAAGTCTGCAAACCTGGCAACAGTGCTTTGTTTACAAATATTCGTCAGCAATTTCATTTTGCCAAAACCATCAGTGTTATTACGAAAATGAAATGCTGGAGTACAAAATTTTTATAAATCAACAAATTTCGTCACGCGTTTTGGATTCTAACGTGTGGAATATTGAATTATCATCGGGGAAGGATGGTGCGTTATTTTCCGAGGGTTGGGTGGGACATATGGGCAGAGCGCTAATAGGTATGGCAGGGCATTGCACCCTTATATTTCACTTAGATGAAACACTACATTAAGCTACAGATGTCGGACATTCTTCCCCTTTCTGGAGTATATAAAGTGTTACTTGACTTTAATAAACTGTCCTCGTTATTTCAAACATTTGCCTTTCTCTCTCTCTCTCTCTCTCCGTGCTCCTATGACTTACTTATAATTACTGTAAATAGCTTTTTTTGGTTAGACTCCATATGCGATCCATAAGTGAGGCCTGTGGTAATACGTGCATTGAAACTTTTCTTTATTTTTTATGCACTTCTAACATAAGGGCTTATTTGCAATGATTAAAAATTTAACACAGGCAATAAAATTTCCAAACGTGACATTCTCATGGATTTCTTAAGTGATGTATGCAATCCACGTTGAGGTACAAAAACTTTATACCAAATGCTTTTAATGTTTTAATGATGATGCAAAAAAAAAATTATCCAGCTTGGAACTAATAGTTGTCAATATAGCCTAGTATTATTAATCAAAATTGACAACCATAGTTTCAGACAGTATATTTTTTAATTTTCTGCCAGAGAAGGTCCCTAAATTCCCCTCCCCTCAGAGGTCCGTGATAAGTGAAGGAATGCTTAAAGTGGTCCGTAAAAAACCAAAGTTTGAGACACTGTGCTATACATAAGTTAACAATGGCAAATTCAAATTTGTTTATGCCATGTGGTGGCATAGAGGTAGTATGTGTGTTTATACTATGTGGAAAATCCATGTTTAAATCTTATTTGTACCATGCATTTGTTTTTTTACTAATTTATACTTGAGGGTTGACATCAGGCATTGATTCTCTAGGCCATAAAAGGCTTGGATTCCTTGGAAAACTGTTAGGTGAAACTTAGAAATAGGTCTAGGTGCAGCATGACCATTGCTGTTCTTGTGCTGTAAAACTCACGAATATTTGAGGGTCCGGTTCCCTAGACCAACGGTCTCCCGCAGCAAAATCTGGACATTATTTGCATTTTTAATGTTTTATTAATAATAAAACAAAAATAATATTCTAAGAAATTCTCATATTCTGAATGACAATTTCCACCTTTATATTGCACTAAATTCACGAAATGTGGTCCGCGGGATTTAAAATTATGAATTTAGTTGTCTGTGAGATCCGAAAGGTTGGCGACCGCTGTCCTAGATGACAGTGGTTCAGATCTTTCAGAAGATTATAGGTCTCTGTGCACCATGGTCATTCGTAGCTATCCTTATGATATACACACCAACCAGCTTCATATGCCAGATGATGGCATATGAAACATGACAGAACTGATGATAAAACAAGCAAAAATATAAAACCTCGCTAATCTAAAACACTTCCCTTATCTGAACGAACATTCATTAAGTAAACTCCTATTAGTGTGAATTGGCTGAGTTTGTACTTGCAAACAGGGTTGGCTTTCTGCCGGCAGAAACTGGTTTTAACCGGCAGAAAGTGGGAGAAACTGGCAGAAACTAATAAAAGTACTGAAAACAGTGTTGTATTATTTAGTAAATGAAAGATTACAAATATATATTTTATTACAATAATTTAATATATCGTAAAGCTTTATATTAATTATTCGATAATTAAATATTTTAAATCATAAAAATCTCACTGAAGTCAGGGTTTGGTTCCCCAGACCTTAAAGAGTTGGATTCTTCGGAAAAGAGTAGGTCCCAGCGCAGCATGACCACTGTAGTCTTTGAGCCATAAAACCAAAAAGCAAGCAGGCAAAATATTTTAAAATAATTAAAAAATACTCGAGTAAATCAAAGGTTTGTTACAAAAACCATCTTTCGAAGGCCATATTATTTAACTTATTATGCCTATTTCATCTTATTTACCTTCTCTACCTCATTAGACCTTTGGCTATAAAATAAAAAGCAAAAACACTAACAGACTGGCTGTAAAAAAAAGCCTCAATGGTTTATGATCGATTAGGTAAGTGTATTTCAGCCAATGAACCACACTTTTTTTTAAATGTGTATAGTATTGGTGTGCTTGGAAGAATATTTTACTTAAGCTATTTGTCTATTCATAATAAATTAAAAAATCGTTTGAATTAGAGAATAGCAGCAAAACTAACCTTTTACTATAGGTTGCTTCATTGGAAAAACCAACTCGAACTTAAATGCTAGTGAATTTGCTGTGTGATGTAACCTTTGGCTAAATACTATAAACATTTCAACTAAACCTATTTTACTTCAAAATGCATCCCTTTTTACAATTTAGGTTATCTTGGTAAGTTTTTAATGCACAAAATAATTATTTTCTGGGTTTCTGCCGGTTATTGCCACTTTTGTGGCAGAAATTAGTTTCTGCCATGCCGGTTTTAACCGCTTTGGCAGAAACTTGCCAACCCTGCTTGCAAATGAAATTATTTATTTTCTTATGGAAAGCAGCTTATTTAATAGCTATTTTTGTTTAGTCTGCAAGTTCTGACAAGAGGCATGCTGTTATTTTTTTGGATACAGCGAACAAAGAAATACACATAAAAGACCTCAATAGTTTGACAGGGGTGAGTTTCATTTTCATGCATATTTTAATTAATGGAATATGTTTCAACTAACGATAGTTGTAAATTTTCCAAATCCATTAATATTTTTAAAATTTATCATTTTGATGCATAACTTTTTTAAACAGGCTATTTCACTGATTATGGATAGTGGAATGTCCTGCTGATATATGGTACCTGAATAGAGTAATTGCTAGATAAGCAGGCTTCTGTGGCTAATTTATATTAATTAGCTACAAAATCAACTAGGCATAATATAAATTTATTATAATTTAAAAAGGCAATTTTCTTGTAAATAATTCCATTTAAAACAGTGTTCTTACGGTAGAAATATCTCACAACAAACCTCTTTGTTCATACGTCTCGCTGCCACCTTGCCAATTACATTTTATGGCCTTTCAGTACCTTGAAGCAAGAACACATTAAGTCATGGTTACTCAGCAATTTTCAACCAATAGCAGTCCGCCAACCAGAGCCGGAAGAATGTACGGGCAAAAGTCCGGGGTGCACTTCATGAGGGTGCGCCGTAATCAATAAGCCGATTGTATATAAAGTAAACCAGATCGTTTACATATTAAAAAATTAGAAAAGGGGTGTCAAACTATGGTTTCTCCCGGTATCATATTTACTATCACACGAGCTCTGCCGCCAATGATCTGATTGCCCCTCAAAAACTATATCCGTTTTCGAAACAGTTCTGTAACTAGACTCTTATGCCTCAAACATACTTCTGTCATCTGCTTGACTTTGCAATTCTTTTGTAAAATGTTAACTCATGCATAAATCTGAGCATATTCTCCTGCCAATAAAGATGTCGTATTTTATTCTTCGTTTCACCTTAGTATTTTCTTTCACAATTTCCTGCATATTTTTAATTATATCAGTCAATGGAGCCTGGTTCGACAGATCCAATAATAGGTTATCATAACTTCCGTCTTAACAGGTAACTGATAGCCTTACTTCTCTGAAAGGTTGCTAATCAAATAAGCAATCGCTGACAATAGAGTGGGGTAAAGCCATGGTATTTTGGGACATGTTTAAAATTTGTAAAAGCATGATGTTTTATATATCATATTAAAACTAATAAATTATATCATTTTAATCTTTCAAGTCTTTTCAAAATAATGCGTTGTATTATTTAATTAACTGTACCGAAATTGAAAAAAACATTGAAAACTCCGTTACGGAAGGACATCATTTCATGTTTTTTCTGTCCTTCCGTAGCGACGCGCGTTTTTCAATGTATATTTTTTTTATACTGCAGGAAAATTTTCATACCATTTCAGTTAAAAGTAGTATTAGGCCCTTTTCTTAAAATGACTTACGAAAAACATTTCAGTTTAATATTTTGAAATTGTAGAAAACATTAACCATGATGTCGTTCTTCCGTAACATTTTAAATACCATGGCTTTACCCAGTGACAGAATAAGTAGGGTATTGTGCCAAAATCTAAAAATTCATGTGTATTATTTGATGATCTTGTGTCATGGCAAGTTAATCTTATCAAAAAGGTACTCTTTTGGGTAGTTAAGACTGTAAACCTTGGAAGGTAGCTACCTAGGCAGTTCCGTATTTTTCATTAAGCTATAGAGTAGGGCGGCAAAATTTTGTGTATTGAGTCCAACAAAATATCATACGATGATATATAATCAGATGTTTTGGCGAGAAGGAAGCTAGACGTCATGTTTTCCATTTAAATACCAGTGTTCAATAGACTTTTATTTTTTTGTTAAAATTAAAATTTATTTCAATAAAATTGAATTTGATTTATTATATATCAAAAAGAAATAATACTTCAATATAAATTGTTTAGTGTTTATTTTCTATTTATGAAGGGCTTTTTTTTTCTCAACGTATTTACTATCAATACAACAGTTTTTGGTGTATGGATAATGAATGTAACGATTTTTATGTTCCTACTACTGATTAGACGGGTGGGAAGGGGTGGCAAAATAAAAACACAGCCTAGGTGCGGCAATGTGTAATGGCAAATGGTAAATCTTCCCATGTACCTAGGAATGGGTATTCTGAAATCAAACCATGAATGTCAGTCCTTACTAAATGAGAAACCCATGACAAACTAATTTAATATGACATTAGGTGATTATTTAGGAGAGTAAACGAGGGCTAAAGCATGCTTAGTAAGAGAGCAGTTTTGCTTGGTTCCTATAATTAAAACGTGAGGGCAAAGGAAAGATGATGACCACACTTTTCGATTTTCGGTAATTCGCCCATCGTTCCGTTAACCCAGGTTTGATTTCAAGAGTACTCTTGATCACGTATCATTTTATTCTGCCTATTGTAGTCTCGGGATTAGTTCCCTGTGCAACAGTTCTGGATTTTTTGGAAAACTGGAGGTCATGATGTAGCATGGCACTAATTGTCATTTCACCATTAAACGTAAACATGAAACCAGAATCTTAACTTTTTAAGAAGAAAATAAATTGATCATGTGCTCAGGCTGGAATTGAATCAATAAGTTTTAAATTACTTTCCTGGTGCTTTGACTGCTAAGCCATGGAATACAGCCATATATTACCACTTTCTCATTGATATTATCGAAGTGAAAACCCTTTGGGTCATTCCATGTCGAATCACCCAAAAAAAAATGGGATTTTCAACCCGACCATTTCAGATTTTTATGAAATTCGGTTCATTTGTTCCACTTGCAGAGAAATGAATCAATGCCCACTAATTAGTCCCTATTGCTATTAGTTTCTGAAATACACAATTTTGAAAATGGGCCGATAGATTAAATTTTAGCATTTTTTTATATGACAAATTTTCCCATAATTTCCATCCTAATTAATGTAGAGTCTTAAATTCGGTATTTTTTAGAAAGTATATGGTGTGGGCTTTCTTATGATATGCCACATTAATATATATTTCGAATTCTTATTTTCAAGGTCAATGCATTTGACCTTCAACATCTCAAAAAGGGTATTTTAATTTTTTAAAAAAATGTATATGTTATTTTTCCATTTATTTTCTACAATGTCTGCGAATCTCATTCTGGGACAGCCGTGGGATACCGAATAATTAATTTAAACATACTGTGCTTGTATCCTTTTTTATTAAAAAATCGTTTAATGCGCTAGTTTTGTGCCATTAAGTGTGAAAAGGTGGGTTTTAATGAGTCATTAATAGTAAACAATAAGCATGGCTTTACATTTTTTAATACACAGTAGCAGTATTATATTTGAACTGATGTATTACAGTATTGAAGAATCTAATAGGTAAAAATCAGTGTGATGTAGTTGAACATATGGCTTAGGATAACTTAAAAAAGAGAGGAAAAAACTCAAAACCTATGAAAAGAGAAAAAACTTACATCTTATAGACTTCGCTAAATTATCAAGTCGAAGGAACAATTTTTTTCACTAAAGTTGTCGGTCATTGCATGATCCTGATGCCATTTTCTTAGCTAGTTTACAAGTTGCAATACTCATTTCCTCAGAGATAGTGTGTAGGTTCTACCAGTTGCAGTTCTTGGATCAACTTTGGTCAGTACTGAAGCTACAGCCATGTCTGATGTGTCAAGGTGTTCAGGAAAACAAAACTATGAAGATGGACCATGGGAATGGAGGAAGTTAATTTTAATTTTTTCCGTCTCATGTTTGACACCAAGCATGCACCCTACCTACCATTCTTCATCATATACACATGTTACATACCCGTTTATTTCTTCTATTTCAAGTTCTTTTGTATCTTTTACCTCCTCACCTATTGTGGAATTGGAATATATTTTACATAGAAGCATGTTACCTCTACTGAGTATGAATGTGTGTAACTTCTGAGTGCAGGTACAACACGAGAGGATGAAAATCACTTTTTTAAAAACATTTTTTCTTCCTCATACTGTTGGGAAGTGACGTAAGTAAACTCTATTCCCAAAATATTGGATGATGCCAAGCAGTCATTATTTGGTCTGTGTACAAATGCTGAAGGCTGGCTCGAGCTGCAAGTCTTTTTACAGTTCCATCTACGCCATCTGATACTCCTTTCCCATGAGCTGTGGCAAAGATGTGCCACTCCACATGGATTCCAAAATCCTTTGTGGCTGCACAAGTTTACGAAGTTTTTACGGTTCTTTCAATGAGCAGCTGCACCATCAGAAAAGTACATAACTTTTCTTGGGGTTCCATTGAATTTTCTTTTTAAGAACTAAATAACTGTTTTTGAAATAAACATCCGTAATATCATGATGATGGCAATCAGAAATTATAACAAAATTAATATTTTTTATGCTGTGGTCACTATTGTAACATGCCACAAATGTGTGAATGGTTGCTTAAGAGTTATTCCAATGAAACCCTTGAGCCTCATCTTGAAGAATGAATGAATAATTTTCTGAGAAATCGGAAACAATTACATATTCACTACATTTAAGATTTTTTTTTTTTTTTGCTGTCATTAAAGAAAGAAGATTGCTATTTAGTGATAAATTAATGCTGCAGAAGCACAGAAAGCTTTTTAATAAATGACTCAATGAAGTCATCATAATTGGCAGACAAAGTTTCGAGAACTGAGCGATCAACATTTAACCACTGTTTGTATGCTATTTTCATGAAAAAAGCATTTTGGTGTATTTTCTAAATTCCTTAAGTTTAGGGCAATTTTCATAATCTCTTAAGTAACAAATTATTTCTGCAGGATTACACAGTAATAGTGTCATACACGTCTTGTATGACTCAATGGGAACATTTTTCTCTTTACTTAGTTCCTTCAATTTACATCCCAGAAACATTAATTTAACATTTTGATTAATATGCCAAACACAGATAGCATGTGTTCCACTAGTATCAGCCAAAATGCAGTTTTTTGGTCTAAGTTCCACAAATTTGGAAAATCCAATTTTAAGTTTTGGGTACTTATCTGCGAAGTGCTTAAATGCTTCATTTAGATAACTCACAAGAGAACTACCCTGAGTGGGAGTCCTGAGAATTAAGACATTGCAATTTATTGAATTTGAATTTAGACCCCTAATTATGAATCCGAAGTCCTTTTTTGTGAAATTCACGTGTTAATTTTTAATTAATGACTAAAGTTTTCAAAATTGATGCAAATTTTAATTATTTGGTGAAGTCTTTGTAAGAATTGGTGCAATTATGATGGTAATCGAAGTATTGACGAGAATTTGAGTTGTCAGTTGGTATGCTTTTAACTTGGTTTAATCAGAAGTTTATTTAATGCCAGACTGAAATTATTAGTTGTTCGTTTTCTAGCGAAGTATCACATTATAAAAACCGCCCACATTTCATTTTTGATTTTCTATTAAAAAAAAAAAAAAAGAATTTCGTGAACATCATTCAATCTATCTTAAATTTATCAATAAAAAAAATACAACATACAACCTTCCAATAATTACAGCTGCAGAATTAGATGAAAGTAAATGTTTGTTTACAAAAATTGAGTTATTTTTTATTAATAATGTGACTGAAGAGGTTATGGTAATTTCGAGTATGAATCTGATTCTAGTAATGATGATGATTTGATAAATGAATTTACTTTGAAAAGTATGAAAACAATTGTTGATTATTATGATCCTTGTAAAAAATGAAAATTTCTTCAAACCACAATTTGTTATCCTACAGTTATAAACATCCTAGTTATATATTTAAAATTAGAAAAAAACTTTATTAGATACGAATAATCGCAAATGTGAAATAATTAGGGCTTCAATATTTCAAAAATTTAAGAATGCCAGAAATCGTCATTTGCTTGTTGATGATGTGGATTTAAAATGCTGGGTATTCAATAAAGCTAAAGAATTAAATTTAATAAAGTTTAAAAAAATTACCATTTCATCCAAAATTTTACAAAGACAGCTGGAATTGTTCCTTGAAAAATCACAAAATACTTGACCACAGCACATATCCATAATATTGAGGAAATTAAAAATACTGATGTAGAATTTATACTAAAAATGAGAGATTCGACATTAACTTTTGATCCTGCTCAAATACTGAAATCCCATCAGAGTGGATTTCATTATTTCATAGCAAATAAAAGGTTTTCTTTTAAAGGAGAGGGAAAAAAGGCAGGTTACTAATATGCTTAAAAAAATATAATGAAAATTTTGGTCTGACCGTTAAAAGTTATTTTTGCCTTCATATTTATATATTACTTCTTCAAAACCTGGAAAATGGATAAACTACAAATAAAGGAATGGCTGAATGATTGCATTATTCCCATTTTGCACCCACCTTCTTGTATCATGTTAGATTCCTAGACAGGGTGCACAGATCTAAGCATATACGAAGATCTTCTTAGCGATTGCATTACCTTACCTTACAAATACCCCCTGAAACAATATCACTTATTCAACCACTCGATGTATATTTTTTCAGGCAGTTTAAAAAGTTCGTTAAAAAAGTTACAAACTAAATCGCCCTTGCTGATATATGAAAATTGATATAAAAAATAGAAATGAAATACTAAAAATGCACTCTTTAATAATATATAACCAACTTCAATCTGAACAATATTCTTCAATGTTGCAATATTCCTGGTATGAGTGCAATTATTCAGATAACGAGCCTAAAACTTTAAATAATGTAGAAACCCTTTCCTTCACAGTTGATAACATTCATTGTAATATTTCATTATATAAGAGTCACTTGTTTTTAAAATGCACCCACTGTAACCAAATGTTATGTTTTGAATATTTTTCGTTCAACACCATTTTCATGGTAGTCTTGTTTAATGTTTTTTATTAATTCTGCTAGAAACAAACCCATATTTAAATTTTTACTTTCGATTTTCACATCGTATGCACATTATACAAATTTTTAAATTTTGTGGTATTATTTTTTATAAATAGAGAAAGTGCACTTGAAGTTTAATTTATCTAAAATGATAATTCTGCTTGCTTTCACAAAAAGCATGTATCTTGTTTCAAAACTTTATGTATCAAAAAGCAAACAATTTTTGAAATGATAATAAAAGCATCGCCAATTCTTATAAATATTTCACCAAACCGCTGAATCTTGGCCAATTTTGAAAATTTTATTCTTTAATTAAAAATTAATATATGGATTTCGCAGAAAAAGGACTTTGGATTCGTAATTAGGGGTCTAAAATCTATAAATTGCAATATGTCTCAATTCTCAGTTAGGACTCCCACTCGGGCTAGTTCCCTTGTCAGTACCCGTCTTTTCTGTACATGTCTTCTCTCCATCAACCTTCATTGAGACAAAGTCTTTTTTTCCTGGCATTATCCTACTTATGTGATCACTGTTATAAAATGTTTGCACAAGTCTTACTGTTTCTTGACATACGGTCTTCCCAGGGTTTGGGTTGGGAGATGCTTTACGATTCCTTTTTCTTTGACAAATTGCGTAGCTTTCTTCACCATGTAATAACTGACTCCAAATTCTTTTTCTTTTTAGCAGACCAACTCTTAGGGAAAATAGTTAAAATTTGTATATGTAAAATTCTGTTCTCAGTGCTCTTGAATTTTTCTTTTAGCTGAGAAATTATCCCCAATTCAGCTGAATCAGAAGGTGAATCACTGTCAGGAATAGTTATGACCTTTCGTTTCAAAGCTGTACTTTTTTTTTCCCTGTTTAGTTCTTGGGTATTTCATTTCAGCAAGTCTTTTCTTTTTTATTGGTGTTTCCTAAATATTTTTCAAGCTTTCATTTAATGTAGATATTGCTGTTTCTCCTTTATAATCGGAAGTATATGATGTCTGATCACCACATTTGGCAACTATCTCGTGTTTCTTAGCAGAAGCTCCACTTGTGCCTGCTATAGCAACTGGAGTGTCATCCTCACTTTCTGAACTTTTTATTAACTGCAGCTTCTTCGGACATTTATCACAAATCATATTTCTCCCTCTCAAAATGGAATTTTTTTTTACCATCCAAGGAAGAACATTCCTTAAATTTTTTTGGGTCAACTCCCTAGTGCAGTGGTTCCCAACCTGGGGTTCGCCGCAACTATTTTTAGTTGCAATTATTTTTATAAGGAATTTCATACCAAATGTTTCCAACGCAATCTATTTGCCAAGATCTGTAAGTATTTTTTTTTTTTAAGAAATGTGCATGCAAGGCCATTTTTGGTATATAAATGTAATTTCTAATTCGAATATTCGAGTAGTGCATGGCGGTCGCAGAATGGGATTCATGGATATTGTAGAAAATAAATGGAAGAATAACATATAATTTTCTAAAAATATTAAAATAACAATAATGGCAGAAAACAAGTGCATTATATAATTTTTGAATGAAAATGGGTACATGCACAGTATGTTTAAATTAATTACTCAATATCCCATATCCCATGGCGGTCCCAGAATGAGATTCTTAGATATAGTAGAAAATAAACGGAAGAATAACGTTTTTTTTTTTATTTAAATTTAAGTACCCTTCTTTGAGAAACGTAAGATCAAATGCATTGACCTTGAAAATAAAAATTTGAAATATATATTCATGTGGCATATCATAAGAAAGCCCACATTAAATACTTTCTAAAGATACTAATATTGAGTCTCTATATTAATTAGGACGAAAGTTATGAGAAAATTTTTCGTACAAGAAATTCTCAAATTTGAGATATCGACTCATTTTCAAAGTTGTGTATTTCAGAAACTAATAGAAATAGGGACTAATTATTGGGCATTTATTAATTTCTCTGCAAGTTGAACAAATGAGCCAAATTTTATAAAAATCTGAAATGGTCTGGTTGTGAGCTTGGGTGATTTGGCGTGGAATGACCCATTTAATTAAGGACTGGAGTGAAAAATTATGAAATTAATTTCTGTCATTATATGATTTTTTAGATTCAAACTAGAATCTTAACTCATGTCTTGAGAATAAATAAAGCTGTGGAATGAGAGAAATTACCTCCTATAAATATTCCTTTTGATAGATTAGAATATTTATAAAAAATAACCATTGTTTAGAGGTTTTACATATTATTTATAGTTGTTGAGTAAGATCAAATTTTGTAGTTGATGGAACACAGTGAAAATTTTCTGTGTATAAGGCATTTATATTATTTGTCATATCCTTTGTATCTGATTCATAACTTAATTTTAAGCATTTGATGTCAATCTATCTGTATGTGGTGATATAGTTTATGTATTTTCTATTTTAGACTTACGTAAATGGCATTCGCATACCAGGTCAAACTTACGTGAAATTAAAACATATGGATAATGTTCGATTCAGTTATGATATCCTTTTGCAAGCATTTTTATTTATAAATTTAAAATATATTTAGTTTGCCCATAATGTAAATACTCATATTAGGAATATACATTTTATATTTCCAATTTTATGCCATAGCTAACAATGAGTTTTGATGAACCTAAACACTGGCAAAAAGTAAAATATTTTGGTGGTTTTCATTCTTCCATTTTAAGTTTTAGCATTTTGTGAATAATAATCTGAATAAATAAGCCAACATGGGTAAAATAAAAAAAATGATCTCATGCTGGACATATGAATTTGCTTCTGAAGTAAAAGTTTGCAATTCTTTATGAATTTAATGTGCTGAACACAAATATCTCTATGAAAAAGCGTTATTTTCTCACGTTTCAGATATACAGTACTTTGATATAATAAATAAACAGTAAATTACTGTATGAAAATGATAAATATTTTTCATATTATATGCTATTGTAATGGTAATTATAATATATAATTGATTAATATGTACAATTATAATAGTAAGAATTTATTTTTACTTCACATATCATATAGCATTCAACTTGGTGTCAGTCATAGGGAATGTTGAAGTGTTACATATACGTAACACTTGAATGTTCCCTATGAATACATTGTAATGTATATCCCCCTTAAAATATTGCTTACAAGCAATATTTTGACCATTCCTACCCCTCCCCACATAAGCAAAAATTAGTATTGTCTAACATGGAAAATAAAGACCAATGGCAACCCCCCCTTCCCCCAAAGGTGTTTACGTAATACTTGAATACTCAATTACCCAGAATTATTGCACCTGCATAAAAAAAAATTTGGGTCTGAGTGAAGCAAAAATTAAAGAGGGGAGTTTTTGTGGTTCCTCAGATCCAGCGGCTTTAAGACCCAAAGTTTGAGAATCTGCTTCAGTGTAATGAAAAATAAGTATGGGGTGCTTTTTGTTAAGTAGCAACAAAGTTCCTGGAGAACTCCAGGACAGAAAATTACAAAGATCTGGTTAAGGGTACTGCGTATATTTCATAAATTTGTCGACATACTGTCGTTAAATTTTGATGTTCCTACCACTGCTTGAAGAGGCGGACGGGTGGGAAGGGGTGGCAAAATAAAAGCACAGCCTAGGTGTGGCAAAATGGTAAATCCGCCCATGTACCTAGGAATGGGTACTCTGAAATCAAACCATGAATGTCAGTCCTTACTAAATGAGAAACCTATGACAAACTGATATGAGAATCTGCTTCAGTATAATGAAAAATAAGTATGGGATGCCTTTTGTTAAGTAGCAACACACTTCCTGGGGAACTCCAGGGTAGAAATTTACAAAGATCTGGTTAAGGGTACTGCCTATATTTCATAAATTTGGCGTCAGAATGTCTTTAAAGATTCACTTTCTGGATTCCTACATCGATTTCTTCTTGGATAACTGTGGAAAGGTCAGTGATCAGCAGGCGAACACTTCCAATGTTATGTATTTATGATGGAGCAATGATACCAGGGACAGTGGTCCACCTAAATGCTTGCAGACTACTATTGAACATTCTGCAGAGATTCTCCTGAATTGGAGTGTAATCAAAAGGTAAGGTGGAGTCAACGGATATAAACTGGTAACCAAATTCTTTGCATAATAAACTCAGCTATATTTAACTGAGTAATATACAAAAAATCAATTGTTACATTATTAAAACATTGTTAAATTTATTTCTTGTTACAATTAAGTGAAATTAAATTATGTATTATGAGTACTTTTTTTTGTATTCATTTAAAATTTTATTTATAACACAAAACATGTAATATGTAGATTAATGTATGCATGTATCTGTAACATGCAAGGAAATACCTGCCCATTCAAAAAAAAAACAAAAAAAACATAGCCAATTCAGCCTTTTTTATGAACATACTCATATTCGGTTCTTCAAGTTCATTAAGAATTTGCTACTTTTACTTTTGAAGCATGAATTTCATCAAAATTTGTTATCCAGTGTAACACAAAAGGTAATGTATGCCCATTGTATGTAATTAATAATCAGCTGAAAGGGGCTGATGGTATGATGCTGAAAATGGGCTTTAATCACTATTATCTATTGTAAAGATTAAATGTCTAGTTCAAGTGCTATATCAACTATATCTTTCGCATTTGACTGATGCAAATAATGTGTTAATCTTCTGATAGTTGTGAAAATAATTTACTTCAGTGAATGATACTATATACTGAACCAACCTCCCCCTCCCCAAAAAGTATAATAAAATAAAATGCCAATCATTGTAAATAACAACAGAAAGTGAGCAAGGCATAAATATAGTTATAGATATGATTATAGAAAACATTCATGTTAGTCATCAGTCCTCTTTCAGGTAACTTACTAGTGTTGAGATATAATGTTTTATAGCCAAAAACATGGTTCATGAATTCATTTGTCATTAAAAAAATAAAAAAAATTAATTCACACGTGCATAGGAAAAGCTGAAAACACAAATTAGCTCACTCTATGCGTTTTCCGTAGCAAATAGTGATATTTATCGTTTGATTTAGTTGCATTAATTTGGTTCAGCCTTTTTTTTTAATTAACTCATACACACAGTGCTCCTTAAATTTTAGTGTTCAATGTATCACTTAAATTCAAAAATATTTTTTATTGAAAGTTTCTGAAACTCTTTTATCATGCTTATTCTTTATACTTACCTATAAGAACATTTATATATAGATTCTAATGTTATATATATTTGTATATAGATCTCTAATACCATACATTCGTTTATCAATTCTCATGTTATATGTAAAAATATGCAAAATGAGTAATTAAATTACAGAATATTCAATTTCTTAATGTGAACGTCCAGATATATTTCATGTTCAAAAATATGATGCTCTTCATACTGGTGATCAGGCTGTTACAGAAAAAGTAAGAGTTTTACATTTTAATTTTATACGTATAAAGTATATAAATAATATATGCATCTTTTTCTGTAGCATACAAGTTTCATCTCTTATTTCAGGAGAGATTTTTTTAAAGGTGTCTTCTATTATAAAAATTTAATTCTATGTAGCATTTTTATGTAACCTTGTGTGTAGTGAAAAAATGTTTTACTGGCAGAGTTACTTTTGGATTGTATCTCAGCTACTTTGGACCCTACATTGGCATATTGGTAACATGTTCTTCTAAAATGCCTGGTTTTATTCCCAACAGTGCCCTGCATTGGTAACATGTTCATCTTTTTTTTTTTCATCTAGTATGCGTTTATTCTGGATTGGACACCCAACTGTGTCAGAAAAGAATGCTTGCTGTGTAACTGCTTTCTAAAGTTCAGAGGTTGGTTCCCTAGGTCTTAAGAGGTTTGGATTCCTTGGAAAATTGCAAGTCCCAGCACAGAATGACTCATTTTGTCCTTGTGCCATAAAACTTAAATAAGATTCCCAATGATGCCAAATGAACAACAATTACAAATTAACCGCTCACTATGGTCTGAGGGTTGGTTTCCTAGGTCTTGGAAGAAAATATGCCCCACTTGGGCCCTTGGATCCATCAATCCTATTATTATTACTATTACTCATAATTATTACTATTACTTATAATTATTACTTACTTATTAATATAAAATATTAAAATAAAATGGACATTTTATACTTTGCCTAAAAACGTCTAAGCATTCTATAGAATGCCTATAAATTAATAGTAAATAGATGGCATTGTGTATCAGGTAGAAAATGATAAGCACTAGCGTATTCAAGGAGTAGTATAAACACTAATTCTGTACGGGAGTGATAGCTGATCGCTCCCCATAAGAGGAGACCAGGTGTAGGCCCTGTGTGTCGATGGCGGATGTAAGAAGGACGCAGATGCTCGTCTGTGCATCTGCGAACAAACATACGTCCATCTGAGGCCCTCAAACAGAATCTGCTTTTATTGCTATAAACGACAGATCACTATTGCTTTCTCCGGTGCTGATGTTGATGGCACCACTGCAACCATTCCCGACAGTAGGTAGGAGTCAGAGGCACACTTGCACATATGTGGATATGTCTGCTCATCAGTCCGTCTGTGAATCCCGGTTCCACGTCTTCTCGTGTGGGAATGTTCTTCGGACCATCTACGCCACCATGGTACCATCACCGATACTTCCCGTCCAATTCGCTCCGCAATACGACGATACGACCAACCGGCCTCATGGAATCCCACTAGACGACCTCTCTCAAAGTTCGATAACTGCTGAAATTGTATAGGTCTTCCACGTCCAGGCATTATAGCTTCTTCAGAGTCTTCGAAAGTGTCTATAATTCGGTGACTGATTACATCCACTTCGCCCTTCTGCTTAAAAAGCACCGACTATAATTTGCATATTATAGCATGTTTTGGCATAAGCAATCACCGGTTGATCCTGAAATTTAAATCATGCCTGTGTGTGTTCCACCCTATTAACATATGCAAATTTCATAACCATCCAGCAATTCCTTCTTGTTCTTTTTTCATTTTCCGGAAGTGTATGTGTGTAATTTTAGCCTTATCGAACAAAAATATATGATCCACTGTGCAGTGAAATTGTGAAATAGATTTAATAAGCTGCCCTGATTTTTAACGTATGTTTGGTGTTCTTTGGTATGGAAATAAATTGCACAGTGTGTTTACATAATCTGTGGGGTTTTTTTTACACATACTCTTGCCGGGAATTTTTATATGACTATTTAAGGTACAGTGTCGAATTTACATATAGGCCAAGAATAACACTTACAAACTTAGGCCTGGAGCCCCAAGGTTTTTGAGCCCTCCTCAAGCACCTTAATGGGGCTTGATATTATTTGAGTTTAAGCATTATTTTAATTTTGTTTACTTACAAACGTTTGATTTCCATTGTTCATAAACTGTAATGTTATAGATAATGAACTTCAAAAGGAAAAAATATCATGATTTATTAGCTGAATATCTCAGAAGCCCTATTCTTTAGGGACATATTCTCTCCTTCCAGCCTAGGGCCCATAAGATCATTAATCCGGCATTGCTGATGGATATCCATTACAAAGAGTCTTACTGTATTAGTGCTTCAGTTTTAGTTGTGCATTAGTTTCTGCTTTAGCTATTCTTGAGCCATGAAAAGTCAAATTAGTTTCTGTTTTATGCCACTTGATATTAGCTAAGTTCAAAATCGAGTAATAGTTAAATTAATATATCATATTTGATTAAAATATATTTTTAAATATTTAAAAAAGATAGACCCATGTGGTAGATGTGATGAAATAAGGTTTGTTTTATCGTTCTGATGTTTCAAATATTGTTTCAACAAAACTCACACCTATTTATTAATGCTTAAGTTTTAAAATTATGTAAATAGGTGGTTTTTTTTAATAATTTATTTAAAAATAATGCTAATTTTAGAGTTATAGTTTGTGTACTAAATTATGAGGTACTAATCTCTTTTATAATACTTTCATTTTCAACTTTTCAGAGGGAATTAGAATTTCAAAATGTTATAACCATTGAATATGACTTCATATCCTGTGTCTGTCTCCTTTTTCAATTTCAAAAAACTTGTGTATATCTCATAAGATATTTACTTAAACTATTTAATTTCATTAAATTTGACACTTTAACATAATTTGAAATATTAATGTACTGGATGTATTCTATTGATTCTTTTTAGAGCAAAGTATCACAGCAAAAGCATAATGATGCTGATGCATATAAGATTCATGTTCAAGATGTTAGAAAGAATCCTGAATCATCAGCAACTCTTAATAAAAACATGCAGGATGCTGATTCTTTGGAAGATTTAAGAAGAATATCTCCTGTGAAAGATAACGATCACCAAAACAGTATTGAGTTAAAAGAGAACGACAGCAAAGTTATATCTCCGTCCTTTAGTTCGCTTACTTTTAAAAGACGTGATACACGCATTCTTGATGTGCCATCTGATGCCTTATTGTCTACATTGTCCAGTATTAGTGGTAAGTGGAGTGTTATTTGTAATTTCTTATATTGTGAGAAGCAATTTTGTTCTGATTAAAAACATATATATATAAAAAGTAGGAAATAAGTCACGAAGAGATGTAAAAAAATAACGTTTTTATTTTCTTTTTCTTCCATAATAAAATTCCTAAGATGAGAATTTTGTACTTACATAAGAAAAATAATTTAACGTAAATGTCTTCCTTTTTGGATTTGCAAAACAAGGTTTTTTCGTAATGTTTTCTCATAACAGCTATTAATGTTTATTGTAGTATTTAAATTCCAATATGGATATTCGTGAGCATATGAGTAAGAATCAATAGACCAACAAATCCAGATAATCAAACAGATCAAAAGCTACATTTGTGCGTAAATTTGAATATTAGACTGAAGCATTGACAGCTGTTACTTAAAATGTGAAGGGAAGAGCCTGTGTTTGTTATGAAGTCAATAGGTGAGATATTTACGTTAAAAAAAATTTTATTCATAGCAAAAAAATACCTATTTAGTAAATTTTATTATGAAAAATAACGTAAGAATTATAATTGTAGTAATTTTATTTTTTCATTTAGTATGAAAAATAAATAAAGTATTATAATTATAGTACTCAAAAAGGGATATAAGAAATGAGTAATTTAAGAAAATTACTGATTTTTTAAATCCCTTAAGTTACACTGCTTTACCCTGTATTTTAGTGCAATATTTCGATAGTTATATCTTATTAAACGTTAGCGGCATAGGGATAACATGTTTGTTTACCATGCAGAAATTCTGAGTTTGATTCTTGTTAGTATCAAGTTCTTGCTTTTTTCTTTTTACCAATGTGTATTTTAAGGTTTGATTCGCTGAACAACAAAAATTTAAATTCCTCAAAAAACTGTAGATCTCTTTCACGTAATTTTGGATGTGATAGACCTTTTCATGCACTGCAGATTACATTTTTTCCCTGGCTGGTACATTTAGGAAACATTTCCATGATTGAACATACCTTAGACATGGTAACTAAGCAACCAGGGTTGGCTTTTTGCTGGCATAAACTAGTTT
>QLNU02015360.1:275405118-275418584 GCA_006491805.2 Dysdera silvatica
GGATGCTTGTAAAGAGAAATTTTCCCCTGCACACTTATTTTTTAAACACATACTGCTCTCTCTCTCTCTCTCTCTTCCCACAGGTGCCGTTATTGGGGGAACCCACCCCCCAATGTTGGCATTGGGGTTCCATATCGCCTTCAATTTCAAACAAAGTGCCTTTTAAAGATATATTGTCCCCCCCCTAATATTTTCGTGCCATCTGCGCCGATGTCTCTTCATAAGGTAGATAACCCCTTTCACTTCTTTTGTATGTATCCCTCCCCTGGAAATGAATACGCTTCTTTCCTGCAGCGGTAAAGTGTTTACTTAATGTGCCATTAGTCTAGGTTTGACTCCCAACAGTACCAAAAAATAAGGACGCTTACCCAGTAACGTGGCTAAGGGGGGCAAGGGGGTAGCAATTAACCTTTAAAACATAAAATTTATTTGTAGTGTTTTGTTATCCTATTAGGGGGGGGCGGGCGGAAATGACAGTCACACACCCCGGGTGGCAAAATATCTAGCTATGCCACTGCGCTTACCGATTAACTGCTTACTATAGTCCGAAGGTTGGTTCCCTAGGCCTTACAAGGTTTAGATTCGGGAACTGTATGTCCCTGTGCAGGATAACCTTTGTTGTCCTTGTTCTGTAAAACATAAGAAGGTTCAACCTTGTCTACAGCGATATTTTTTCCTTGTCCCTTTAGTGTCACTATAGACATATTTCACTCATACATCATATCATATTCATACATCATATCATATTCAACCATTATCTATCCACTGCTGGATGAAGGTCTCTCCAAATGCTTTCCACACAAGTCTATCCTGGGCCATTCGTTTCCACGTCACCCCAACCTCTTTTCTTATTTCATCCACCCATCTAGTTTGAGGACGTTTTCTAGGTCTTCGGTGGTCTCTTGGAATCCAGTTCAGAATTTCTGTTGTCCATCGTTGATCAGTTCTTCTTGCAATATGCCCAGCCCATCGCCATTTCAGTCCTTTTACTTTAACAATGATGTCCTCTACTCTAGTTTGCTCTCTCACCCAAGTGTTTCTTTTTCGATCTCTCCTAGTTATTCCAAGCATGCACCTCTCCATGCTCCTTTGCGTTGTCTGTAACTTTCGTATTGCTCCAACTGTTAGACTCCATGTCTCTGATCCATAAGAGAGGACTGGCAATACACACTGGTTGAAGACTTTTCTTTTTAGACATAAAGGCAATTTCCCCTTCAGGATAAAACTGTTTCTTCCAAATGCACTCCAGCCAAGTTTAATACGTCTGTTGAGTTCTTTCATAATGTTGCCATCCATTGAAATCAGCTGGCCAAGGTAAATATATGAATCAGCAATTTCTAGCTCAGTGTTGTCAACTTGTATTTTTGTTTCCTCTACAAAATTATTGAACATGATCTTAGTTTTTTGTAGGTTCATCTTGAGTCCAACTTCTTCACTTCTAGTTGAAGATGATCTATGACTCTCTTAAGATATATACATACACACAGCTATATATATATCATATTTATGTATATACAGGGCTTGACAAATTCAACGGCCATTGGTGACTAGATTTTTGCAGCTGGCGAATAGGAAACCTTTTCTTACCAAGTTACTCTTTATATACATACAGGGTTTGTCCCAAAAGTTCCCGGAATGATTTTTTTTAAAATCATTTATTCAATATCAGTTTACAATCTTTTCAGAACTTTTCAAAGTATTCTTGAGTAACTTGCTGTGTGTGTTTATTCAAGGAAAAAATACCCAAATCAACAATTAGAAAAAATATAAGTACTGTAGTCTTTAAATATCTTGAATCGTATCATATATCGTATTAGAAACAGTAGCTGTTAACAAAAGCGCATGAATCTGTATATTAAATTTGTTTAATAATTATATTAAACCTTTTAATTGCATATTTAGTCATATATTTAATTGAATATAATAATTATGCATATTAAATATTATATATTGTAAACAATAGAAATAAGATACAAAGTACCAGGGAAGAAATTTACATACAAAAGTTAAACATTGGTAAAATAGCAAATGAAACGGATCACCCAAGCTTTTGGAGTTGTCAGCAGCAGTCTTTCATCAAGAGTAAATACTTTAATTTACTATATGAAAATTTAATTTGATGTGTGGCCTATGGATTCTATGTGAAATGGCTCACTAAAATTAGTCGAGCTATCCTGTAATAAACTATCTTCCATAAAAGTTTATTCTGCTTATCTTTAAGACTGTGTGTGTGCAAAAGGATGTTTCTATAAAGTAGCAGTAAAAAAATAGTTTTAAGAGAAAATTGAATTCAAAAAGTTGTATATTGGGAAAGTAAAAGATGACAAGAGATACAGCTAACAAATAAAGAAAGGAGGTATTGAAAAGCATGTTCAGTATTCTGTTTCTAAAGGTCTATCATTTTGATTGAAAAAGAACCAGGCTATATTTACAGCTTAACTTCAAAATGTCAAATTGTATAATTATTTTTCATAATATGCTTTATATCTGTTCTGTTAATTTGTAAGTGCTTGATTTTATTTAATGATTAAAATTATTAAAATACTTGTAGGAACAATTGAAAATGTGGTAGATAGATGTGAACCTGAATCCAAAAGCCATATTGAGAAAACTGAAGAACCTAAACTGAGTCATGGTGCAACATATTTGATTCATAAAATGCTTAAAAGTGGTAAAGCAAAGTCACTACAACAAGAACTAAATCCAGCTCCATGCAATCAAAGGCCTTTAAATAGATCTGCAACAAATATTTCACATTTACCATCACCAGAGGAACATTCTGCCAAAAATGAAGATAGTAAAAGTGATACTGGGACATACACCATTGAAGAAGAGCTTAATGATAAGATTGTCAAAGAAGCTCGTCAAAAAATTGATGAAGTCTTTGGTGTAACAACTGAAGAAGTAAAAGAAAACAATTCCCAACATCCAAAACAGGTACTGATTAAAAAATTTTGTTTGATATAAATGTGAAATTTCTTGATATAAAATGGTGTTTGAGAATTGTACCCCTTTTTTAATGTGTTCAACCAATTTACCTGTATTTCATATATAATAATCTCAGTATTTAAAAAAAACAGTAGTTCATTAATTAGTCTTATTGTATGTTAACCTGATTTGATAAGTTTTCATGCTATGGTATCCAAGCCTTTTCATACATCTACAAACCTGGTAGTCATCTTCGATATTTGGATATTTGTCACACCATGTGACAATTTTTATTATGTTTTGGCAAGCATGACTATGCTGCAATACTGTCACTCTAAATAATGTTACCAGTATGTACATAATTTGTCCTTTTAGTTTGTATGTTCCTCTATTTTGCAATCGAAATTACATCCTGCAAGATTGACCGTCTTCAAATTCGAAGATAATTATTTTGTAGACATTAAATTGAGTATAAATATTTTTTAACATTAGCTACACTTGCAACTGTTAGTTTTTCATGTTATGGTCTAAGAAATATGCTGGGCTATAATTGCCTTCTAAGTTACGAATTTTTTTTTTAATTCATGTAAATAGTTCTTACTTTAATCGTGTATTAAAGTAATTATTTTAATTGTAATATGGCTAATTGTGATGGATAAGGTTTCACCATTTTGTATCTTCAGTTTTATATATGAGCATTGTCATTGAAAAAGTCAAAACCATTTTCTTTCAGCTCAATGAAGAAAGTAGTCAACATGAATTGTTACAATTTTACAAACAAAGTAAGACTTAAATAGTATTTTTCTCTTGTTATATATGGTCTAATTAATTCATATTTTACATATACCACATTGAGGTCTTCCTTAAGTTATTTCAAATGATGATTAAATTGGTTAAAATTATACACACTAAATACTATTAGCAAAGTATCCATGATTATATAGAAATAGTTAGTTGAAATGTTTTTCTTTCAAAAATTTGAACTGTTTAGTCTTTTCTAAGGTCAGTTTTGTAAGACTTGATTGTTCTGTGTAATTTTGCTGTAAGATATTATTACCCTTCACAGAGCTAACACAATTGCCAAATATTGGTCAACACATAAAGCCACTGGGGCATATTCTTTGTAGATTTTCGTGGGAAATTTATTATACTTTATAATTTTGACATCCATGTTTTAGCTCAAACTAGAGTTTTTTTTAGATATTGGAGAAAGTGAGGCATCGTCCCCGGGCTCAACAGAGGGACTCTAGGTCAGGGACAATGCCTCATTTTCTCTTGTACGTAAATAAAATTGATGAGATCTGAGCTAAAGCATGGATGTCAAAAACATTAAGTGTAATTTTGCTGGTAAAAGGTTTGGGTCTTGTTTATTATAGGCTTTTCTGCAAAACTATTATGGTCACAAAGTTTATGCTTAGTGACTCAATGGCTATAACTATGGGCTTTGAAATAACTGGAATGGATTTGATTCTCAGTAGGTTTGATTGTGGATAAATGTATTGTGGTTCAAAGTCATTTTAAGCATCTACATAAGCATAGTAATGCATAAGTGTACTGTGGTTCTGAGGTCTTTCTAAGCCATCAGTCTTGTTCTCCCAGACAATTACTTTAAGAATGTAGAAATGCAAGCACTGGTTTGATTTATTATTTTTTTTGTGGGGGGGGAAGCTGAATGTGTTTTTGCTCCCCATCATGCATAGTCAATACGCTTTGCCAATTTGAAATAATCTTTTTACTTCTTATTTTCATACTTGTTTCATTCAAACGGAGATGGCTCACGATAACACTAATTGCAGAAAATCCAAGTTGTGTAATAAATTACCTGATGAATGTAAGAGATTGAATAATTTGTAGTTATTTGAGAAAACATTGAGGGGGGAGATTGACAGGAAGTTTTGTAAGGCAGATAGGGCTAGAGTGAACAGAGGATGTTATTGGGTTTGATGCTAGTTCTGCCAAGACCGTAGCCAGGATTTAATTTCGGGGGTTCATAAATTTTTACAGCATGTATCGATACAATCACAGCATGCAAGTCCGTAGCCAAGTCCCATTAAAAATTTAATTTCGGGGGGAACCGGTCCCTAAGACACTCCCCTCTAAATACGAACATGAGTTATGCCACTACCATTTACTGGGGACCCTCTTCATAATTGCACAAATTGAGAAGTTGTGGATTAAAAGAGTGCGTAAATATCAAACATATGTCTAAGTTAATGAATGGTAATATAATTGTCAACATTTATAAATTTATTGATATAAAATATACAGTAAGGTTATATATCGCAATACTTAAAATTTTTATAAAATTTAAAAATGTGTGCCTTTTATGTTATTATTTCTTATAATGTTACCAATGAAAAATATTTATCAGCAAATGAGAGTGAGAGATATGATTACTTAAAAATCTAATCTTGTTTGAATTAATATAAAGAATGTGTGCCATTTTTCTACTCACCATAGTTTGGGGTTTAGTTCCCCAGACAACAGAGGTTTGAATTCTTTGGAAAATGTTTGTGTCAAGCAGCATAATGTTAGTTGTTCTTGCACCAAAATATGGTTGTACATCATTTTTTACTATATATATATAATTAGTGTCATGTTTTGATTTTAAAAATGTTCTTCAGTTAGCTTTAGAGCACCCTAAGGGCCTTGTAGCTTACTGGATTGGTACAAATTTCAGTAAGCTTGATTGTATATAAACATAGTATAATTTAGAGATCATGTTAAACCATCAGTCAAATTTTGAATGACCCATTATTCAGCCTTACGATATAAAATATAAACAAATTAATAAGTCCCATATTGAATGATTTGACATTCTACGTATGGAGCAAATTGCAATTTTATTTACTTGAGTAGTGAATTACAAGTCCATTTAACTACACTTATGTACAGGGTTGTTAGAATTAAAACATCCTTACTTAAAGCAGGGTGTCTACAGATCTGGAAAAGTCAGGGAAGTTTTTTCTGACTGTAAAAGTCAGGGAAATTTGAAATCCATTGTTATAATAAATAACTTATTAAAATAATTTTCCTGAACTGTGCTTTTCATACCACATTACCCACTGAAAAATTTGAAAAACTTATACAATAATTTTTGCCACCCACGTTTAAGTAGCTCGAACTAGAGCTTTTGAAAAACTTATACTTTTAACTAAACTTCTTCCAAAAATTACCCTTTTGCACCAAAACTAATATAATTTATATAAAATTATTAAGCCCGTATATTTCTTCGGAGAAAATGTTTGCCAAATATATAACTAAAACTTGAAAAGAGAAGTGTTTTTTAGCCAAACTATTTAATCTGTAAGGGGTTTTGATCATACCAATCTCCTTTGCCTTATATATAGTCATACACATTTTAAATGAAATAGAAGATGAAGCATCAGCTTTGCGATTATAGAGTTAGACTCTTTTATAATAAACTCAAAAGGGCCGAATGGAAATGTTGCTGTAAATATTTAATTAATGCAAGTTTTTAATGTAAAACAATTCATTTTTAATATAGTTTTTATATTTGTAAATTCACTGTAATTGAGTTATAAATGGCTTTGGGTAATGCATTAATGGATTTTATGGTCTTATGAAACTTATTTTGTTTACACAAATTTTAATGCGTTGTGTGTTATTTACTGTAATTAGTGACTGAAAATCGATTAAGATTTGGTCTGGAAACCTGGAAAAGTCAGAGAAGTTTGAAACAGAATTTGAGTAGACACCCTGTTAAAGGGATGTGCAATGGCTCTTAGTGTAGTAGTGAAGTGAAAGTTGGACAACACATACTTCAAATGCACTTGCCATTTATTGAAGAAAAAATTAATTAAAATTTATCGTTTAACAGCTTTGTGGTAATAAATTGTGTTATTTTCATAATATTTACTATTCAAGTTTACAAAAACAAAGCAGTTTCTTTAAAATCATAGATGTATATTTGCACAATATACAGCAGCAATGCCAATAATGTTGCAAGAAAATATGCTGTTAGTGAAGCTATTAGAACAGTAATAACGTGGCTGCCAGGGAATTCTAGTATCAAAAGCTTGTAAAGTGTAGACCTACAACTGTTTGTTTTGTCTGCAAAATGGTTATGAAATTTGAAGCACCCCATACTGATGCAGCGATTTTCAACCTTTTTCATCTCACGACATATCAAAACTAATTACTAAAATTCTGTGACACACCTCAAAAAATTTTTTTTTTTCACTGACTATAAAAAGAAAAATAAATAATATGCACATAAGAAAATAGGCATACTACAATTTTGATTGAAGCGAAGTTAGTGTCAGACTGAATTTAATCAGGCATTGTATGGTTTTAGGGGTGTAAATTCTTGTGACATTAATGTTGTTGAGAAAAATCATTAATGGTATACTATTATCCTACCAAATCTGAATAGTGCAAAAAAAAAAAAAAAGCTTTACTAACTGTACTCATTGTAGTCTGCTGGTTCCCTAACCCATAAGAGGTTAGGATTCCTCAGAAAACTGTAGCTCCTGGTGCAGCATGACCCTTTTGCTGTAAAACTCACACAAGCAAACAAAATTTTAATAGGAATTTTATTTTAGAACCACACTCTTATAATTAAATTTACATTCTATAAGTTTTCAGAATCAGTTTGGAAATGAAACAATGAATGTAATAGTAGATCGACTCACTGTGCTAAACACTCGATGATTAATATAATACACAATAGGCACAGTTTTTGAAACGAAAATTTATTCGGCTTTAAACGTTTTTCGAAAACCTTGAGCTTTCATCGAAGAAGCAAGAAACCCTAAGCGTACATCGCTCGTAAGGGCGAGTGTACGATTGTTTATTGTATAAAGGGTAAGGTTGTGGGTGATGTTGGTGGATTGGCACCCTCTATCCGTCGAACCAGATGAATGTGGACTATAAGGGGAAAGTTGGATTGTGTTAAATTTTTTTTTTTAATTAAAGTATATGACAAAAAATTATTGGTGAAATTTTAAGAGGAGAAAACGTGACCACGCCGGATGGATATTGGCCGTAATAGATAAATCGTTCACGCAAAAAATAAATACAACAATTCAACTTTCTCCCTACAGTCCACATTCATCTGGCTCGACCGATAGAAGGCGCCAATCCACCAACAACCTTACCCTTTATACAATAAACAATCGTACACTCCCCCTTACGAGCGATGTACGCTTAGATTTTTTACTTCTTTGATGAAAGCTCAAGGCTTTCAAAAAACGTTTAAAGCCGAATAAATTTTCGTTTCAAAAACTGTGCCTATTGTGTAATATATTATCCATCTAAACAATGAATATTAGGCATTTGGATAGCAACATGTTTTTAAGATATCCAGAACATAATAACTGTCAATAAGAAGTTAATGTGCATGTTGAGAGATTAGTGGTGAGCATTGATAGACAACAGTGATCTCCTTATACAACTTTAGCATTTGGTCTGGAATGTTTTAGTTAATGATCTTTTTATGCCCTTAATTTTTTTTCCTTTTTTCTAGTTCTGTTGAAGTGGTATAAATAATTAATAATTTTGATGTTAAAACTCGTTCCTTTTAAATTTTTTTGTCAACAAACTTTCACTGTGTTAATAGTGGGTGAACATGATATATGTACAGAATCTTAATTCTTTTAATGTGCTTTGTTGTTCATAATATGATACTTTATAATCTCCAGCATATTCAGAGTATCTGTGATTTCTGTAATCAAACATAACATGTTTAGCTTACAGTTAAAGTATCATGTATATTAATCTAAAATTAGAATAGCTGAAGGTGTCATTTCTTTGAAAAGTATTTATAGACAATTTAAATTTTAGGTTTGAGTGCAAATATTTTTAAAACAATTATAGTTAATATCTACAGCCTTTTAACTTGGTACCACGTTTTTGTTTCTGAAATGTATTTCTGCTAATTTCAAATTATTTTTATTTTTAATAAATTGTATAAAAGGAATGAATTCTTAATTCAAACATTTTTTTCTGTAGTGAGGAGTTCTCCCAGCCCTGATCAAGGTGTACCTCCAATACGACCGAAACGTCGATTACCAACACCACCAGTTCAATTAAGTTCAGAAAGCAGTTCGCCATCTGAAGATAAAACTTACCTTTCAAGCTACAATACCTACAATTTAAAATCTCGGCCCCACACGATTCATCAATCACTTAAAGTGGAGAATGAACAGGGTGCAGACTTTTCCTATGAGGATAAGCGTTCTTCATTAAAAGGTCGTGTATCTCCTAGTTTAATGAAAGCTTATGCTAGTAGCAATAAACTTACATTAAATAACTTAGAACTACTTCAGAACTCTTGTATTGGTGGGAAGAATACCAATTTCATAAATAGCCAAACTGATGTGCCTTTAAGAAGAACGCCCCCATCTGCAATTGGATGGCGACGACCACCATACGGTTTTTCTGGATCAGATATGGATCTTGACCAAATGAAAGCAGAAACTTCCAGTGTTCTATCAGATGTTTCTGTTAGTACAGAACCACCGTCAATAAATCCAAATAATACTCGATTGGAAACTGGACCACAAATGAAATTTAATCGTGCCTTTGCTCTTAGGCGAGCAAGACTTGGACTTGAAACTGAGTTATCAGGTGCAAGTAAAAGTGCTTCCCAAAAGGACTTGAAGTCTTCAAAAGATTCCAACCGGCTTTCGCCATCTACCTCCCCTTTGTCAAGACAAGATGGTGGCCGTTTTAGTTTAAGATTACCTAAAAGTGCTTCAAAATATCTTGGTAGCAATAAAAGTGCTCCAAAGGCTACTGTTACAAAAACACCTAGCAGTGCTGGGCCAAAAGTAAGAGCCATTTATTTTATATTCAAATGGTTATATTAGTGTTTTTCATTTTATATCACAGATAATTTCCTAATGTTTTAAAATGATGCAAACACCATGTAGATTGTTTGTTGTAAATGAATTTTTATTTCTTTTAATGTAATTTTTTTTTTCTTCTACCTGGTATCAAAGACCTGTATGGGCCTGTTTTTTTAAACTCGACCCAATTCAAAACCCAAAAGTCATCCAGTAGGCTATATCGGGCTCAAAACCCGAAAGTCCGATAGGCTTGCTAGACAGAAATTACAATAGCGTGGGTTTAAATACTATATACACCTTATCTCCACCAACATATATGTATTTTAAATGTAACCAAACAGGTGTTTCATTTCCTCTCGTTATAACTAATCTAGCTAATATCTGAGTTCAATTGCATTACATACATTAATAAATGATTAATAATGATAAATTACATAAATTACATGCATTTCTTTTCACTCCATTTTTGATTTTAAGTTTGAATTTTTTTTTTATATTTTTTCCTTTAATTGCAAAATATTGCAGCTTCACTATAATTCATCTTGAACTTATGAATTGTTATTAAAAAATAAACTAAACAAAACTTATTTAAACTCTAAGAAAATACTTATTATAAAACTATATAATAAACATTTTTGTTTCATACATAACAGAAGCTAAAGTAATGTAGTTATATTAGTTTTGGTTTTGCTTAAAAAAAATGAAAATATATTTTGTGATTTTGAAACTTTCTAAATGTTTTTCTTTTAAGTATGGCCATCGTCGAATGGACAGCGATCCTGCTAAAACAGCATTCTTGCGAAAAGGAATTGACACAAAAATGTCTATTCCTGATGCTAACAAAACGAAAAATAGCGCAAGTAAACCATCATTTCCACGAGCTGCCTCATTTAGTAATAATAGTGAACATAGTACTGAAACATCATCTAAACTCCAGAAGCCTCATGTGTGGAAACAAGAAACAGCCCAAGTTGCCTTAAGGAGACCTCCAAGATATTCCCAAGTGAGCTCAAATATATGAGTATTTGTATACTATTTCTGAAGCATTGCAAGATAAAATATGATTATCAGTTCATAATTATAATTTTGCCATTAATTATACTACAATCTAAAAACTAAGCATATGGCAATAAATCTGAACTTGAAAAGCTCTACTTTGAATCCAAATATCACAAGAAGGTAGTCGGTTGACGTTATTTATTTTTATGAATATAATAATAAAATTAAAGAAAATATATTTATATCTTTTTTACTCTTTAGGTGCTTACTTCACACTTAATACATTCAGGAAAAAAAACCTATGCCATTCAAACAAGCCTTAATATGAAATGTAATATACCCTGACTTTGGCAAAAGCTTTGCATCAACTTTTCACTCCTTCAATCGCCCTGAGGTGGCACAGTATGGTAACATATTTGTCTAGTGTGCCGTTAACCTGGGATCAACTCCCAACGATGCAAAGAGCACTTATTCAGAGATCTCAGAAAGATCGCACTGCTCACTGTAGTCCGGGGTTTGGTTTCCCTAGGCCCTAAGAGGTTTAGATTCCTCGGAAAACTGTAGGTCCAAGAGGTTCAGATTCCTCGGAAAATTGTAGGTCCAGAGGTTTGGATTCCTCGGAAAACAGTTGGTCGCTGCACAGCATGACCACTGTAGACCTTGAGCCGTAAAACCACAAACTTTCCTTCAATCAAATTTATTTATAACGATTTATTCATATTTGATACCAATTGATTTATTTATATATGATACAAATTTATATTTGATCCAATTCATCAGAAAACAATAACTATCATTCCTATGAAAAGATAGTTTTCAGCTCTTGGAGAATAGATGAAGTGGGTAGACAAGTACATTTAGTTCTTCCAAGGGCATACTGGTGGAGTTATCTATAAACATGTTCCAAATTATCCTGTGGCAATAACATTCTCTGATGACCAAACTTCACATTGTTGACCAAATACAGTTGCTTAGTAACTGAATCAGCTATCTAAGTAATGGCTACTACAGTAATAGGAAAGTCAATATCTGCCAGTACTGTAAGATGAAGACTGCATTTCAGAGGACTTTATCCCTGATTGCTACAAGTTTTTGTCCCTTTGAGCACTAAGAGCAAAGGAGAACAATAAGTGATTCCCTACCCTAAAAAGTGGGTCTAGATTTTTTTTATTATTATTTTTTTTTTTTCACTTATCCGCATAGAACACGGATTGAGGGGGAAAGTATTGCTTGTGTGCAGTGGCCAATGTATTCTTTAGACCTCAGTCCTAGCAGAGGTCACATCCCATATTAAGGCCTGTTTGGTTCGTTCGTATAGCATATTAAAAAAAAAATTCAAATGCACTAAGTGTGCAGCAGGGAAGGGGTGGTATACCTGAATGTGTTTTCTTTAATTTTATTTATACTTATGAATAAATAACTACTTTGATTACCTTTTTGTGAAAACTGAAATCAAAGTAGAACTTTTTTAGTTATGTTGAATTTAATACCTTATGCATAACTTTAAAAAGGCAGTATACATATGTAATTTTGGAGATTTTTAACCTACTTAATTTTTGTGGTTTTTATGAGATGGGGTGGTAGCATCTAATTAATATTTAAGAAAGACGTTTTGAAGTTAGAAAGTCAAGAATCATTTGCAAATTATTAAACAAAACGTTCCATATAAGCAATATAATTTTCATAGGCATGCAATTGGCATTTCCTGTTTTAAACCATTTAAACTTATGATTCATATTTTCTGATTATACATGAAAATGATATTTTGGAGCTGTCTCAAGTGTTGCCTAATTTAAAATGTATTTCTATGTCGTTTTCAGATATTAATATTTCCTTAGCTGATTGAACACTGTTGTTAATGCTGATGTTTTTTTCTTTATGAAGCTGTTATTATGATAGTTTAAAATTATAAATTTTGCATGCTTGTAAAATATCTGATAACGATTTCTTGTTTCTTGCAAATATAATATACAAGAATGCATTGAAAGAGACTTTTCAGTAGCAACTTTTATTCTAACTAATAGAAGTCACACCTTAGTTTTAATGAAACTGCTGTCGATTTTAAAGTACATTTTTTCAATGTTCTTAATATGAGGGAAAACATTTTAATCACTAATATTATGTAGTTTACTTTAAGTTTCAGTCAGTGTTGTCCTTCGAAATACGAAGTGAAAAAATCAAATTTCGATTCAAAACATCTTAAGTATTTATATGTATGAATTGTGAATATAGTGTATTTTGTCTGCAATTTTATTTTTAAGACTAACACCATGGTTCAAAACTTACATTAAGCCATCAGTCCCATCAATAAGGCATGAAATGTAAAGCTAAAGGGTAATTTCATTTGTGACAGGCATGACAGCAGACAGTTACTTAGTCCATTATTTAGTATTAAATATTTTTGTATTGTTCCAAAATTTTATCTGCTGATGAATATGGGCGTTAGTTATAAATGCAATAACAAAAGTGGCATAACATATTTTTATTATTATGAATTTAGGGGCAAAAACTAGTTGCGACAGACATGATAAGAAATGGACGCCGTTTTATATTGTGTTTATATTAACACTAAAAAGCTCTTAATTTATTCACGTTACAAGTAAATTTTTTTTCCTAAGATGAAGATAACAGTTGAGTTAACAGTTAAGTAAATAAAAAAAATCAAATTTTTGAGAGAATCTGATTTTAAAAAAAAAAAAAGTATTTTACAGTGTGACAAACATAACT
>QLNU02015360.1:275418684-275451995 GCA_006491805.2 Dysdera silvatica
ATCATTAATCTCATTTTTTCAATTCTTAATCAATATTTTTTTTTTACCAATTTGGAATTAGATAACTTACTTTAAACTACAGAAAGAGAATATGAAGTATTGTATACCTTGTGATATTTTTTATTTAAAATGGAAAAAAAAAAACTTTTTTGCGACGACATGACAAGCAGATTGACTAAATAAAACTTTTATATTGAAAAAACAAATCTACTTAAATTAAAAAAATATTTTTTTCATGAATACAAGCTTTAGAGATTTCTTTCCAAAAAAGAAAAAATACGACAAATTAAAACTAAACAATTTATGGTGACATGTCATTTATGTGTTAAAACAAACTTTTTAGCAACAGGTAAAATGACTAGGAGTAAACATCTGCAGAAAAATAACTGTTTGGAAAAAACTTTAAATTTTGTTATTTTTATAAAATTTGGATATCTGTTATTTAATAGAAATAAAAAAACAGGCACTATTCACATTTCAAAAATCAAGTGTGGGTTGACCTTTTCGTGAAATTGACCTAAAGCAAACGCACAAAATCACTCAAAAGGTCTTAAAGTAAAACTATTTTAATATATTAGTAAGTAATAATAAAATTATTTATTGATCTTTCCTACAGGGTGGTCTATTCAAGCAGCGACAAACTTAGAGGGATGATAATAGCCATTAAGAAGAATAAAAATTGTCATGGAACATGCTATTGCAAACCATGTTTAGTCGATGTAAATCACGAAAATACTTTCACAGCCTCCACACTCACCAGACCCTTGGACTATTACTTCTGAAGACGCCTTAAGTCACTTGTTTATGACACGCCTATAGAGACATCAGAGGATCTCATAGCATAGACCATTGTCGTTTCGACATACATTAACAACATAACTGGTATCTTGAAGTGTGTCCGACAATCGCTTCTTTGTTGCTGTGGGCCGTGCAATGACATCTGTGGCTGCCAATTCATTCAACACGTGTAATAATTTCTCATCGTCCCCTTTCTGACATTGTACTCTGCACCATAGGCTGTGTTTTAAACATGCTATCAAATATATTATTTTATTCTTAATATTGTACTTTTTGTCAGCCCTGCTCGACATCAGACCCTGCATAAGTATTTTCACTGACTGAACGTGGCTTGTGAAAGCATGGTTCATGGTAATTTTTGTTCCTTTTAATATGTATTATCCCCTTTTGAATTTGTCACCACTTCAACAGAACACCCTGTATAACTTCACATACTATCTCAAATATTCTAAAATTGGAATTTTCTTTTGATACTACAATATGCCCTTAATACATGTGCACAGCAATGTTTCTACAAAACCTAGTTTGCAATTTTTTTTTTAATGAACTATATCCAAACATTGCCATGTGGTTTTACTCTTATCTTATTTGTTACTTGGAAATTTACTTATTGAATATTGTTTGCTATGAAGTAAGATTTTGTTCCGTAATCTCTTATAGGTGCCTAGCAAAATTACAAATAATGATTCTTATGACCGTGAACACCCACAACAAGTAAAAATGGACAAAACGGATTTATCTGTAAATATCCTATATTTTATTTTCTCTTTGTGTTCCCTTATTAATGCAATGCATATACGTTGAATGGCTAGATTAGTGTGACCACCAAATAATTTTGCGCATAGTATCTATATCACAGCTAGTACTGCTGTGTAATGTATGGATCTGTATAAGAAAAGTAAAGTATTTAAAGACTAATGAAGTGTCACTTATGAAATAATGGGTAAACGATACACTCTGATAGCCTTTGAATGTGGAATAATTGTAAGCACTCGCAGCAATAGTGTGAACATTGACAAAATTACTGCACTAGGGGATTTTTCAAAACTGGCAGTTATCTAAGTGTACATATGCAGAGTGAACCAGTAGACAACGAATTCGGCCTGAGTGCAAGGCCTGCAATTATAAACAACTACTAGACACTCTAGCAGAATGAAGAGTAAGCAGTCTTGTTTAATCCAGCTGACAGGCAACACTGAATCAACTTATAATCTGACTTAAGGAAAAATTAAGATGGCCTCTCAATGAGTGGTATACATACATCACATTGTATGAGTAGCAGAACTCCTGTACATATGCCATTGGTATCTTTTGTAAATATAATGGCACACCAGTTTGCTTACAAATACAGAAATTAGATAGCAAATAGTTGAAAATGGGTCATGCTGTCTGATGAATCAGTTATAATTACGTCTCTCATGTGGATGGTAAGGTGAGGGTATGAAGACCACAGCATAAATCATCCTTGCATTATCCTTACTTTTCAAGCTGGAATTGGTAAAATGATATGAGGCATGCTTCCAGGGGAACGTCTGGGCCCTCTGATTTGCGTAGAGGAATGTTTGACTGGGTAAATTTGTTTAAATAGCATTGCTGATCAAGCTCACCCAATATTGTTGATAGTTTATCCCAAAGAAGATGGATACTTCCAGCAGGACAATGCTGTATGTAATATAGGTTAACTTTTAGGTGAAAGGTTTGTTGATTGAAAAAATATATCTGCAGCCATTAAATCTTAATGAATGTGAAAATGCAATTCCTCACATTTAAGCTAATGTTTTCCATCACATGAACGAGAGCTTGTAGGATCCATGACTAGAAGAATTCAAGTGGTATTAAGAGCAAAAGCAGCCTAACCAGAGTCATAATAATTTGGCCACTCAATGTATATAGTATTATAAATTAGTTATAAATTAATATTTAATTCTGTTTGTAGGCCTTAGACAGCCTTGTTATTCAAGCAACACACCAGTTATCAGTTAAATTAAAGACCATTGCTCATCAACTTTTAGTAAAAGAACGGTATGTAGGAATTTTATTTCTATCTTTGATGTTCTTATGGGCACCATATCAGGGTGTCTACCAGGTCATGAAAGTCAAGGAAAGGTTACGAAAGTAAAGAAAAGGTCATTAAATCGATATTGTAGGTCACGGTTAGGCCTCTTTTTTTTTCTTTTTTTTACGCTTGCGTTGAATTGTAATTTTCATATGATATTTTAACGGGTTTTTACTGGTTGAGTGATTTTCAGCTATTTTTTTATATAGCTATTTTATCAATCATAAAAAAAAAAAGTTGAGAAACTTTTTTAAGGCTGAAAAATGTACAAAAATAATCAAGAAAAGTCAAGGAATTAGCTTTCTTATTTTCAGTAGACACCCTAGTATATTAGCTACCATTACAATCTTTTGATTTACTGGGCTGGGTTTGACTCCCAGTAAGCTTGGTTATGTACAAACATATCTTAGTCAAAAATTACATTATTTGTTGTATTCCTTATAACCTGTTCAGCAATTTTAGGGCATTAAAGTATAAGAAAACAAGGCAATTTTGTGTGTACCATAAAAGCAAATTATGAAATAATGAATCGCCAAAGTTATTAGATTTTCCTTTTAAGAACTGAGTTATCACTTTATTTTATGTATATTTCTTAAATATTATTATATACTTTCATTTACATCATGTGAAACACATTGAGGTAAAAGAAGTAATATACATTCACAAAGATTTTCATGGCATCTATTAATATGCATCGTAGAGCTTTGCAGGATATTCCGCCACATCTGTTTGTTAAAGAACAATGTTCCACTTTGTGCTATGCAGAGCATCCTCAAAAATAATTGCTGACCAAGTTTCCCTCTGCCAAAAATGCAAGACTTTCGCTTGGTTGCTCGGCAGAAAATAAGTGATTAAAAAATATGAGACATATTTATAGTACTATTTCCTACCGCCATATAGACCCCACTGCCTTACTCAAAGACTGCTTTGTGGATAAACAATTGGTCTCAAAGCTGTCGGTAAAAGAGTTCCTCCCGCTGAGATTGTATGATCTGCCTAAGATACGTAAAGATGGCGTTTCTTTAAGACCTATCGTCAGTGCCATCGGTTCACCAACACACAACCTAGCAAAATTCCTTAGCAAACAACTTAGCACCTATGTCAGAAACTCAGCTCACTATATATGTGATTCAGGCCATTTCATTGAACTTTTGGACAATCTCATCCTTCTGCCTACTGATTTGCTAGACAGTTTTGATGTGGTTTCTCTTTTTATATAAGTACCCGTTGTGGACACTAATGCCCTCCCTATTGGAAGAATGTTTCTCTCGAATTTGGTCTGCCTTTTTGAACTTCGTCTTCCAGCTATTTCATTTGTGATAACTTTTATAAACAAACCAATGGTGTGGCAGTGGGTATCCCAGTTATTGCAAACTTTTACATGGAACATTTTGAAGACAGGGCCCTAGCGTTGACGAAACACAAACCAAAAATATGGCATAGATATGTCGATGACACGTGGGTGGTGTGGCCTCATGGTGAAACGGTATTACAAGAATTCTTACAACAACTTAACAGCATACATAACAACATTCAGTTTACCATGGAGGTTGAAATGCAAAATAAAATTCCCTTCCTTGATGTTCTTGTTACTAGAAAGGATGATGGGTCTCTTACCACATCTGTTTATCATAAGCCAATCCATACCAATAGATATTTAAATGCTAGCTCCCATCATTACCCTGAGCAAAAACAATCCGTTTTAAACACCCTTGTACATCGTGCTTGTAAGGTTTGTGATGCTGATAACCTGAAGACTGGGTTGTCTTTTCTATCCAAAACATTTCTCATAAATGGTTACTCTAAAAGTGCTATCAACCAGGCCATGAGAAAACAAAATGGTATGGCTTTCACTACCTTGGCACCAGTGGTATCCAATAAAACTGAATTTAAATTTGTGGCTTTTTTGCCCTATGTTAAAAATACTACAGACAAAATTGGACTTATTTTGGCCAAACAGGGTATCAGACCTGTCTTTCGTTCCACCAACAAACTCCGTTATATTTCAATAAATCCAAAACAATCCAGAGATCCCCTTAAAATATCTGGCATATACAAAATTCCCTATCAGTGTGGTAAAATTTATACAGGACAAACTGATCGTTCAATTTGTACTCGACTGAAGGAACATGGACACCATGTTCGCTTGCAACAACGTCATAAGTTAGCGGTCGCTCAACACGCCATTGATTATAAACATCAAATTCTTTTTCACGACACTTCGGTTATCGCAAAAACTAGATCATTGTGGCCATGCTTATATATGGAAGTCTTGGCCATTAAAAACTGTCCTAATAATTTCCATGGAGAAGACCCCATTAATGTTCCATCAATTTGGAATTCTTGCCTAAAAAATCCCCAAAAAAAAAAAAAAAATTTGAACCTCATTCAGCCAATCTAAACTCGCCACCCTCTGGGTCAATGAGAGACAACCTTCATCCAACAACCAATGAGATTGTGTAATCCAGAAATTACCCAGTCGTGGGTAGCCAGAGAAATAGTACTACAAATACGTCTCATATTTTTTACTCACTCATTTTCTGCCAAGCAACCAAGTGAAAGTCTTGCATTTTACAGAGGGAAACTTGGTCGGAATTACTTCTGAGGATGTTCCGCATAGCACTGAGTGAAACGTTAAGTGTTTTTAATAAACAGACGTTGCGGAATAACCCGCAAAGCTCTATGATGTATAAAGTAATATATATGTGTATATTATAGGATATTATTGCCTTCCTCAAAGTTAACACAATTTTCAAACTAGTCAACACATAAAGCCACCAGGACATGTTTTGTGGGGAATTAAGATCACTAGTCATTTTTGGCACCCATGTTATTAGTTCAAATTAGAGCTTTATATGTATAGTAGAAAAAGGGTCATCACCCTGATCCTGAGTGGTACTGGAGTTCCAATGAAGGCTAACTCTTTTTCTTCTGTATACAATATTCTAGTTTCAGCTAATAATATGAGTTTTAAAAATGATTGGTTGAAGTAATGTGTTGTCTTTATAGTTTCGTAAAGATTTTATTCCTTTTCTATTCCAGAAATTAAATTTACATCATTCTCTTATTCCGTACATGTCTGTTCGTAAATATGCTTTATATCCATGTTGTTCCAAACTGTTTTCTGATTTCATCTATCTGTCATCTCACCTGAAGTTTTTTTTAATCTTCAGTGGTCTCTTGGGGTCTAGTTGAGAATTTCAATTATTCATTGTTAATCAGTTCTGCTCTTTTCCCCAGTTCATTTCCTTTAAAAAGTGTTAACTTTAACAATGAAGTCTTATTGCTAACTTGTACACCTTTTTGCTCGCTTAGCACAGGGTTTTTTTTCCTCTCCTAAACATTTTGAACACAATATTAATTGATGCTTCGTATTTATTTTTAATTGATATGTTGCTTTTTTATTGTTAAGTGTGTTGCCAACAGGGAGGGCTGGTTACTTAACCATTACTAATAAATAAATTGTAGAAAAATAAAAATTCTGAATGGAACTAGTTTCATGTATCTGTTTTCTGTAGGTAAATTAAACTACCCTATAGTACCCACACACACTATAGCTCATGAAGAAAAGTAATTAAAGGTTGATTTTTTCTGTCATAAATTATTTCTTTGCTGCAAGAATTCTGATATTAGTAAAACAACTCATATTTCTTTAGGCTGAGGAAAGAGAAGCCTAGAAGTATAATAGTTAACATGTTAAAGAGCTTTATTTTGAAAAATAAATTATATTTTCTTTAACATATCTTAATTTATTTTAGTGACAAGTTTACAGAAGATAGTAGTGAACGTTTAATGATTGACGAAGTTCTGCCTAGAATGTTGGATGCTCAAAGTAATACATGCAGTGGATGTGCTGAAAGAGGAATTTCTCAAGATCTAGCCAGTACCCTGAAAAATCTTAAACGAGTTGAGCAATCTTTGGAAGGTAAAAGTTTGAGTTATTTCATGTGTGTGTATATATAATTTAGACCAGCCTTTTTACCTTAGAAGATTTTTTAAAAATAATTTTAAGGCTTTGGGAACCCTAATATAAAAATTACTGTATCTGCAGTTCATTGTACGTAATTGTGGTAATTCCCTCCACCTCACCTTCAGTCAGAAGCATTTACAAAATCCTTGTTAAGAGACCTTTGTGTGTGAGTGAGTGAGTGAGTGATATTTTTACTTCTAGCATGACTATTTTGGAACATGATCAAGGCACTTGCAGTAGTAATGTGTTAACTGAGTGTACCATTAATACGGATTAGACTTCCACTGGTTCTCCACTCCCACCCACCCCTAAAAAAAAAACCTACTTAACAACTGACTGCTCACTCGAGTTCAGGAGTTGATTTCCTGTACCAACAGGTTCAGATTACTTGGAGAATTTTAGCTCCACCACCCTATGGTGGTGGTGTGGGAACACATTCATCTATCGTACCATTAATCCAGGTTCAACTCCCATTGGTAAATTGTATCATAGTATACATGCTGCTTTTTTGCCCACCATAGTGTGGGTTTGGTTCCCCTGGATACTTTCACACCTTGACATGATAAATTCACTCATCAAAAGCACTGTTTTCAAACGCTTCCATGCATAAATTTGCCATCACACTAGAAACAGGCAATCCCACAGTTGTACCTTATTAACTATCCTCATATCTTCTGGGCTAAGGATAGTTCGTTCTTCCAGACTTCCAACATGCCTTGGTCGCTCCAATGCTGTTGATTTCTCTAAATCTGTTGATATGCAAGTGAAAAGTGAAATTGCATCAAAGGACACCATAACATCATCAAAAGTGATTTCCACATTTCTGATAGAGCAAAAACCTCAGTCGTAGATACTGACCATTCCGATCAATCAGTTCAGGACCCCATCGTAGTCAGTCATACTCAGACCATATCCAACTTGGGACCCTGTCATACGCAGAACATATCCAACTCGGGACCCTGTCATTCGCAGAACATATCCAACTCAGGACCTCATACAGTGATAAAAAAAAATTATTAATAACTCTCACACTGCCTGCTATTAACTGTTTCTTTCTCTGCTGTCAGTGTGTCGTTTCATTTGGCAGAGTCAAACTACATTTTTAAAGGAGAAAATTTTGTTTAGCTAATTTGTAAGGGATTTTGGTAACAGCACCCTTATATTTTGTCATATATACTTTATAAGTGGAATAAAAGATGAAGCCCAAGCTTTGAGATTATATTGTTGAACCTGTTTATATAAAATTCAAGAAGGCCAAACAAAAATAATGTAATTATTTAATGTAAGTTTTATTTTAACAAAAATAAAAGTTTTAATGCAATTTTTGTATCTGTAAATCCACTGTCACAAATTTGAATTTTTAATTTGTGTTAATTGATTTTGTGATTTTGAAACTTGTTTTGATTATGAAATTTTGATGTGTTGGAATGTGGTGGTTGCTATAATTAGTGACTGGAAATCGATTAAGATTTGGTCTGGAAAGGTCAAAGAAGTTTGAAACTAAATTTGACCAGATGCCGTGTATATCAATGATGTCAAGCTATTATTCCTGTTTCAAATAACCCCATCGATTAGACTTGAGAAGTATAATCATTGCAGTAAGAGACCTATTCTTAAACCTAGTTATTCTCAACTGGGCTACACTGTAAATTACAGATACACAGTGTTTGTGTTTATATGACATATGGACAGTTAAGATCATAATGTATCAGGACCTACAGTTTTCCAAGCTTTTCACATAGAGAATAAAGCCCTTATGGCATATTTATAGAAGGAAAAAAAGAAGCAAACATTGGGTACCCACTGGGATGAAGCAGGGGAATATTCACATAACCAAACATGTTACCACTGTAGGGCTTGTACAGTATTTAAGTGACTCAGAAGTACTTTTAATAAAGTGATTTTAAGTATTTTTGGTAGATCAACAAATGTTGAATAAGAGGAATAAAATTACAGTAAATTTACTAAGGCACAAAATTTTTATTTGATATATTCTGTTTACCTGAGCTATTTTATGTCAATAATTTGCTTATATACTACTAGCCGACGATGTTAGTTTAACAGGTTCACATAGAATTTAAAAATAACAAAAGTAAAGCAAAATAGCTGTATTGTATTAAGTGGTTCCTCTCTCAATATAATCAAGTAAATGAAAATGAAAAAGTTAATGGTATTTGTAAGCAGAAATAAAGATATTAATGAAAATATTATAAATATAGAAATTGATGGAAAAGAGATTGGGATAGTTGTGAACAAACGGAATTTTTAGGAATAGTATTATCAAATAAATTGAATTGGAATAGCCAAATACAAGTAAATAGACTCTGTAACAAGTTGAATGAAGGAATGGGGATACTGAAAAGATTTAAAATCAGTGTACCACAAAAAGTTGAAATTAATTTATATTATCATATATTAATTTATTTTCATGTGAAATTTTGTACAGGGTATATCTATGTATCTTGAAAACCTGGGAGGGAGAGTCATGAAAATTTGAAATACAAAGGCCAAAGTCAAGGAAATTTGAAATTCATTGTTATAATAAATAGCTTATTAAAACTGAACTGTGCTTTTCATATCATATTGCATACTAAAATTTTTTAAAAACTTTTGATTAAATTTCTTCCAAAAATTACCTTTTTACACCAAAACTAAGTTTTTAAACAAAAATATAATTTATATGAAATTATTAAGCCCATATATTTCTCAGGAGAAAATGTTTGCCAAATATGTAACTAAAACTTGGAAAAAAAAAGTTTTTAGCTAAATTATCCAATCTGTAAGGAATTTTTATTATACCAATCTCCTTTCCCTTATATATAGTTATGCACATTTTAAACGGAATAGAAAGTGAAGCACCAGCTTTGTGCTGGGTTACAGGGTTAGCAAAATTAAAGTTGCCCGAATTAGAGGGGTCTGGAGTGTCTTCTAAGGCTCCAAATGGAATGAAATTTGGATAACACACATTTAAAACAACACGCTCGCCATTTACGTAAGTTACAAAAATAATTATACAATAATTTTTGCCACCCACGTATTAATTATAGCTCAAACTAGAGCTTTATTCGTTTTGGAGAAAAAGAGACGCTTTCCCCATCCTGGATTCGAACCAGGGTCCCTCCGTTTAGCCCGGAGTGTCTTGGACCGCTAGACGAATGAGGACAGGAAACAACGCTCTCTTTCTCCGTATGTAAAGATGTTAAGGTATTATTACCCTCCGCAGGGATAACACAATTGCCAAATATGGTCAACACAGAAAAGCCTCCGGGGCGAGATTTTTGTGAGTTTTCGTGGGGGAATTTATTATACAATAATTTTTGCCACCCACGTATTAATTACAGCTCAAACTAGAGCTTTATTTCTCTGGAGAAAAAAAAAATTAAATAAAAGCACAAAAATAGCTACAAGATGGCGCTGTAGTAAGGCAAGTCACTAGGAATGTACAATGGTCAAATGCTCAACATTACTTTCATTGTTGTGAAGAACGTGTTCCATTCTGAAAACTGCATTTTATGTAGTAGAATCCAATTTGTCTTCTGAAATTAACAAAACATGACGTCTAATACTGCCTTTTAGTTCCAACAAAGTTTGACATCTTTCTCAATACACTTGGTCTTTCAAAAAACCCATAGCCAAAAGTCACATGGGGTGAGGTCAGGTGACCAAAAGTAGCGAAATTGTCTTAGCAAAAATGGCTAATTACCTGTTTAACTGTAAAATGCTGCCTTAAATTTTGAACCCTGCTCCTGATATGCAGTAATGCACCATCTTGCATGAAGGTGGCTTCCTGAAAAAATCTGCGCTGTTGAAGCTGCTGTATGGTGTAATTTTTCAATATGTCATAGTACCTCTTTCCAGTTACGGTACAGGTGCAGAATCCAGTTGGAGTAACCGAAAGATACGGCCCAATGATAACATTAGCGATAAGTCCACACCAAACAGTCACTTTCGATGAATGCAACGAGATCTCCTGTGAAGCTATTGCTATAGCTCCACCCGGTGGCTTTTTTTTTTTTACATAAATGGTGAACGCATCGTTTGAAGTGTCTGTCAATTTGGAGCCTTAGAACATGCTCTAGAACTTTAAGTTTGCTAACCCTGTAGTTAAACTCTTTTATAATGAACTCAAAAAGGGCCAAATGAAAACGTCGTTGTAAATATTTAATTAGTACAAGTTTTTAGTGTAAAGAAATACTTTTTAATACAGCTTTTGAATTTGTAAATTCACTACAATTGAGTTATAAATGGCTTTAGGGTTTGCATTAATCGATTTAATGGCCTTGAAACTTATTTTTATTACGCAAAATTTAGTGCATTGTGTGTTGTTTACTGTAATTAGCGACTAGAAATCAATTAAGATTTGGTCTGGAAAACCTTCAAAAGTCAAGGAAGTTTGAAACGGAATTTGGGCAGACACTGATTATAATTATATTTGGGGTATATTGAATGTACAGAAATTGATTAGTGTGCAAAAGAAGGCAGTAAAGGCTATAAGTAGGAAAGCTGGAAATTATTGTAAAATTCTGTAAAATATTTCGGATAACTGAAATATACATATAGGCTGTCAAAATTAAACTTCCCAAACTCAAAGGGCTGTATTGGGCATGTGTGGATCATAATGGCATACAATTTGGACAATATTCTTCAGATCATGTGCTTAAGATTTATTAAAAAATTAGTACAAAAGGTCATCGATAGTTGGCACGGTAACGCAACAAATCATTCTGCACATGTTCTATAGCTGAATAGGGTTGCAGGTTATTCTTGGTAGACCTAAGCCTTTAAGTATCCCCATAACCAGAAGTCACATGGGATGAGATCAGGTGCTCAAGGCAGCCAAGTTGTTGGAAAACAATGGTTGATCATCTGTGCATTGGTGAAAGTTTGCTATAATATCTATTGAACACCATGATGATTATGCGGTGATGCACCATCCTGCATAAAAACCGTGTCTTGAACATGGTGATGTTGCTGCATTTCCAGGATCATAAATGCCATCAACATGTCCCAATACCATTGTTCAGTAACAGAACAAGTTACAAACCCTGTTGGAGTCATCTCCTAAAAAAATAAGGCCCAATGATGAACGTTGAAGTGAAACCGCACAATATTGTCACTTTGGCAGGGTACAAGGGCACTTGGTGAATTGCGCATTAATTTTCTGTTGCCCAAATGCAACAATTGTACATATTCTCGATCATTCATTGTAGACCTAACTTGTCCGCAGAATGTTCCATGGCCAAGTTACATCAGCTGTCATTCATTCGACGAATTGCAGTGCAAAATGTTTCCTGAACTTCATTGTCCTTACATAAAAAGGTTAAACACTGGTAAAATAGCAATGAAAAAGATCACTCAAGCTTTCGGACGCATCAGCAGCAGTCCTTCATCAGGAGTAATGTTACTGCTTGTGTTTAACCTTTTTATGTAATTTCCTCCCTTGTACCCTGTATTTTATTTCTATTCATTGTCCTTGTTGTACAGCTGAAGACTATGGATTTTGTAAGGATAATAATTCATGATTCTCTCTCTTTCATCGCATTACATTCTAAATAGCATGATGCGGCATATCAACAGCATGAGAAACAGCTGGTACATTCACAATACTGTATGGTGATTGGCTAGTTGCTTCCACAACTGCTGTAGCCACATCTTCCAACCATGTAGCGTTCACAGGTTTCCATCCTCTACCCGGTAAAATTCCAAGCTGATTCTTTTGAATTTTTCATCATGTTGCACGAAGCATGTAGGGTCATTGGTCCTCGGCATGCGTTTTCCGACCAGCAGAGCTCTTATCGCAGCAGTAGAGTTCTCGTTAATTTGATAAAAAAGCTTTACTAAAGGAGCTTTATCAATCTAGGTCAACGTTGTTCATCTGCAAACTGGAAACTCTTGCTTGTTCAGCACCTGTCTTCCTTTTTTATCAGACTCATCATTTGCATAGCCATGCCGTTTCTGCAAATCACATTTCACTACTATTACAGCACCATCTATCGGCAATCTTTTGTACTTTTTTAATAAACCTTGAGCACATGATCGAAAGTGTACGTTGTCCAAATTTCATGTCATTGTGACCCATACAATGCCCTACTCAGCCCTTTGAGTTGAAGTTTAATTTCGATAACCCTGTATATAATATAAGAACGGTTTGATTTGGCTGTATTGTAAGTGAAATTTTTTAACGGTATTTCTTTTTAGCCAGAAATTTGTGGTTTTCTAGATTTTTTTCTTAGCACAGTGTTAAAATACGGTGAATTGTATTATATTTATTGAATTTCTGTTAATTTATCAAAGCTTGAAATGTGCATTTCTTTTGCTCTAATACGTGCAACATTTTTCTCCTATTTGTAATTAGTTTTGACAATCGTTGTTGATGACGAGCGAATAGATTCCCGGAGACTTCATCATCATCATCATATATCTGCAGCAGAAGATAATTTATATGTAGTTGACATTTAAAATGCTAATGTTTTATTTTTATAACCTTTTCTATTTCGAAATTACGTGCCACTTCAAATATAATATATGTAGGTCAGTCAAAAAGTTAGTTTCACTCTTCAAAAAAAAAAACTGGGTCAGAAATATAGAATGATGTTTCGCACTTACATCCATTTAAAAGCTACTTTTAAACGTAATCCTGTCCTTTATTTAAACATTTGTTGAGGCATGGTACTTGTTTTTCTATGCCTTGTACCAAAAATTTCCTTTCAACTTGGGATAGCCATTGTTAGATTGCAGCTTTCACCTCCTGATTGAAATGATAACTTCTCTTGCAAGTTCTTGTTTCATGGTACCAAAGACTGGGAAATCACATGGTGCAAAGTCTGGGCTGTAAGTTGGGGTGGTCCCATACTTCTCACTTAAATTTTTTCAAACAGAATGTCAATTGCTAGGGTCATCGAATGCGGTTTCGCATTATCATGCAGGAGCATAATGCCTTTGGAAAGTTTACCTGGCTGTTGTTCTTTAAGTGGTTTTCACAATAAGATGCTGCAGTAATTTTGGCTCCCTTCGTCGTGAATTCAGTATGCACTGCAGCTTCTCTATCGTCAGCATCATCATTAACTTCCCCGCAGATGGAACTGTTCGGAACTTTTTACGAGTTGGGGAGGTAGAATGTTTTCATTCCATTTGTACGGTCATTCTCAAACATGCAGATCCATTTTCCAACAGCTGGGCAGGATACCTCCTTATCACTGTACATTTCATGCAACTGCCAAAATTTTTCAGTGCAATTTGCAACCTTTTGTCCAAAAAAAAAGAACAACTGTATGCGCTTAAAATTTGGATGCCACTTCAGCTGCCAAGGCATGTTTATGACTGGTTAGCAATTAAACTTATGCTGATACGTCAATGCATCTACTGCATGTGCCACAGAAAAATGTCTTTATTGTTACTACAAAGTTTCAACGAAATATAACTTTTACTTAGAGTTTTACAGAGGAGTGAAACTAACTTTTTGACTGTCCCTCATATATTCCTTCTTATTTTTTCTAATCACTTAACATTTTTTGCTGAAGTTTATATATTTACAGTAATTGTGCAATCGAAATAAAACTACCTTCCTATTGGACTGTGATCATTGACAATTGAAACATTGATGAGGAAAATTTTTAGTTTTTTAATAATTGCGTTTTCTTGTCTGCTCATATGTAAATAAAGTAAAATTAAGAAAGGTTGGAATTTTTTGTTTGTAATGAAATTTCTTCCATTAAAAAAATTGATGTGGTGTTTAGTTTCACATTTTTCAAATATTTAAATAATGTGCTATGTGTATATATATATAAACTATTTATGCTCATTTTATTAACTTAAAGCTATGTGAATTAAAAACTCATAAATTTAAAATAGAATGTATTTGCATTCCCTAAATCATTAGAAGAAATTTTATAGTTACCATGCGCAAGTAGTTTTGAATTTTAAAGTACTGATGTTTCTGTTGCCTAGTAGTAAAACATTATTTATACAGGGATCACACTGTGCCAATTTAAAATTTCTGCTACAAAACTTAAACAAATACTTTCGTTACAAAACGATTAAACTACGTCATTTTGCACCAAACACTATTTTTATTCCCCCCCCCATGCTGAAACCAATTTTTGTGTTCCAAATTCCTGTCTTCGCATCTAACATTATTCTTTGATCACTCCACCTTCCAACCCTTCTGTAGTGAACAACACCCTTAATCTGTAATTTCCTTTTGTATTAAATGGATTGAATTAACCATACATTTGCTAACCAGTCATGATTACGTTTCTTGTTGTGTGAAGGTTGGCACTGTTCTTAAAAGTGCTTAAATTTTTGTAAACCGATTTTCGGTTTCTAAACATCATTGTTTTCACTCAAAATATGGGAAAAGTTCTTAATCTTGTTTTTCTAATCCTTAACATTTCTCTATAGCACATTTTTGTTTTTTATTACTGCCATTCATCCCACAGCACAAATCGACATAACAAACAAATATGGAAATTAAACCGTGCTGCTCATAATGTGACTTTCGTAAACAAAGAGAAAATACAAGGATAAGAATTCCTCATCAGAATTATTCTTTCAGAGCAAAAATAAAATGTACAATACCATTTACTCACATTCAAATTTAGAATGCAAATTATCCTGAGCATATCGATCCTTTAGTTCCCCACTTCCACCATGCACACGTTGTTCGTCCCCGTCATTTTTAGAAGAACAATGCATTCTACCTGCCTTTCAAAGTTAAGCTAACCACCAGAGAAAAAATCTTTTTACGAAATATCAGAGTATGTGAGGGAGGGGGACATCGTTGATTACTTTATGTGCATTATTGTAAAATAGAATAAGGTTTTTATAAGCAAACTTATTTTATTTGACAACAAAATTTATTTTTTCCAATGTTTAGATGGAAACGGAGCTATTTGATGCAATTTTTCGGAATTTCAAATTAACAATCATCCAGAGAGCATGAGTCAGCAGAATTCTGTGTTAGAGAAATTGTAAAAAAAAAAAGTTACCACCTTTTTAAAATTTTGCATCCCCAAAAAATTGGTGCCCTAGTCACTTGCATAACCTGTCTATTTATAAATATGCGCATGTCTTCTTTTTATTACTGCATGGACATCAGGGATGTTCCATTATAGTAAAAGTAATCTACAACAAATAACCTGTTGGTTATTTGTTGCAGATCTTGCCTGATCCGTTTTGAATTGAATCATAGATTGACATTTAGGAGTACTGGAGAACAAAGGTAGAACTCTCTAACAAGAGGAACAATAAAGATAATAGTGTTCCCTGGGTGCATTTCATGGAACTTTTTTTAAAAAAAGGTGCTTATTTTTCAAAGTTCTGGAGCCATGAATATTTTCTGCTGCAAAAATAATTTTTTTTGCTGTGAAAATTAATTACTCCTTCTCCAAAAGTAAAATTTACCTGATATGAATCTCCTGGGGAAACTCTGTATTGCTGATATGAATCTTGTTAGGCAAGTGTGATCCCTGTTCATACCAAATAGTATATGTGATAAATGAAGAAACCTCTATGATAGTTGGTCTTTTTCAAGCTACTAAAGAGAAAAGTTTTACATTTATAAACAGTTCATTTATATATGTGATATAGTTCTATTTTCTTAGTCTTTTGTAAGAGAAACTGTATTTGTAACTAATTTGCAACAGTGTATTTTAATCTGGTCGTTTACTGTTTATATATTTCTAGCTTTTCTGAGTATATTTTAAGGGTAGTAGTTTGAGAATGAGCTTCTATATTTGATTTTGTAAGTGTTATCGATTGTCAGGGTAAAAATAAAATATAAACAATTTGCTAATGAATGGAAAACATACAAGTATTTATTACATTTATGAATAAGTTTTTTATGGAACTGTGTGATTTTGAAGCATTAAATTACATTGAAAATTCTATACTGGGAAATTCTGATATACTACTCAGGGATAATGTTACTCCTAATGCCATTATCAAGTTGGATAACTTAATGTAAAAAAAAGTTTGTAAAGCCTATTCATTTGAATTAGTATTTAATAGTCTGATGATTACTATTAAGTTGTGCTTGTTACTGTAATTTATATTGAAAAGAGAATTATTTCACAGTAAAACTGAATTTCTGTTTAAATGGAAATTCACAATTAAATGCATAAACAGGTATTTTGTCATTTATATGCAAACTGAATTGAACATGTGATAATATTCTCTAAGGTCTCTTTCCATTTTAAATCTATAGTGAATAGTATGTTGCTGTTTGAGATAAGTAATTATTTTTTATTTTAAAGAATATTGTTCTAAGTTTGTATGCAATTGCTTATATGTCAATCATTACCTTTTTAATATTTAAACACGTCTAACCAGTTGTATTACCATGGTCAAAGAGTACTATGACTAACAAGGGAACCTTTTATCATGTTCGTCGCACTTGGAGTCAACACTAGGATTGTTTCATATAGCTTTTAACGCTGATTCACAAAATATGTCCTTAGTTTTTTGCAAAACTAATTCTTTGAGCAGTTATGACCTCTTAAAGATGATGAGTTAGCGACATTTTATTGAGAAATTTTAATCTGAATTTTGTGAAATAATGTATTATAATTTTTTAATGGTAGTGAAACTGTATGTAAAAATAGAGGAAATACAAAATAGTATGACAATGTGTACATTTTCAAAATGAATAGCTGTCACAATGCAAAATGTCACAGTTCTCGCAATCCAATTTAAAAGACAGTTCTTGGATGTTGGCGAACTTTCCTGCATTGAAATTACTAATATGGCATTTGAGCCAAGAATACTGGATCATTGGTCTATAATCGGGCTTTTGTAATTGGTTGCAAACCAAACCATGAAATTTAATCACTGTACTTCTGCTTTTTACATCTATAACCAATAAATCTACAGCAATTCGATTTGCCAAGCGTTTCTTTACCATGTTTGGTGCAGTATAGCCCAGATGCTCTTGTGCCATAGAACATCCAAACAAACAATTTGATTTGTGATTTTCTTTTAAAATACCTTATATTGAATTCCGCAATATAAATTTCTCGTCAAAGGGTCGTCATCTTTAAGTGGTCATAATTGCTTGAAAAATAAGTTTTACAAAGGACTAAAGACATATGCTGAATCAGCGTAAAAAAACTTTACAAAATTATCCCAGTGCCGACTCCAGGTGGGACGAACATGATAAAAGGTTCCCTTGTAAGTCTTAAAAATAAAAACTATAGAGTTTGCAGTATTGGCTATACCACTGCACCTGCTACTGCTGTAAACTGTTTTATTATATTCTGCTACTGTGCCACATTTTGCCTGATGCTTTTTACAGCCTGAAATCACTTTCCCTTCATAACATCAGTTTAAATTTTGAAAACAGAAAATGCCACCAAATGTGTTGCAAATTAATAAATTGGCAAATTCTATGTTTAGCCAGAAATTGTCATAAGCTGCCAAGTATATGTTGGGGCATTGTTATGGTGAAGCAGCCAGTCACTATTCTATCGTCTTTGAAGTCTTACACTGTGAGGATTGTCTTTATTTTTTGTATCATATCCATAAAGCCAAGGTTTATCATTAACAGCCATCATCATAAAGTTTTGTTACGTTGAACATACCTTTCAATAGGTCAATGGCAAAAGACTGAAGCTGCTTTCTGACCAGCTGAATGGAGTTTCAGGCCAAATTTCACACAAACTCATCTCATTCCCAAATCATTAGCCTAAACTGGCCCAAAACTAATGTCCATTCCTTTGCAAGTTCCCTGGTCATAATTTTTCTGTTTTCAGACACTGCAGCCTGCAATGCTTGCTTCATTTTTTTTTCTCTCTCTGTAGGCCTTTCACACTCAACACTTTGACTGTCATCTTGAAAATATTTTCATTAATTTTTCACTCGAGCATGATTCATACATTCATTACCACACACTCTCTGTAACTTGCCATAAGTACATTTTCACCAATTAATTTCTCGAAATGTTGGACATTATAAATGTAACAGGCAGCCTAGAGAAGAGTTTGAAGGTCACAGGTTAAAAACACAACAACATGAACTATGTTGCGCCATGCACATGTACATGGAGTTCCAAAGTCACTATGTTCCAGATAGAGCAGCTCACTGTGCAGTGTTGGTTAAAAGTGATGAAGATAGTTCCAATACTTGTTGATCAGTTTACTTACTTAATAATTTTTGATTTCCTTACATCAGTAAAAAAAGTATATTTTGTAAATTAACCATGACATCTATTTTCTAAAATTCTAAAAGCGTTCAAGACAATTTTATAAATGCATGAAATTACGTTGAGAAGCAACATTATTAATGGAAATGTTAATGCACAGGTGCCTTGTATTTAATAAATGGGTATATATATACTTAAGAATGTTTTAGAAATTACCACAAAAATAAATACCTCAGTTGCGTGGTTTGTTGAAAAAAAAATTGTTTACTTGCATAAAAAAAGCGAGCGAACTTTCACAACTGTGATGCTTTACAAATTAGTTATGGTCAAGTACACTTCGATATTTTAACAAAAGAATCCAGCAAAGGTCATTAAAAAAGTCTTTTAAAACAAAGTAATGTTTCGTTCATTAATGAAAACTGATTGCTTTAAGTTTGCCTTTTTTATTAAATAAGAAAGTGACACATGTTAAAGAATAGGTATTGCACATGTACACAGGGCTGGTGCAAGTGAACTTGTCGCCGTAGGTGAACGACCAGTGCCCCGCCCCCCTTGGAGAAAATCGACCCGCCAACACATTTTAAATAGAACATTGTGATATGCTTACATACATAAAAAACGCTCAATCACATTATTAAGTATTACCTATATATTGCCAATAAATAATATTACATTATCAATATGTATTTTTATTTTATCAATATTTATACCATTTAATAATTTATATACATGCTTATATTATTTTCATTCGTTATATGATACAAAACATTTTATAAGATGATCTGTATGAGTACTGTCTCTGATTTCCTTTTTTAGCCTTCAACTTAGGGAACATAGGAACAAGTTCATTTTTTTTTTAATTAGTTGTGCTACGTCTTGTTTTATTGATAGAACTGACAATCTTATAGTCTATCTTGTTTCATTGTAGAATGTATATAATATGTTTGTATTAACTTCAATTTGGAAAAATTGCATTCACCACCAGCACCCTAGCTAGATGATCTTGCACCCCTGGTAGAATAGTCCAGTTTGTGTCCCCTAGCCACAGATATATTCTCCATTGTGAATTATTTCAGCTGATTTTATGCTCTTCTGCGTGCCTGGCTTAGGCCTTCCATGCCACTCCCTAGCTACGACCCTGCTTACCACTAGCCACAGCTATATGAAGTGTTAACAAAATTCACAGGGCAATGGCTAAATTTGACATGCTGTTTAATAAGTTATATCCACAAATGTAATTTAAAACGTCCTGTGGTGTTGCAGTTTTAGACACTCGTCTTGTAATGACTTGAAATTCACTGCACAGCTCAGTAGCATCAATGTTCTTAGGGCAATGGTTCCCACCCTGGGCGTCACAACCATCAAGGGGGTCGCGAACAGGTTTCTGTGGGTCGCCGCAACTATTTTTAGTTGCAATTATTTTTATAAGGAATTTCATACCAAATGTTTCCAACGCTTTTATATTTCAACATGGCCACACATATTGCAATATTCTACTAATGGTTGTTAATTTTATTTTTATGTACATTAATGTCTGTTATATTCTCTAATATACATAATATAATTTTGTATTTAATGTGTTTTCTTTACTCTGTTAAAAGTGCTTTTCATGCAAATGTGGTCGCAGTGGACAAGGGGGGGTTGCAGATATTTTGGTTACTATAAAAGGGGGTCGCGGATTACTTAGCGAAAAACATTATTTTCGAAAACAAAACTCTGACAGGACTGTCTGGTAATCTGTTCCAAATTGAGCTCAATTACTTGCTGAGAGTATTAAAAATTCCAAAATTATTGTATCTCTTATAGTGTGATATATCCTTTATTAGATTAATTTGATGAGTAAAGTATTCCAATGCAGTGAGCTTAACATAACTGTTATTATAAAGCAGCTGCTTAAAAGAAGAAAAATTCTTATAAACTGCAGAAGTGACTTAGAATTTGAGAAAATATTGTTGGATACAAAAGAACTTTCTAAAAAACTCAACATCCCTACTTCGTTTGAGTCACAGTCAAGATCGACCTGCCTGCTGAAAAAGAAAAACATGTTTCTTTTAAATCAGAAGACGAAGTAATCCAAACCACAAAACAACAGTTTAAAGTAAATTTTTGTTTTGCAATCCGTTTTTATTTCAAGCGTGAGCTTTCGTCATATGAGGGTGAATTTTCTCTTTTTTGTACTGTACGTTTCCACATCTTTTTACAATTTTGGACCAAGTTGACCTGTGCACACTAATGCCAGGGTTACATGAGAGCTTTCCCAAACTTGCTTCGCCACTGCTAAGCATCCTACTAATGCTTCTTTCTTTCCTAGAGGTCAGTGACCTCGGTCTACCTATCGATTTTTTGGTGCCATATTGATTTCCAAGTTTCAAGAAATTATTCACCACACCTGGAAATCGTCCAATCTTCATTGCAATTGCTTGGTTAGAGAAGCTATCATCTTTGTAAGCCTTTATTTGACCTTTTTCATGCTCAGTAAGAGCTTTTCCCGAACCCATCTTATTAATTATGCCTTTTAAACTAAATTCAAACGTTTATCCACTCAGAATTTACAAACAGCAACATTAAAACATTCAAAACACATTTGCAGTAGAAAAGTTTGCATACAAATTATTTGTAGCAGATTGTGATAAGATTTTCTAGGTGATGTCATCATTTCGTAACACCTGATATGCAAATTTTGATTTCCATAACAGTCCAATCACAGTTTCTTACCAGTAATCACGTATTAAGTGTGTACACACAATCAATCCCCACTGATTAGTTTTTAGCTGCACGTTTGATTTGTTCCTTACCAGTGAAAAAATTAGGTGAGGTCAACATTTTTCAACGCACCTTACATTCAGAACCTGTTTTCAGTTTAAAATAAGTGGGCATTTTATTCTAGAACCTTCATTATTTTAAAATAATAAAGTGGATACTGTGAGTTAAGATGACAAAAATTATACTATTTGCAACATAATATCATTGGAAAAGTTAAAATTACTGAGTTAAAAGGGAAAATTGAAGAAAAAAAACTATGTCAGGAGAGAGTAATCATGATTTTTACACACGCTGGTATACAGGATCCACATGTTAAACCATTAGTATATTCTTGAATAACAACCTATCATGAAGTCTGTGGGTATAGAAATGCAAGCTTTTCTCCTTAGCAGGAAAAATAAACTGAGTGAAAAAAAAAATTTATGGATTCTTATTTTATTATTTTTTTTCTTCTAGCACTACAGTCCCTGAAGAACCTGGGCTTCCTTAATGATCATCGCCTATTTTATCTAAAGCTTCCATTCGTTATTATATTACTCTTATTCGTAAGTTTTCTTTCACTCCATTTAGCCATCTTTTCTTAGGGTGTCCCACTTTTTTCTTCCTTCTAATTGCTTCTCATGATTTAAAGTCACCATTTCCGTATTTCTTGTCATCAGCTCTAGATCTTCATATGGATGATATATTTCCTTATTTTTTCTAATTCTCCATTTTCATTAACTCTGTCATGTATTTTCTAAAGTACTTTTCTTTCCTATACTTTCATAAATTATTTGTTTCTAGCCATCAATATCCATGTCTCAAATTCTTATAAAACTACAGATCTTATTTTTTTTATAGATAGTAAATTTTGGATTTGTGAGACATTCTTGGAACTTAATACTTTCTCAGATGCAGAGTAACACCTGCTCCCTACTATTACTTTTGCTTTAATCTCTGTATTATTATTATTTATGCAGTCCTCTTTCTTAAATATAATATTTTTTTGTAATATAGCAGCTATAGATGATGAAAATATTCAGCTCAAAATAAAAATAATTCATATATGTCTGTGACTCCAGACCCTCCCAATAGTTTGAATTATAAGTATTAAAAAAAAAGTGTGAAGATGTTGCATCTCTAAATTTTCTATATTTAAAGCGTGTTTTTTATAAGGCAAAAATATGCAGTTTTGTCCTATGACTTTATGGTTTAGACAGATTTGACTGTACATGGTTCTCGTTTGAAACAAATTTTATATTTGAATTATAGGCATGAGAATGAAAACGTGATATTGAAAGTTCACTAACCCATGTGATTAGCTTAGTTGAATATATATCTCATACCTCCAGATACTGTCATACGCCTGCAGGTCTTCCTACAGTTCTAAATAAACAGTGTGTTGTACGATATGATGATATATATATAAATCACATAGAAACATGGGGAAAAAAGAATATAAGACCACCGAAACATAAACTCAGGACTTTCCCATAATTTTGTAGTAAATACATTCACTTACTTGTCTTCCGTAATAAAAATTAATATATATATATATAAAAAATCATGTTAACCCTTTATAGTCAGATGTTCATAGATTAAAGTAGACTTACAAAATTTAGAAATTTATAAAGGATTTTCTTAAACTGGGAAGTTAGATGACAAATTGTATTTTTTATATTTTATTCCTGAAATGTTAGCATGTATTTAAATGTAATAGTGTATAAATCATATTTTCCCTTGTTTTAAAAACAGCTTTGCAGTGAATTTTAATTTAGATGTAAAATCATTTATGGACAAATTAAATGTTCCACCTGATGAATTCTTCAAATGTTGTGAACCTAACTAAATTACCATGTTCACCACGTGCCTTTATTTAACAGCATTACTTACAAACTACTGTGCAAAAAAATGTGTAGGTCATATTTTTTAATTGCAACCTAGTTTACAATGGAAATTCTTTATAATAAATAGATGAAAACCATGGTAGTTTTTTGCTAATAGGACTTACTGATCATAACTAATTGAAAAGTTAAGAAAAAATAAGGGATTCTCTTGGGATCAGCCCTATCTTTCCAGATGCCTTGTTTTGTAGTTTTGTTAAGGAAAAATGCAAATTTCAAACCAGTCAGTATATTTTCATTTTTGTGTGTCATAAAGATAAAATCTTCAGTGGAAAAATGATACTTTGGAAAATGCTTAGGATTTTAATACATTAGAGAGCTAGGTGGCCTTTGCACAGTACTGTTGAGATTTTGTACATAATTCAAATTTGCACATTATAAAATTTGTCATACAGGGTTTGTCCCAAAAGTTCCCGAAATGATTTTTTTAAAATCATTTATTCAATATCAGTTTACAATCTTTTCAGAACTTTTCAAAGTATTCTCCCCCTGCTTCGATGCACCGTTGCCAACGCTTCACCCAATCATTGAAGGCGCCCTGGAAGTCGTCAACGGGAATCTCCTTCAGTGAGGTCGTCGCGGCTGCTTTTACCGCCTCCAGCGTCCCATGCCGAGTTCCTTTCAGGGTTCTTTTGATCCTTGGGAACAAAAAGAAATCCGCTGGTGCCAGATCGGGGCTGTACGGCGGCTGGGGCAGCGTTGCCACACCCATTTTGGCCAGCAACTCGGAGACAATGAGCGCGGTGTGGGTTGACGCGTTGTCATGGTGCAAGATCCAATTGTCGCGAATTTCGTTTCGGACGCGTCGAACCCTGTTGCGCAACCGTTTGAGCACTTCACAGTAAAACTCCTTGTTGACTGTTTGTCCTTGTGGCACGAATTCACTGTGAACTACACCTTTTCTGTCAAAAAACACAATGAGCATTGCCTTGATTCGCGATTTGCTCATCCTTGCTTTTTTCGGGCGAGGAGACTCCTTGGTGTGCCACTCGCTGCTCTGGCGCTTTGATTCGGGATCGTACTGAAAAATCCACGTCTCGTCCCCTGTGATCACTCTGTCCAAAAATTCTGGGTCCGTTTCGTAGCGTTCATGCAATTCCTGGCACTTCAACAAACGCTGCTCCTTCATCTCACTCGTCAGGACTTTTGGCACCATTTTCGAGCAGACTTTCCTCATTTGAAGATCCTCCGTTAAAATGCGATGAACGATTGTTTTGGGTATTCCACACTCCTCTGCAATCACCCGAACACTTAATCGTCGGTCATTGTCCAAAACTTGACGCACTTTTTGCACCGAGTCGTCCGTTTGTGATGTCGACGGGCGTCCAGAGCGGTCGTCGTCGTTGACGGACTCCCGACCTTCCCGGAACCGCTTGTGCCACATGAAAGTTTGGCTTTTTTTCATCGCCCCGTCACCGTAGGCTTTCCGAAGCATTTCGAGTGTCTCCGCCCCGTTTTTACCCAGTTTCACACAAAATTTGATTGCATAACGCTGCTCCAAAAACTGGTCCATTTTTTGATCGACGAGGGTGCAGTAGATACCTCTGCGCGGAGCGTGACCCTGCCTCAACAACTGCCCGCAGGCGACTGATACCGGTCTCGTTTCCAAGCTCAGATCCCCCACCAACTTCTCCGCCCCGTCAGCCAGCGTTGCCAACTACAAAAAATCATTCCGGGAACTTCTGGGACAAACCCTGTATTATTTTGCTTTAAATAATGACAATATATGAATATGTTTTAAAATGTGAGCTATGATTACATTTCAAAGTGCAGACTGCAATTATATGTTGAAATGTAAGTACTTATGCATTTTAAAATGCAAGTTGCAAATACATTTCAAAATGTGAGTTGTGATTACATTTTAAATACTAATTTGCTACTTTATTATAAATGTAATTAACCAATTCTATTAATGTTTCAGTATGTAATTTACGTATAGGAGCAACTAGGATAATTACCAGGAGTTCATGCACTGAACTGCTCTGGTAACAGTTGCTTAAAGAATATAGGAAGCTTAATTTTAAAGTTTCATTTGGAAATAACTGAACTCTCGTTATTTATGACCTAATTAAAAAATGTTTTCGGTATCTGTATTTGGCTTATTTTGCGCTGCATATTATCGAAAGAAACGTTTTTTGGTTTTTTTTTTCAGTTTACATTAATTACTCCTTCAAATATTAAGAATTAGTACCAGACTGTTCATAGTTTTACGTTTTAAATAGGGAGATATAAAAGACTGTCTTGTCACAAATATATAATTTTGATTTCAGTTGAATTCCTTTAATGTTTTGTTAATTTTCAGAGTTGAAAGACAAATGCCTAATCACTAGCACATCCTGGCCAGTATATCTATATTCTGTATATTGTTAGTCCATTTGCATTTATAACTGATTAAAGCTTTAGTTTATTGCTATTTAGATATAGCTTATTTAATAATGTCTCTAATTATTAGAAAGATAATGCATCTTTAAAAATGACACTTTCTGTTTTGTACTATTGTGATGTTTATATGAATTTGCACTATTAAGTATTAACTATTTGAATAAGACTATTACCTAAAGTATTTCAATCATTTATAGAAGACTAGAATTTTAATATTCTTTAAAAAGTATTCATATTGTATGTCATGATTTTGAAAGTATTAATTTCTGAAGTCTGTATGAATTTTATTTTTTTGTTACTTGAAAGTAAACGTTTTTAACTATTGAAAATTAAAATCGTTAAATGTAAATTATTACCTGAGTACTTCCATTTCTAATAAACCATTTCTAAATTAAATTGTTAATTTATTTTGTAACATTCTATATATGTTTCTTATTGATAAATAATGTTGAAATTTGCTAATGATGCAGTTTACAGCTGTGTCTTCAACATTTCGTTTCGTTGACTCGGTTCAGTCCAAAATCTTTGTTCTCTGATAACTTTACAGAAATCAAGAAAAATCAGTAGCTGAGATTACTTTTGTTTCTGCGATGACTTCTGAATGGAATGGCTTGTATCTTGTGCTTAGCTAACAGTGTCTAGTGTGATTTGTACATAGGTAATTATCTTCAAATATGACAAATGACAAACAGTTATTTCGACACTGGCGTAAGGTTTAAAAACACGACGTTTCGGGAGCCAACTGCTCCCTTTGTCAAGTGAAGGCAGAATGAAGAGTTCGTGAAAGTCCTAAGCTTATATACCCGCATGTTGGGAATCCCCATCTGACGTCATCTGGCGCGGGATAGCTCCGGCTAGGGAAACCCCCACACCCAAGGACATCAGATGAACACCCCCAACTCGAGGTTTTGCAAAAATCCTGTAAGGTTCTGGTAGAGGTTTTGCGATGTTTATTGCACGACTCCTCAAACCGTAGGTTTCCCATGATTCCAGAAAAAGTCTACTCCCCAGATTCGTCACATTCTGATGTAATATTTTCATCGAATGCCAATCTGGTTCGTGACCCTCCCTGAAGACATGTTCAGCCAACTGGTTTGAATCGTCTCCCCTAGCTACCGCACGCATATGCTCCTTCCCTCGTAGACGTATCGATCTTCCCGTCTGTCCAACATACACCTTGTCACAGTCTCCACACGGTATTTGGTAAATAGCACCAGATTTTTCCTCCTCAGGGATGCCTTGCGGTGGCACAGTGTGGTAATGCGTTCACCTAGTGCGCCGTTAACTCAGGTTCGACTCCCAACGGTGCAAAGAATGCTTACTCAGAGATCTCATAAAGATCACACTGCTCACTGTAGTCTGGGGTTTGGTTCCCTAGGCCTTAAGAGGTTTAGTTCCCTGGAAATTGTAGGTCCAGTGGTTTGAATTCCTCGGAAAACAGTACGTCCTGGCGCAGCATGATCATTGTAGTCCTTGAATCGCAAAACTGCAAACTAACTAAACCACCTCAGGGACGTGATCCTTAACTTTAAGTAATAAATCACGCAGGGTGTAGACAGGTTTGTAGTAGGTCTTAACATTCACACAACTGAGAATTCGAGACAGCTTTTCTGAGACACCCGCCACATATGGCAAAACCACTGATGTCTTCCTAGTCTCATCCTCTACATTCCTGTTTCCACCACTAACACCACATTGGTTACGAGCGATAAATTTAGTCGGGTAACCTTTCTTTTTCAACACGCTTTTATTGCGTCGTAATTCAACATTGCGAAGGTCATCATTACAACAATGTGTAAAGGCTCGTCGGTGCAAGGCTCTAATGACAGATGCTTTTTGTGATGCCAGGCTATGAGAACGAAAGTCAAGATACCTATCAGTATGTGTTGGTTTCCTAAACACCGTAGTCAACAGTCGCCCATCCACATCTCTATTTATCCGAACATCTAAAAAGGGTAATGAACCTCTAACGTAAATTGAATATGAGGGTTCAAGCTGTTCAAATAGAGATGAAAATCAGCAACTGAAGACCTTGGTAGGATAACGAAAGTATCATCGACGTATTGCTTCCACACCTTGACACAGTAAATTCACTCATCTAAAGCACTGTTTTCAAATGCCTCCATACACAAATTTGCCACCACACTCGAAGCAGGTGACCCCATCGCCGTACACCTCTTCTGTCGGTAAAATCTACCCTTGAAGCCGAAAACCGTGGAATTCAACTTCGGGCCACTTCCAGACCTCCATCATGCCTCAGTCGCTCCAATGCTGTTGATACCGCCAAATTGGTTGGTATACAGGTAAGGGCCGGTTACTAGAGGCCTCGGCCCAACTCTCATTGGGCACACTTCCCCCCCCCGATGCATATAAAAGGCTGGATATAAATCAAAAAAATGTATACATCCCTATTCCCATTTAAAAATATAGGTAATATTTTTTTTTTTATCCCACTTTCACGCCAATGTTGGATGTCAAAGAGTGCATAGCTGAAGTTATAAAAGTTTTGGTAAAAGTAGCAAATAGTGTGTGGCATTAGCACACCGATTTCGTGTTTTTGGAAACGCTGCGGCTCACGCCCGTGACATTCGTGATCACTTGAAACATGTACAATGCTACGGTGTTATCATGATGTGAACGGACAAAAGATAAAGTTAGTTGTGAAAAAATGTGCAATAAAGATAAAAACACTTCCTAAAAACATACAATTTCAAGATTTTAAAGCCATTTATGATGAAATATAGCCAAATTATAGCTTAATTAAGCAGTGAAATTGCAAGACCAGCAACAACGAAAAAAAGAGTGAGGTTTAGTTATTCTCAAAGCTGCAGTTGTAATTATAATTGCTGTAATTGTGGATACCAGCTACGATTTAGCCAGATTTGTTTCGGCGTAAATCTGAAGAAAGGAAGAAAATTTTTTTCGTTAATTTACTATTTTATCACATTAAATACAATTGTCAAAACGTTTTGGGGCCCGGATGCGGTCCTCGCAATCGCTTTCCGTAATTTGGCCCTGTTTACAGGTGAAGAGTGAAACTACGTCAAAAGACACCACAGCCTCATCGGGAGCAATTTCCACGTTTATGATGGTGAAAATAAACTCCTCAGAGGTAGACACCGACTGTCCAGAGGATCCAACAAGAGGAGATAGTATACCTGCAAGATATTCAGAACGTGCATACGTTAGCGAACTACAAAAACTCACAATAGGTCTAACAAGGAAACCTTGCGGACTGCAATGCACGGATTTTGATAAGAGTGGTACCATTGGATAGGTCTTGTCATGAGAAACAAAACATCCAATAGAACTACCCACCCGAATCCAACTACTCAGGAGCTACAAGGTGATTCGTACAATCCGTCCATCATACAACCATTCCACTAACAAAAAAAAAAAATCCTTGAAATGTTATTGTATTGCATAATATTTTACTGTATATGTTGACTGGAGATGTGTTTTAAAATGAATCAGGAACTAACTCCTCACCTGATCCTATGGGATGAATAAAGGGCATGGGCAGAGCCTAAGGAGGCAGTTTTCTCAGGTACTCAACCATGGAGAATTATAGCAGTACCTGTGGCACAGCATTCCAGGCACGCTGGCTCAGGGGAGGTGGCACGCACCCCTGTGCTACAATCGAAATCATGCCCAATCATGAAGGTGTCGTCAGTGAACCTTCTGACCATTAAGCGGTCGTCGACAAAGCAATTATCAGCAAACTTTTTTGTGGTTTCCTTGTATCCCATTATGGACATCCCGATTATATATAGTCGCAAATCAAGAACAAGTCATTAGCTCTCTCTTGTTCATATTAGTGAAGGACTTCATTGACAGCGGGTTTTACGACTCTCTCGATGTCACAATTGAAGGCAAAATTAAGGAGAATGTATTACAAAAAGATATGCTTTCCAGAAGGTGTTAATACAAATTGAAATTCCTACCTTCAGATCTGTTTCAAACTAACACAGAAAACTTGTAATAAATGTGAAACCCAGCCATTTATAAAATGTGCCTGGTGTGAAGAATCCCTATGCTTCAAGCATTTTTACGCTGAACGGCACTTTCACCAATGAGCAAGTGCTCAATCAATCCATTCAGTCTAGCCATTAGAACGATTTGCAATTTTACTGATTTCACAGAGAACCAACCATACTTTAGGACCGATAGTTTCACAAAAACTGAAGAAAATGCACAAGTAAAGAGCCTCTAATTTTTTTTTTTTTTACAATAGATACGCCAGGGGGCAATGTAAAATAGTATTATTGACGGTATGGTGCCAACATCTATTAACAGAAAATGAAATTAGAATCTAAATTTCTTTCATCTTTGCTACATTAGTGGAAATGTTTAATGTTATTTTTGAAGTTAAAATTTTAATAGTATTCCTGAATTGTGGGGGGCGAATTATGTCTTTCGCCCCTTCTTTTTCGAGACGGAGGGTGAAAAACCCTGCCTCTGTTGACACATGCCTGATTAGATATTAATTGGTTAATTAAATAGTTCTTATAGAATTAATCACAAAACAACCACCATTTGAACAATTTACAATTTTACTAATTTCACAGAGCGCCACTTTTTAGGACCGATGGTTTTACAAAAACTGAAAATATACAGGTAAAGAGACGCTAATTTTTTTAACAATAGATACGCCAGAGGGCTTTGTCAAAATAATATTATTGACGGTGTAATGTAGTGCCGACATCTATTGACAGAAAATAAAATTAGAATCCAAAGGTATTTCATCTTTGCTACATTTGTAGCAATGTTTAATGTTATTTTGTAAGTTAAAATTATAATAGTGTTCCTCGACAGTGGGGGGCAAAGATACCTTTCACCTCGCTTAAACTGGGGCTGAAAAAGCCCTGCCCTGATTTTAAGCAAAAAAGGCGGAGGTGAGGTACCCTTCTGTATAGTGGACATAGGGTCAGTTGTGATAAATAATTCTATTGTTCTAAACTGGGAACTTTGAATCGGCGGGGATGTATCACTCTGCAGGTGTGGCTAAGCCACGAAATTTGCTTCTCGCACATACGCGTTGCATTGTTGAAGAAAATGTTATAGATGACGTGTTCCGATATTTACAAAAGTGTGAGAATTTCTATAAATAAAACGTTTTTAACAAGATACTTGTACAAAGCAAAATTAGTGATTATTTCTCTGTTTCAAATATGTTGTATGAGGATCATACAGATATAAAGTAATCCTCAGTCTTTACTTTTGTTATTAATTTGTACGTACTTGTATACGAAAAATATTTAAATTCGTTGAAAAAGAAGAGTCTACTGAATTTAGTCTTTACTGTCCAAATTTAGCTTTTTTCATTTTATCGAAATTAAGTTTCAACATTTATGTTAATTTCTATTTAACGAATTTTCCTTATAACGAAGTTTTTCAGAGGAACGATGGCACTTCGTTAAATAGAGACTCGACTGTATTTCCAAATTAATAAAGATGCTTCTGTATCTATTGTGCCATCTATGGGTAAAAGTTATATATAAATATTTAGAAATGTTTAGTTTTAAAATACAATAAACTATTAATAATTATTAATTAATTAACTACTATTTCTGTGTAATGACGGTAGTTTGCAATCTCGGCAGGTGTTTCATAGAATTGTACACATTCCTATTAATGCATGTTTTATTTTGTTTAGTATCGTTCAATCAGGGCAAGGCAAATGTCTTTCTCGCTCAAAGCGGGCCTTGCAGTGGTGCAGTGTGGTAACGCGTTCGCCTAGTGCGGGTTCGACTCCCAACAGTGCACAAAGAACGCTTACTCAGCAGAGATCTCGTAAAAGATCGCACTGCTCACTGTAGTCCGGGGTTTGGTTCCCTAGACCTTAAGGGGTTCGGATTCCTCGGAAAACAGTAGGTCCCGTCGAAGCATGACCATTGTAGTCTTTGAGCCATAAAACCGCAAGCAAGCAGTATCTCGCTCAAAGTGATTATTTTAAATTGCATTTTAAGAAAATCTGAAACAAAATCCACACTTTCCTCGCTAAATCCGGAAACTCTTTATACGCGGGCTTGATATAAGTGGATCCTAATATAGTTAAAAATGTCCATGGCGCCATCTATGTATTTATATTGAGCAGAATTTACTTAAACTGATAACTCCTTTTATTTTTTTTTAAAAATTTAGCTGCTTATTAACATAAAGCTTTTTATAAATTAAATGTTTTTTCGAGAACCAAAATGAAATAATATCAAACACTACCTTCGTGTAAATAACCGATATTTAATGATTATATTGGATGTTGCAGCTGCTTGTAATTACAGATATTTGTCAGAATATACTTTCGCCTCTAGCAGTAGGAGGGAACAGTGTTGCCAGATTAGGCTACAAGTAGTGCATTGAGCGATTTTTTTTTTAAGTGCCCTCGCAACAAAAATTTCGAATTGGGCGACACGCTACTTTTTGGGCTATAAATCTGAAAAATATGCTACTTTTTTATTTTTATATATAAAATCACAAAACATTATTAGTATTACATAATACAATAAAAATTTTGTTTGTTGAACATTTCTATTCGCAGTGAACGATAGTTTCACTAAAACATAACATGTTCGATACTCGTTCAATTCCTATGAGATCTCTGTGGTTCAATTCTTGTTTTGGTACTTTCAATCACAGAGATCTTATATGTACTCAAATGGACGTCATGTGACTTCGAAACTCGTTTAATATTGCAGTTTCCGGCGCAAACGCCGAACCTATATACTATATTCTTGAATGTGTGCAAACGGTGTTACATTAGTGAGTCAATTTTCTTGTGTTAGAGTACGTAATTATAATCAAGCGCGGATACAGGGGGAGGTCACAGGGGTCATGACCCATCCCAAAAATATATTTTTTCACTGTAAAAATTCCAACTTTCATGAAAAATGAAGGGTGTTATTCCAAGACCATTGCAAATTTTGTCCTTGACTCCCCCCAAAATGAAAGTCTGTATCCGCCTCTTGATTATAATGGTGCGTGCTCGTTCAAGTTTAGATCGTATCCCCCGTACTGTGGAAAATCGTTAACTTGGCAGTTCTTTCCACAGTTAAACTAATGATTTTAGTTTAACTTGCGTTCCATTCAATTTTCGTTTTATTTTTCGTTCAGCAATGCAAGTATACAGACGATTATGTTAACCTGCTTATATAAGTACGTGTGTTAGGCTGAAACATCGAAAACGCTCAATAAGCGAAAAAAGACCACAACGCATTGTGGCCGTTTCAAAAATGCCAAATCCAAGGGTTAAAAAAATTTCCAGACATGCCAGGAGCGTATCGGGGAAGACCCGAAGCCCTATCCTTTTCCTAGTCTGCTATTGGA
>QLNU02015360.1:275462841-275475532 GCA_006491805.2 Dysdera silvatica
CTGTGCCTCGGTGGGTTAGTAGTTAGGGAACACCGGATATAACAGAGGGACCCTAGTTCGATTCTAGGCCGCGGGTGATGTTTCTTTTTCTCCTATACTTTAAAAGTTCTAGCTTGAGCTCAAAGCGTGAGTGTCGGATATTTCTATTTATTTAATTTACTGAATAAATTTTGAAAATACGTATTTCACAAAAAGTTACGAAATCGGGTGCAATGTGCTTAGCAGATTACTTTTGTTACTACTTTCACTCAAGAAGGTTTAGAGCAAACTGACATACGTATTCAAACATCATTATAAGAGACAGGTACTCAATAATATGAAGGGTTCTGAAACGTAGGAAGGGTAGAGAGAAATGTGAAAGTTGTGCCTATTAGGTCAGTTGCGCCCGACCGAAGGTTAAAGGGAGTAACCTGTTCTTGAATTCCAGACAATGTTAAGACTGGTTTTCGAAAGAACACTTTTGAGGTAAAACCGGCAAATTTCCAATAGACAATTCGACACATTTTAATATTAAACAAGATGTCGCATTTAACGGAGAGAATTTTATTAATAAAGTTACACATTCTCTCTCTTTGTACTTTAATTCAGCATCTTGATGCACATTGAGTTTTCTGATTTAAAAATTCGATAGATTGTTGCATTCAATTTACTGATGTTTCTTTAACTCAACGCATTTCCAAAGAAAGTTTCCCCATTTCCGTTACCAATGAATATTCTATATTCTGTCATGATACGTCCTATATTTCTGTCATAATGTCCTATATTTCTGTCATCATATGTCCTATATTTCTGTCATCATATGTCCTATATTTCTGTCATAATATGTCCTATATTTCTGTCATAATATGTCCTATATTTCTGTCATAAGGTTCAACCGTTTGACTCTGCAGCTCATTACACGAGCACTTAAAATTAAATGATTGCCTTAATTTAAGCACTTCCAGCTATTAAAAGAAATGGATTACGGAACACAAAGATGCCATAACTTCCACTAAAGTCTTCGCCTTTTGTTGGCTTATTAACAAAAAAGGACTAAAGAAAGCGTACGGAATATGGGTTTCTATTGTATGTAGCATTTGTACCTGTTAACATTTTGTCTCGAAATGTGAAAGCCATCTTTCCAAGAACAGGAAATCGGATTTACTCTAGGTATCCCATATCAAGTTACTTCAAATATAAAAATTTGTTATTTATTTTGTTACAAAAAATGAAAACTTATACTTACGAATTTCTCAAAATATCTTAAAAATAACGCAGTTGCTTCTTACATTTTAAACTCATACACTTTTTGTGTTCTGACAAAATGTCTAAAATTACTATTCACTTAATCTGTGCAAAATTTTTCAGCTACGGAATTAAGCCTCCAGCAATCTTAATATAATGCATATTAGCTTTCATCTTCTTTTTACCGTTTTCGACTATCACTCTACTGACCATGCACCATTTCCTTTAGTTGGTGGCGTTCAGGTGATTCTGTACAGTCAGTAGCGTAGGCACATAAAATGCTAAATGCAATAACTTAAATACGAGCTAATTATTACAGGAGGGAACGCGGGACTTGCAATAGAGTCCCGATTATACTTTTCATTATTTTCTCAAGTGGGCTCAATATTTTTTCATAAAGAGGACTCCTCACGCAATGAAGGATGTGTATTCATAACACACACATGTAAAAGAAAGCTTATTACTTAAAAGTTACTTTAAATATATATGATTAACATTTACACTATTTACGCTTAACAAATATGCGTAGAATTCTTCACAAATTGAAGAACTTGCGGTAAATGTTGAATAAAAGTTAATGGTTTCGTAAAGTTTTCAATGCTAATGAATATTTTGCAGGTAAAAAATGTCTATAGATAGATTACACATTGTCAAATAATGAACCTATGACACATTCAGGTATGTTTTGGCGGGAGCAAAAGTAAAACCCGCACCTGGGGGGATCAAACCATTTGGCTGCCGCCGCAGACCGTTTATTAGATTATTATATTGTCTTCGAGATGTTTGGGAAAAAACAATATCTAAGATCTTTTCTTAATCCTATAAAAATGGATAAAATTTAAAAACTTCCCTTTTGTGCATGATAATTGCTTAAAACAGCGGTTCTTCAACTATGGTCCGCGGACCCCGGGTGGGGGAAGGGGGGAGACCCTCCCAGTGTTCCACAAAGATTCGAAAAAATACCGAAACAAGAGCAATTACTCTTTAATGCTAAGAATAAATTATGAGGGAACGAAAAATTCCTTCATTAAAAGGTGAAAATCAACGATGAAACACTAGAAATAAATACATAAAAAGGTTAAACACTGGTAAAATAGCAATGAAAAAGGTCACTCAAGCTTTCGGACGCATCAGCAGCAGTCCTTCATCAGGAGTACCATCTTCGTCCGAAAGCTTGAGTGATCTTTTTCATTGCTATTTTACCAGTGTTTAACCTTTTTATGTAATTTCCTCCCTGGTACCCTGTATTTTATTTCTATAGAAATAAATATGTATGATGCAAATTCCGGGCTTTAAACTTTGAGTTAATTCTTGGGGGTCCGCGAGGGCGAGTGATCTCTGAAGGGGGTCCGCGGTCTAGGAAAATTAAAGAGCCGCTAGTTTAAAATATGCATATAGATATATAAGTGAATGCTGCATATCAAATTCTTAATTAAATAATATTAAATTAACAAGGGCGGTAATATTGTTTTGTACATGGGTGGCCAACAACTCAGAAACGTGCCCTGTATATAACGAAAACTCATAGACTATATATTTCGTGACTATCATGGCCGAAGGCAGGATTTATGGGGCTCTAGGTAGTTCAGCAGATCGCCCCCCCCCCAAACAATTACGTTTTATGACAAATTACGTTTGTCGCATTATCAAAGTTTCGTTCCGGCTCCCTTAGAATTTCGGGCCCCCTGGGCATTCGCCCTTTTGGCACCCTCCTCGTCCCTAGCCCTGTACATTATGCAGCGAAACCTCCCTACAACGATATCCGATATAACGATAAATCCCTCTACAACGATAATTTTTCTCGGTCCGTATAATAGTGTTGTAGAGAGGTTTTACTGTATAATGAACCCTCCCTATAACAATAACTCCCTCTACAAAGATAATTTTTCTCGGTCCGTATAATATTGTTGTAGAGAGGTTTTACTGTATATACACTTATATATTGAAGTACAGATAAAATTTGAAGTGGTAATAATTTCTAGTACCTTGTAAAGTCTAGTAAAATGTGACAAGCGTTTTACTACATTTCTAAAATTTATTTATTTATTTTTTTTATTATTATTCCTTTTTGAATATATATTGTGAAATATCTGTCGACAACAATACTGTTTATAATAATAATTTGTCTGCAATAATATTTCCCCCCGCTCCGACAAATATAAAATATATTAGGTTTAACCATAAACGTAATCTGGGGGGGGGGGGGGGCGCAAGGAAGCACACGCCCCTCGTATTTTAGAACAGAGACAAAATCGTATTTTTTCCACACACTTTTTTGGGTTTTTTTGCCCCTCCCCCCCAGTTTACGCTGTATTTAACCCTCAAGTTACGCCTATGGGCTTAACTCTGTCTATAACGATACGTTTTTTCGGTGCTTAGAGAATGTTTATTTAAATTTCAAAGTAAATGCATATTTATACGTATTTTGATAATATTTCCATTTTTTTTTAAATGTTTCTAACATGTGAAATATACTTCCACAGATCTTGCACGATGATCCAGATAATGTAAAAATTTTATGAATAAAATTAAAGCATTCGAAATTTTTCTAAAAAAACGAAAGGTTTTTGCCAAGGTCCGTCGAAAGATGACTTGGCTGGATTTGGCGCCACTTCTTGGCTCGATTTTGTGAGAACTCTTTGTTATCTACGGAAACCTTTCACTGGGAGGGAGCTCACGGAGGAGCAGCTGCCGTTTGTATTGTCAAAAAGCAAGCTGAACTCGGAGGTTGCGATAAACGCGTCCAGTTTTGACCGACCGATGCAGTATCCCAGGGTGTGGTGTTGTAAGTCAAGACATGGCCAAAGTTCGCCGACACTGGAATAGCGTTCATTAGGAATAAGCTTATTAGCTGGTATTGCTACGATGGCGGCTACATTAGGATACGATCGGGGCTCCATAGGTAAGTGCAATGGCAAACACTATTAGCTTTCCCCCAACTTCTAGTGTTGTATCTCTGATAATATTGTTGGTTTAAATCGTCTGTTCGGGGGTGGGGATGTTGGTGGGTGTTATGTCAAAGTGGAAACATCCATTTGTAATTGATATACCATATGACTGGAAATTATTCGCCTGTGTCTAAGTGAGGGAGGGAGGGGGAATCGAGGACTGTGAATTTAAATTAATGCCTACACAAGCCAAAACATTTCCCCCCATTATCGATCGATGAAATAATTGTCAAAGAAGCTTACTTGTTAGTCGCGTTTCGGCGCTGTCTAATCTTCTGTTCGGAAAAATCGTATTAATCGAGTTTGTTTGTTTTTTAAACTGATCTTCGGAAAATTTCGATTTAAAGTTTTGAAAAAATAGATTTCTTACAAATTATTACGTGCTTTTATTTGGTAAAATAGTTGGCGTCCACAAATTATTTTACGGAAAATTAATTTAACGTAGTTTTCTACAGCTGAGATGTGGGAAATATTCTATATAAATAAACTTCTCTGGATGAAAAGTTATTTAATTTTTTATTAAAATATATCTTACGTTCGAATTGATTAAAAAAAGAAATGGACAATTTTAACAAACGTCTTTTTCCATTTGTATTGAATATTTATATCCCAAATTATATTTTAAAAACGTTCAAAACCCTTTTACTAATCTACCGTTTTAACATCGTCTGGTATTAAATAGGAAAAGAGTTTGTTAAAAACAGGAAATCCTTTGTTTACGGGAAGTCAACCATCTAAAATCTTTCTAAACGCATGTTTTCCGTTTTAAATCCGTAAAAGATTACTTTTTCAACAATTAGAAATTTGCAGCAGAAACTTTTTTTTTTTTAACTTTTCGTAATTTTCTGGGACGACTTATTAAATATCGGAATAAGGTTGAAAACCCCCATGTGTGTGTGTGATTACTAAATTTTTTTTTTGTACATTCATTATTTCTCAAATATTTTCTATGTAAATGTGGTAATCAGTTTAAAAATACTATATAATGCGCATTTACTAACAATACAAATATTTTAAATTACGATTTAAGAATATTGCCAAACAACTTAAGGAATTTTTATGATACAGCTATAATAAAGTCATATCTGTACTACACACAGTAACAAAAATCTATATTAACAAATTACCATTTATGTTAAATTTGCGAGCGATGTATATGTGCGTTAATTTCACATAGTAAATTTTATTTCAAATGTGAATTAATTTGTAATTTTAATCGATATCAAAATATCAAATTTTATTAATGACAAAAGAAATGATGCATTCATTCGACGGCCCCGCTGAAAAACCTTTTTCCGCGAGGGCCTGCCATAGCACGTAAAGGTTCAGTTAAGCCTTCGTAAGCAGAGTTGTGTGTATACACTGGTGGTCAAAATAAAGTAACCCACCTCCGAAACTAAGATTAATATAATAAAGATAGATTGATTGTTTGGCTTTTTTATGGCGCAAGAGCATCTGGGCTATACTGCGCCAAATATGATAAAAGACGTTATGCATCGGAATGGGAGGAGTTGGTAGAACCACTGCTTCCCGAGAACAGTCTGTGGACTCTGCCAGCATTTTCTTGGGGGGTGAAATTAAACCAGTGAATCAATCTTTCAGCCCCAAGCTAAAGTCTTTTGTCTGCGCCCTTGGTTCCGAGCGTGTGTGTGTGCACAATGCCACACATTTGTGAATACAACAGAATCAATATCTGTGCAGACGCATCCAAATTAATGGTTTGTTTCCTATTTATTTTTAAAATAATAATGTAAAGTTTAAAAAGATTTACTGCAATTTTAGTGGACTCCTTTAAGAATTCGCATGTTCTTTGCCGTAATGTGCAATTAATTAAGCTGTCAATATAAAAAGTGTGTGTTTGGGGTCCTGAACAAAAGAAGCTCGTATGGTTAGATGTAATATCCGTAGGAATACAAAGAAAGTAATGATTTTCGTCATATATAGTTTATCTTAAAAACCACGGCTTTCTTGCCCCGTTTCGTCATTTACTTTGTCTTTCATTTTATGCAAAACGAGCTGCGCCGGAAACCCGTTCTTTGTTGCTTGATTATTATTACTTTCGCCACAGAAAATAGGCGACGCCTGCACGCAGTGCTTTTATGATACAAACGTCGTTGAAATTTGCTGCTGCCCCTAAGTAAATGATGGTTTTTTCCCTCGAAGGGTGTGCGTGTGTGATCTATTGTTTTATTATGGAAAAGGGATTATTCCTCAACTGAACATACCTCTCTTTTAAGGTACGGCTCACCTTATTCCGAAACGAAGTCCTGGGAGGAATCTGATTAATTCCTTAATAAGTACGTGTTTTGTTAATAGAAGGCACGTTCGATCCTCACAGATTTCTTTTGTTATTTTATAGACACTTCCCTATTGTTTTTGTTGTTTAAAACGAGTGCTCTCAAGTGATGCCAGATCAAAACGAAAATCCCTACATTACAGGAAAAAATCCCTTAAAACGACATCATGTCACGCGCGATGATGATATATGCTGAATCGATGTGTTAATCGAACGAATATTTCAATGTTAATTAGGAAATATGCCAAATATTAGAAAAAATAATTTGGTATTGATATAATGATCCGTTTTTAAACCAAAATATTTATTTGAAATGTTTTTGTAACGTAATTTTTCAGTCGTGGTATCCGTTGAAGAAGTACGCGAATTGTTATTTATTGTAAGTTCTTGTGCAAAATGTGTAAAACAGGTGGAGTTTGTTACTATTTTCTTTTTTAATCGTTAGCCGAAGCTTGTTGAGTACATGTTGTGTGTAGATAAATCTAGTACCGTTTCGTAGAAAATTATTAGAGAATGAATATGATGATGAATTGAGCGCGGGGCGGATTTGGGAAGGGTGGCCGCCGAATGCGGTGCTGTAATCCCAAAGGAGAAATAAATATTATGTAATTAAAATCGTCTCTTTAGCCAATAGCAAATTAAATTTTTTCCCTCATCTTGAAGTTTAGGTTTTTCGGTGTAATCAATATCGTTAGTTTCATTGAGAATTTGAAAGTGGCAAGTTGCGCATTAGATGCGCTTGGGTATGTAGAGCTGAAATTTTTGCGCACCCGCAACACCTTTGAGAGGACTTCAGAATATGAACGCTTTGTTTCGAAATTCTTCACTTTTTCATGAGATAATTGACTCGTTTTGTTTCCAAACGCAACAGAAGATGAGGTTTTAGAAGACAGTTGCTCAGTCGTGCCTAAGCGTATGCAAACCGCATCACTGACGTACCATGAAATATATAGACGAAAACGACCACTGGTATTAACTGTGAAGTACACAGCGGTGTTGTACCTATAATAATCTCCGCAGGTGCTAAATTATGGTGTATAGTTTTTTATACTGTAAAAAATAAGGAATTTTGTACATTCCAGTCCGCGAAGCACTATTTTATACTTGTGTATGTACGGGCGTTGCCCCCCCACCTACCGACTGGTCATCTATTTCTTGTCATATTTCTTTATACAATAAAGTAATGTAAAATACAAGAAAGTGACTTAGTTTTGTCATCTGGTGGATTTCACGTAAAATACTTCCATGACAAGGAAGGCAATTTTAGGTGACCACCCCAGCCTTCGGAATTAGGCTAATTATATGGGATTTAAAAACAAACAAACCCGTTAACTATGTCATGCTGAAATGACATAACAACGGCATTATTTACCCTTCGTGTCAATTTCCACACTGACGCGACGAAGTTGTTGCTGCTGTGAGGCACTTGAACTTCGAGTTTCCCAGAGAATGGGATGTCCTTTATGACCTTTGAATTTCCGAGGTCGACCTGGGTGATCGAAACAACTGTTGCCTTGTGTCCTTCCAGTTTTTGCATCTATGCGAAAGCTTTCGCTAATAACATTGCTTTTTTTACGTATGCAAAGCGGTTATGAATTTGCATAAGCGCTGTAGGGCGCAGCTGCCGAAAACACCGCCATCATACTGATTGAAGTTATATACTGGAAGTGATCGCCCTGCGATGATGCAGTGGTATCCTATTGCGCTGTTAACCCGGGTTCGATTCCTAACGGTGAAAAAAAAAGACTCACACTGACTAACAGCTCATGGTAATCCAGGGGTTCGTTCCCTGGGCCTCAAGAGGTTCGGATTTCCCGGGAAAATGTAGATCAACTGCCCTATGGTGGCGTATAGTGGTAACGCTTTCGTCTATGTTACCATTAACCCGGGTTCGATTCCCAGTGGTATCGAAGGCGTGTCGTTTTTTACCCACCGTAGTCTGGGATTTGATTCCCCTTTGCAGCAGTTTCTCATTCCCCGGAAAACTGTAGGTCCCAAGGCAGCATGACTTTTGATGTACTGGCGCCGTAAAAACGCGAACAGAAAGTTATATAGTCCCCCATAATATCACCTTTATTGTGTATATATATATACTCACACATACTGTGCATTCGCGCTCAGTTGGCGCGTGATACCGTTAGCAGACGGGTTAGTCCATTGCAGTTTAGGGAAGGCCGTCTTGGAGGAACTGGTTTTTCCCGCGCGAAAAACCAGTTTCGGCAAGACGCCCTTCCCTAAACTGCAATGGACTAACCCGTCTGCTAACGGTATCAGGCGTCAGGTCTGCGCGAACGCACAATACACGCACGGTAGAACCTGTCTAAAGTGACCACCTTTGGGACTGGACTGCAATGGTCACGTGATCACTATACACAACAGACTTTGGTACAGGCATGACAAAGTCCCTTCCAGTTCTCTCTTATAAACAGTGGTCCTATTACCAGGTTCCTCTGTGTGTAATTAACATTTAAAAAAGCACACACAGCGGTAGTGCAGTGATAACGCGTTAGCCCATCGTGCTGTCATCCCGGATTCGACTCCCAACTGCGCCAAAAAAAAGGACGTTTACAAACTGTTTGTTTGTGGTTTTACGGCTCAAGGACTACAATGGTCATGCTGCGCCGAGACTTATTTTCCGAGGAATCCGAACCTCTTAAGACCTAGGGAATCAAACCCCTGGACTACAGTGAGCAGTGCGATCTTTGAGATCTCTGAGTAAGCGTTCTTTGCATTGTTGAGAGTCGAACCCGAGTTAACGGCGCACTAGGCGAACGCGTTACCACACTGCGCCACCGCAGGGCACTGACTAACTGCTCACCGTAGTCCGAGGGTTGGTTCCCAAGGCCTTAAGAAGTTCGGATTCCTTGAAAAACTGTAGGTCCCGGCGCAGTAGGACCTTTTCTGACCCTGTGCCGTAAGATAAACGAAATCCTACCGCAAAGGTCATCTTTTATTCAAAACAATCCTCTGTTCTAGTTTTTTTTACTTGACCTCCAATGGTTCTTTTTAAGCGTGAAAAGCAATTTTATATTCTATATAATTATATAAATTGACTGCTCAATACGCATCTAAAGAATAGGATGTTCCTCTTTCAGGATGACGATGACCGGAGAATAAAAATGCGTTTGGTTTCTAGTTATAGTCCATAGTTTTTGCATAGGCATCTGTGCATATAAATGGATACTTTTCCTACTTGGCGCAGTATAGCCCAGATGCTCTTGCGCCATAAAAAAGCCAAACAAACAAACTTTTCCTACAAGTGACATTCATTTAAATGGGATTGGCGGATGGAACAATATTGCTAGTGGGCTCCATCAGACATATAAGCTGATACGACCCTATGAGAAATTGTCAAGTTCGAAGGATTAGTGCCCGAAAATATATTCAAAACTATTTAAATTTATTTGAAAAAGACAAAATGGGGGATGGTCCATTCCTCCCCCCCCCCTTTACGCCAGCTTTCGATTTCCTTTGGTCATACCCGATTTCTCGTTTCTTAGAAAATTTGCATAACGACCATGGTACGTCGACTCTAATTTGCATAGAAAAAGTATACGAATTGTGTAGTAAAAATGTAAAAATATTACGTTTTATTTTGCATAATGCTACGTTCTAACGTTGCATAGCATCTTTCGAAAAAAAATAATAAATAAATGTCACCATGCATTGCATTTCTTTTCATGACTAATGCATAACTGTAACGTAGCGTTCGCATTATTTCACAATGGTTTTTATTACTTTCTTAAAACTCAGATCACGTCTTCAGGCCGTTTTATTTTTTAATTTCGAAGGGGAATGAGTATGCGTGGAATTACCGGTGTTTAGAGGTGGCCGGTGAAGAAGGTTTACTGTTCATATAGTTAACCAGTAATTTTAAAAATGCCCTGAACCGAACTTAAAAGTTAAGCGATTAAACGTTAATCAAGAAGAGGAGAACTTCCAAAGACCTTCAACTTCCTGATTCGTCGAAGGGCTGCTATTTATTAAAAAGAAAAAGCCTCGAATTTGGTGCTATTGCTCTCGATTTATTCCCCCCCACACACACACACTTGGCAGGTTTTGAACTTGGCTAATAGGATGGTTAAGAGATAAAACTACGAAAAACTGGACTTGTACTGTAACTTGAAAATTAGTGTGCTGGAAGTAGTGGCACCATTTCTTGATCACCGGAAAAGCATACAAAGGGTTCTGAAGAACCCTATCCACACATTGTTAATGGCCGCCCTCCCACAAGAGTAACACTTCCGTGACTCTTCCGCCTATCTTTGAAACTTCACTAATGCTTTTAGATTGTGTATCCGCGAAATGTTTGCAATCCATTTTCTTTCCCCAGACGAGGAAATCGCATTTTGTGGCATCTTCATTTTGCAGAGAAATAGAGACAGCCTTTCCTTTGTCCTTGGATCTGATGCCAGGTGTTTTCTTTGATGTAGAAGCTTCTTAAATGCGAATGCCAAAGTGGAACAATTTTCAGGTGACAGCTTAGGAGCGGATGAGAAAACATCTGCTCCATATATGTCAGAGAGGGCCCATTGCCTTTTTGTTTTTCAATCTACCTCTGGACACATGAAGAAGGTCGCATGACGTCACCGAACGGGTCCGTCAGGTAGAGGGAAATTGCGGACTGACGTCACCAGCTGGTCCCCAAAACATACTCTGTTACCTTTAGCCCCCTTCAGTTCAGATTCTGTGTAAAGTATCGAAACCTAACCTCTCTCGATATGCTACTAAATCATTTCTTACGTCTTATTTTTCGCGTTCCAATGGTTGCATCCGCTGTCTTTGATCTCATGGGGCTAGGTTCGATTTCCACTAAGCTTGGGTGTATCTAAGCATGTCTTCGTTTGGGGGTTCCCTTAAGCCGTATGTCCCATCCCAAATTACCTAACGTGCACTTTTTGGACGTAAAAATACGAAGTATCTTCCTCTTCATAGGACTAACGCCCTTTTAAATGTAAAATTCCCCCCCTCCCCCGCTCGTAACTAAACAATATTCGTTAGTATTTCTAGTTTTTGTACCTCTTCATATTGCCCGTTTATCACAGTGTTGTGCTTTGCGCACTATTTTCGAACAGATTGCTTTCTCGCGTGCCTTCTTCTTTTGCGCGCTTGCACTCCATTGTTTAAACTTTTAGTTCTCTCATTCGTCTTTAGGCATGCGTGAGTTTTACCCGACTATGTTCAGCACTAACATGTTCCCTGGTAACACGAGTCTCCACAATTTGAAATGACAACCTATTTAGAAATCGCATTCCCATGACATCAGATTCATAACCCCTATTCCTTTTTTCTTACTATAATTTGTATTTGAAGAGGAAAAATTGGGAAAATTGCATCTAGCAGATACAGCATGTGTAGTAGAATCTTAGTATATCGAAATGAAAGGTTCCATGAGAAGGTTCATGTACAGTGTCGGGGATGGGGTAAAGAGGACAAATGCTCAGGGGCCAAGGGTCCTAATCAAATACAAATTCTAAGGCGCTCGGTGCAGAACTTTAACAATATAATTTGTCATTAAACATAGGTGATTTGTGGGACATGTAATACGTGAGGTGAACTCGCGAGGGAATCTTATGAGAATTCAACGTATGATTTATTTAAAACCTATACACATGAAAGAGGTCACTAAATGAAGAATAATGGTGTAAAAAAAAATTTCTGAGAGTTAAGATATGGCCCTTTGAAATTCCGATAATTTTAGAAAAATTCAGTAGATTGTACTGAGATTTCATATATCATACAATAATTTTTGCCACCCGTAAAAATTATTGTATAATAAATTCCCCCGTGAAAACTCACAAAAATCTCGCCCCAGAGGCTTTCTTGTGTTGACCATATTTGGCAATTGTGTTATCCCTGCGGAGGGTAATAATACCTTAACATTTCACACATCGTTGCCATTTGAGCAGCAAATACTTGCGTATGTATAATTACTAGATGCAAAAGTACTAGTAAACGCAGGATTGGATTTCAGAGGGGGATGAACTTCAATTTTATTTATTTTTTTTTTTTTTGGAGGTGGGGAGGTCCTGAATACATAAATGACCTTTCTTTTTACTTTTTCAATGTCAGTTTTTTCGTTTCGGAGGCAGCACTAGTCATGTAGCAGTACGACCTTGTTGACAAGAGAACTGCTGGGCATTTCAATGGCTAATTTTTAATTATAACATTAATGATGTAAAGGGTTTTCCTGTAGTCGGGAAGCATGAGTTTTTGAAAATGT
>QLNU02015360.1:275478911-275491317 GCA_006491805.2 Dysdera silvatica
TGTTGGTTTATGATGGCAAAACCATTCGTTCATATAGTGAAGATTTGGTACATTCTAAGAGACAATACTTAGAATACTAGAATATATCAAATAAATCTTATTACGTTGCGAGATCTCGGTCACACCCAAGAACATTAAGATTTTTGTGCTGTTTTTTGAGGTTTTCGAAACAAGGCGAGCTGCGTCCGCATTCAAAACGTTAGTTTAACACTGGCTTCAAACCTGCAAAATTGAGCTTTTCATTTAGCCTAACCTTCAAATTATTTGTGTACTTTAACCCAATTAGTTTAAAGTTTAACATTTATTAAAAAATATTAATGGCGTTAGTATTTTAAAAAATAATTTCAAATTATATCAGCAAATGACATTGATGACGTACTGGGGGGATGTTGTTGGGATTATATCCCATTTGCCACAATTTTTGTATATTTAACAGATATGTGAGTTGTGGCTAAACTCCCCCTCGAGTGGAAGCCTATAATAACCCTCCCTTACGAACTTTCTACGTACGCCTATGGCAAATGAACTTCTTTTATGATTCGTTTTGCTGTAATTTTGTTCAGGACAAAATACACACCGGCTGGATTATTGTCGCAAATTGTTAGCTTTAGGGGTATACGAAATTAAATGCGATGTCGTTGCAAGGTGGGTTTATTTTTCCTAGACGTCCGTTTTCAATTCTGTAAAATTGAGCTGTTGGAAACGTACGGTGAGTCGTAGTTCACGTTTATCCTTCGGTTCCATCTGAAGTGACTTGTTGAATCACATTTTAATACAAAGCTAACGCAATCACTATCCCCCGAGGGGAATGGGATTGGTTAGATTTGGATGCTTAGGTTTATTTTCCGAATTTCAATATAAATCTGTAAAATTCTAAACTCTGACTTCCCATGGAGACGTGGAATTAGAAGTAAAAATGCAGAATATTGTGTGTGTTTGGCATGCATGGGGGGGAGCGGGAAGGGTAGCCGCCGGAGGCGGCTTTGTAATCCCAGACAATATAAACTAAAATATATACAATGGAGGGGTATACATTAATTGCGATTTATGACTACTGTCCCGCTTATGACTGATAGGAAAACTAGGCAGGCATTCGCTTAAAACGCGCGAGTTTTCATAATCGAAGTAAAATAAAAATCGGGAGGGGTTCAGCATCGCGAAGCTGCAATCTGGGGTAATTCCTACACGTTGCGAAGGCAATAGACTGCGTCGAGATTGGTCATAAATAGCGAGGACGGTATTTATTATAGGTAAGGAATGATAATTTTAAATCTGGGTATTTCATGCAGTGTTAGCAAAATGTATGAGGCACTAATCATTGCATTACATGCATGCAGATCGTAAGCGTCCTGAGGGGCTGGACTGGAACTGATGTTCGCGTCCTCTCGTGCGTGAACCTAATAATAGAAATGTCGAGGTACCTTTCGTACTCTATAAACATTAAAATATTGTTCCGACCCTCTCAAAATACGTACGGAAGGAATAAATCACGACTAAATAAATAAAACGCTGAGAGAAATGTCTTCCGGAACAGGTTATAAAAAGTACTTGATTCAATTTTTCATCTTAAAATATGTCAACGGTTGGAAATATTTTATGGGTTAATGTAAGCCCCGTCAAGCTTGTCATTTCTTTATTAAAAATATTCTAACGGAAATCTCGTTATCCTTCTGTGTAGATGGCTGCGTGCTCAGTAGCGAATTTATAAACTTTCAACGGAATAGAAGCGCATTGTTCAACCGAAGCCTATACATCAAAGGCCAATTAGAAACGTCACCATATTCGAATTTTAACTGCCTATTTAAAGAAATAAAACCTGGAATTATTTCGTAGTAAACACGCACATTATATATAGATAATCTCGTGTCAAAGTAAATAATGTCAAAATTGAAATTCTAGTGCGTTACGATTCATAAAGTCGTGGTCTCCGATTAAGTCATTCGGATTTGGAGATGGGGTCACGGTTCGTTGTGATCTGGTCATGAAGATTAAAACCATACAAATCGACAATCGATTGCAAGAGGACCATTTTTCTTTCAACGAGGTCCCTATCATTTCAACCCGGCTATTTTTCATCGTACAGGGACGTCTTCACACGAAAGCGTAAATACCAGTATAAGTTCGGGACCGATACTAATGGTTTTCGTAGTCGAAAAGTACAAGCCTTCGCCGATAAAGCCTGTTATAACAGTTTCCGACCTGAGGGGGCAGGTGACGTCAGAGATATTTCCGCACAAATGAGTCAGTGCTGTAATAATTTTCGTGTTTGATTTGCGGCTTCTTCACCAGGACCTGACTACGTCACAGGCCTCCGGGCCATATTATTGCCCCCCCCCCCCAAATTTTGTATGTGATTTTTGTTAGTAAAAATGATTTTTATTTTTGTTAAAGAAAAAGATATTGCTTTCTTATTAATATTACAGTCTTCCTTCATTGTAACTTAGGCATCATTGGAAACGGTTTTAAACTATTGATTAATCAGATAATATATATTAACAAGGGTTTTCATTTGTTACTTGTTGAATAATTTTGTTGGGAGTGCGTGGGGTAGGGGCCCCACTTTTTCTTGATCGGGCCCTGTTCCTCACATACTTTAGATTCAAACGAAAACGTAGATATTGAAGATTTTATTCCAGAAGAAATGGGCGTATGATTTTCGCTTCATTCGTGTTCAGGCCAGGGGCGGACTTAGTCACCGGTCCGCCTCCTCCCCGCCGATGCACCTTCATGGGCGATAGGACTCGTGCCCTTTGAAAGGACCCAGTCCGCTCCTTGTTCAGGCAGAGTGGAAAAAAGTGTTAACTAGGATGATTTTTAGAGTGCATGGCGTTCTGACCATACTTTCAATAGACAATCCTGTATATTACTTACGTTAAAAAAAAACCCTTCCTAATTTGTAATAATAGCAATAAATTCAATGGATTATTTCTAATTCGTGAATAGCAGCTCTTTAATAATATCATTAATCAACAAATTCTGACGAGTAATAGTTAAATTATAAAATGTTTAAGCAATTAGTCATGTGTAGTTTTCATAAGCCGTACTCTTCTTATGTTTTTAAGTATTTAAAATCTCATTCTCGTAATATCAGACATAAAAACATTTATAGAACTCCAAAGGCTAGAACTAAATGAAGATGAGTAAGGTTATTCTTCAAATTTAAACGTTTATGTAGACAATATTTTACATAATTTTAATTTGGATGTAGTTGATGTGACTCACTGGCTTGTTTTGACTTGTCTTTTTTTTCGTTTTGTTATTCTTCTTCTTTTCCGTACTTAATTTTTTATTTATTTAGGTCCAGTCACCTCGTCAGGCCTTGTCGGCGTTTAGTGGTTTTGTTTTCCATTAGAATATTATGTAACAGGGTTCCCACGCAACCTGGAATTGTCAGAGAATTTGAAATCGTCCATACAGGTCAGGGAAGAACAACATTTTTTGGTCAAAACCTGGAAAAGTGGGCGAAAACTTTCTTAACTTCTATTTTGAATCGTCAAATCTCTCACGAACGTTAGGCCATTTTCCCCGCATCTGAAAGTTTTGTAATTTGGTGAGAAAATTTTGCTAAAAAAGTAAAGGAATTTTGCTAAAAGAGTCAGGGAATTTTGCTGAAAAGGTCAGGGAAAAACTTGGAAAAGTCAGGGAATTTTTTCTCCAGTGTAAGTGGGAACCCTTATGTAATTAATGTGCCTGTGTATAACAAATTGTATTGTGTTCTGACAAACTACATTGTATTGTATTGTAATTTTTTTTTTAACTACGAGCTGTACCCCCTCCTTTTTTTTTAAAAAAGAAAACTATCACTCTGCCCTTTTTCAATCCTGCGAGAAATAGTGAGTCAATATGTTGAAACGAAACTGAAAAAGCACAAGTTGCTGTTTAGTACTTTGACGAATTTGTCCCGTTTGTGCAATTAGTTTATCTATAATATTGATCTCCCTTTGGTTGACAGAAACTATGACTGATAATGAGCAATTGGCTTTTGGTCAGTAGGCCAGTGACAAAAAAAACAAACAAAACAAAAACAAAGATGGTATTACAGGTGAAGAAGGAAGCATAAATCTTGGAGAGTCAAGACGTCGGTAAAATCACCGTCAACGTTTATGCATCGACTTACCAAACACAAAGCACTTACTTTCTCTCCACTTTCGCCAAGCCAACTGTGACCGACAGAACACCAATCACGAACCAGATCCTTTGGTGATAACTTTTCTTAACGCTCTGTAGCAGCGACGTGACTGCTTCAACTCTGCATTTCTTCGGAATAAAGCTATTCTATTGTTTCGAACTGAGTGAGTTCAAAGAAAACTGAAGAAGGTTCGATCACGCACGTTTGTCAATGTCCAGTTTACCTTCGAAAGCTTAGTTTTCGTATCTGTGTAATGGGAGGGTTGGTCGAATAAAGTTTGAACTATTTTCTTGTAAAATGTCCAATTTTTGTCTTCTCCTTTGCAATTTGCAGCGATCACCGTGTCCTGTCTTGATTTCAATTACTATACAATAACAGTGGGTTATTGTTAATGTAGCCACTCTTTGATAATTACCATTTCTAATTAAATACTCCAACATTCAATAGTTTAATTACTAAAAATTAAAAGCACATTTTTATCGTATGCAGCTTGCTTAAGCTGCCTTTCTCCCATTATCGAGTGCCCTTGAAAACGTAAGTGGTTCTTGTTTAATTCTAAGATTTTTTTATATTTGTGTAGATTTTAGTTTCGCACTTCGACGCTATATTCGTTTCCTGTGATTATTGTGTTTTACTGTAATATAACAATAGTTACACACTATAACTGGCGTTATAGCGATTTACTGAGATATCACGACCCCCTGAGAAAATCCCTTCCGTTATTATATATATTTAATATGAACTTGATATAACGTCCCTGCAGCAAGAGCCCCTTTACGGTTGCTACAATATCGGTCTGCAATATTTGTGCTTAAAAAAAAATAATCATTTCATTTTAAGGGGAAAATTCATCCTTGCTGCCTGAAAACTTACGAAAAATCTGCACATAATCGTTATATATTCCTATGTTAATTCAATGTATATGACTCAACACACACGATTGTGCACAGAATGTAACTGCGCAACATTTATAACATGTTAAATGAATTGTTATCATTAAATATGCGAACATTACTGCATAAAGATTGTAGATAGGACATCTTACGCAGTATAATTAAGTTTTGCCTAATTTTCCGCATGTGCCTTTATGTAGGCCTTTGACATACTAAAATGAAATTCCCTGCATTATTAGTTTGCCACTTATAAAGCTTCCATAAAATACAAACATACTGAAAAAAAAAAATATAAACTGTAAAGTGCGTTGCATGAATATAAAATGCAAAATATAATGAGAAATATTTACTGTAAATCATACATTTTAGATGAGAAAAAATCGGACACTATCACAAAATGTCACATTATTAAACAATTGATAGGTGGTAATTACAAACTAGAGCATGTGAATTTTTAAGTATTGTATAAATTATTTAAAACTGAAGCATAAGCTGATATGAAACGAATTATTTTTTTTATTACATAGTATCACAACAAGTACAGAGTCTTCTAAACTGTAATACAATCGATAGCCTGTGTGAGAGGTATAGCGTCGGTACTTTTACAAAAATTGTTTCTGGTATTTTCTTGATACAAAGCTAGAAAAAAATTACTTTGATATTTATGATATTCTCTGGTATTCTGTGTGCCGTGACATTACTACGACATCGCGAGCAATTTCTGCCAGTATGTTTCCAATCGACGAAACACCATTGCGAACGAGAAAGTTCTGTGTGATCAAGTACTTTTTAAAGGAAAAGAAATCATTCATTAAAGACGACGTCTTGCATGTAAAAACGTTGCTGTACTCGGGGAACTGTGAAACGTTAAGTCCGCCTTCCCGTTCAGCGAGCATAGAAATAGCCAATTACTTACAGCAAGTAGTATCTCATGACTGTAACTTTCATAAAAACTCGATTTCGTTCAGAGGGCTACGTCCTGGAAACGTGATTTAAGCTCAGCATGATGTCACGTAACGTACGTTTTACCCGCATTAATAAGCCCATTTTCTTCAGGCATAAAATTGGCCGTCCAATCCGTGAAAGTAAATGTAGCTTTTTTAACAAGCATTGTTAGTTTTTACCATTATTTTCGATTCTGTACAAAAATGTCACCTGGCTAGTTCGTACAGAATATGGTCATAGCAGAATGTTTTATTAATATGAATAGGGTTCAGTTAATGTAGAAACATTATAATGTGTTTGAAGGTTCCTAATTCGGTGTTCAAAAATCCTGATATCTTGTTTACCAATTTCGTGTGGGTTGTTTCTGTGACTGAGGGGGTGATAACCTCTCTAAGATCTTGATTCGCAGATTGCGCTGACTCAAATGTCTCTCCACTGCTCACTGTAGTCTGGGGTTTGGTTCCCAGGGCTTTAAGAGGTTCGAATTCCTCGGAAAACAGTAGGTCCCGGCGTAGCATGACCACTGTAATCTTTGAGCCGTAAAACCAGAAAACAAACAAACTCAAATGTCTCGCACGATAATGACGTATAAACAACTAAAACAACCAATTGTTCATCTCTCATGAAACAACTGATTATCACCCTTTAAAATACTAAAAAGAAATCGCCTCAATGTGTTCCATAATAAAAACCTCCAAAACAGCATTTACGGAAAAGGCAGGGAAAACCCAACTTGTTCATTCAGCTTCTGTTAAAAGCGTTATTATGGTTCCTGCCGCACTTTATTAAAATTCTCTTGTGGTTCAGTTGCAAAACGCTATCAACTTTGCAGCTGTTGGGAATGAGGAGGGGATGGGGAAGGGATTCTAAATGAGGCTAGAGACAGAACCTCACATTATATATTAGCTTTTTACGTCTCGTGTGTCACCTCTGACGCGGCCTGTTCGTGAAACAAATTAGACTATGTGGAAAGGGCGTAGCTGGAAAGAGCATTCAAGTTGAAAAACAGTCAAACCACGAATACAAGATCTGTAGAACCAGCCATGAATTTCCGTTAAAAAAGTGCGTATCTACTCTTCGGAGCACATAATTCATCATGAGAGCAATGGAATGGTGGTTTTTTGTTGGTTTTTTTTCCCTCCAAGAGTAAGTTTGTATCATAGCTAAAAATAAGCTGGAGATGGCATCGTAAGTGTTGGCTTATTAGTTGGTAGATTTGGAACTTGTAGCTGGTCAAGGGCAAGGCTGTGGTAGACGCTGTCACCATATATTATCCTGCGCGTCTCTTTTTCTTTGTTTTACCGAGTTTCCGTTGATATCTCGTACAGCGGAACGTTGTCTTCGTTTTGCCGAATCCAACGCGTCCACTGACCCTTCCTTTACAAACAAGTGCTTACACTTACGGTCTTATGGGGGTCTCTTGGTCAGTGGGAGATGAAACTTCGAGACAAGCGTCTCTGCACGTTTCCGCCGTGGTTTGAGGTCCGTGACTAAGCTCCCGAGGTCACGAAATTGCCGTCATCCACGCAGGACAGGAAAAAATAAAAATGAATTTCAGGACGTATGCTGATATGATTTCTACGGCGAGTGTGTTCTCTTTTCAGCTTTACTTGTTCGGAGATTCGGTGACTTATTCAACTGTTTGATGTAGGTTTAGTGTAATGATCTGTAACGTGTTCTTCTCTTAATATTACATAAAGATTTGTTGTGCAACACACACGCTTGCTTCTGTGCAAATAACTTTTTCAATTATGATATTATAGTGTGTATAGAATAGAATTTAATAACTGTCTAATCGAACTGAATATTGCAATCGCATTGCCCATTCCCATTTTTAATGTCTTTTCACTCGTTCTTTATTTTCTTATCTTTTCTCACTTTTATCTTTGCAGTCTAATTTCATTCTTCGCAATTACTCGAAAGCTTCTGCATTTCTTGATGTTCGATTAGTGTTTACCAACATCCTCTTTGTGATCATTAAGCTATTAAAAAAAATGCACGAACAAGATAAATCGCAAGGTAGAACACCTTCATTTACATATTTTTGAAGCGACAAAGGGTACCAGGTTGTAAATGCGCAACCAGTATGATACAAAGGTGTGTTCTATTGTCTAAGTCGCCTTTAATGCTGAAAACTTAGAACATCTTACTTGAGATGTAAAGTTTTTCGTTCTGAACTGCATGCACTGTTTTTTAATGGAGTAGACGTCCATTATCCATGATTTTACCTTTGTGTGAGAGAGAGAATATCCGGCGTGATGGTATACGAATGGGTACATTTGGCAGAATCATTCAACGCTGCTAAGCCGCACCTGCCACCTCAGCTTGTTTGGCCTAAAATAACCCTTGCTGTCTTTGCGTTATAGAAGTTCAACCAGTCAACCGACCGTTTAATGCTTCTCAATTTATTACTGAAGAGGTTTCGTTTGAGAAATGTATTTCAATGTTAGTGTTAACAGCACATGGCTGGTACATGCACAGCATACTTCCCACTTCACGCGCAAACAGGATTTTCAGGCAAGTTGCGACTACCTTAAGACGTTTTAGTTAAAACTTATAGTTGAACGATTTTATTTATAGCTAATCTAGCCACGGAATTGCTCATCTGGTCATACCGCTTTCATGGTACCATTATTTAACCTCTTCATTCCAGAGGTACATATATGTGTACCGTGGGTTGCAATGCTTTTCCTACTAAACTAATATAAGCTGCGAACTCAAACCCAAGGGTATCATTTGTGCACATTTTAAGCTTTCTTTTAGTGTCACTAGATGTCGCTGGAAAGCTTAAAAAGTCGCTGGACGAGAAGTTACTTTTGTAGAAGTTGCATCATGTCGACCAACGCTCGACTCTTAAGAGGGTAAAATCGCTCTTATATATATATGTGTGTATATTATGGTGTTTCATCTAATTCATCTAAAGCGAAATAGAAGGGCGCAACGCCCTGCCGAACCTATTAAGCGCCCTGCCCTTCAACTTGTCCGCCCTTGTGCCCATATGTCCCACCCAGCCCTCGGAAAATAACGCACCATCCTTCCCCGATGATAATTCAAATTCCCACGTTAGAATCCAAAACGCGTGATGAAATTTGTTGATTTATAAAAATTTTGTACTCCAGCATTTCATTTTCGTAATAACACTGATGGTTTTGGCAAAACAAGATTGCTGACGAATATTTGTAAACAAAGCACTGTTGCCAGGTTTGCAGACTTTCAACCACGGACTACTGCGATAAACGTTAGCGGTTCCACCTATTTTTGAGGTCAAATTTTTATTAAAATCAATTTGTTTGTCTTTAAGCTCTAAACTAAGCATGTTTTACATCCCTATTTTATGAAGCTTACTTGTCATATAGTATAGGATATTGTTTAAATTATAGCTATATTGCTTTTGTGTACGAAGTTGGGATTTTTTAATCTTGCCATCTGGCAACATTGCCGTTAGATTGCAATCACGCGCACTTTTCCTCGCCTTTCGCATATACTTAACTCGGGATTTAAAAAAACAAAGCAAAAAAACAAAAAAAAACCTGCAAATGAAAACTAAAAAATTTAAAGAAAGCAGCAATAGGAAAAAAAAAAGCCTCTTATCAGGTTAGGCGCCTACCCCAATTTTTTTCTAGATGAAACACTATTTTATATATATATATATATACAATCAGTGGCGGCTCGTGACTTCAAGAACGGGTGAAGCGGCGAGCCCCTCCTCCATCCCCCAAAGAAACAGGAAAAGTGGCCAATAAATTTCCGTTTTCTAGCAAAATAATTGTATTTATTATGATATATATATATATATAATTTAAAAATATGGATGTATTTAAATAATTCAATTATTTACACATAATAGACCTTTCAATACAAAAACTGCGCATGCACTAGTAATTGTATGAAATTTAAATATTATCAAAACATATAAAATTATTCATTATATACATAAAATCGTTAAAATATGTCAACAATAAAAACGTTTTAATTTAAAATTTCAATCTGTCATGCATAATGTTCCAAATATTCACTATATATATATATATATATAGGACCTGTGATATGGTAATACATGTTGTACAGACAGAGAGAATAGGTGGAGACAACAAGCAAAAACAAATATGCCATATATGCTTACCCAGTCTTTATTTTTTGAATATAAGTTCGATTCTTTTAGACTTGCAAACTTGTCGATGATGTGAAAAAATGGTTGAGTTTCTATTAACTCTTTTAGTAGTTCCTTTTCAATTGAAATTTTTAACAAGTTTCTAAGTCTGTCTTCTAACATCGTATTACGTAGACTGATTTTGATTCTGTTTAAGCAAGAAAAACTCCGTTCTACGGAAATGCTAGTGGACGGAATAGTCACTATTAAGCAAAAAAGTTTATAAGCTTCTTTAAAAATGTATCTGTTTTCTGTTAAAATTTCCATGAATGTTTGTAATTTCATATCTCTATTCTGCTTATCCAGATATATGTGTTTTAATTCATTTTTCAATCTTTGGAAGTCAGTAAATATATTGGGGTAGTACACATTTAAATTATTTATTGTTTTTGTAGGAAATTTATTGGAATACTCTACAAATTTTGAAGTATCCATTAATGTAATAAAATGAAGCTTTTCCATATCTTGAAAACGTGTAGTAATTTGTAAAGAAATAGTATCTAATATTTCATAAAATATGAATTTTATATTTTGCAAGAACTTTATTTTGTGTGAGCGTCACTTTTTTTCGTCCCTCACGGTGTTCAGTTGGAACTGTTGTTTTCGAAATCACTAATTCGAAAATTTCTATGAACGTATCCTCATTTAGTTTGCTGTTTAAGACCATTTGCGTATTTTTAATTTGTGAGATGCAAAAATTAATGTCAAATGACTTATTTTGTAGTACGACCCTGCGGTGGCGCAGTGTGGTAACGCGTTCGCCTAGTACGCCGTTAATCCGGGTTCGACTCCCAACAGTGTACAAAGAACGCTTACTCAGAGATCTCATAAAAAGATCGCACTGCTCACTGTAGTCCGGGGTTTGGTTCCCTAGGCCATAAGAGGTTCGGATTCCTCGGAAAACAGTAGGTCCCGGCGCAGCATGACCATTGTAGTCTTTGAGCCGTAAAACCACAAAACAAACAAATATTTTGTAGTACATTGAAGAGAACATTCGTAAATGCAAAAATATAGTTAAAAACAACAACCAAAAGTGAAAATTCAAAGTCGTTAAATATATTTAAATAGCCGACACTCTGCCTAAGCGAAGTTTGATCGGAGGTTGGATCGTTCATAATCTCAGTAAATACTTCTTTTAAAGAATCCCATTCTTTATTTATAACACTCAACATTTTAGAGTTTGATGTCCATCGCGTAATAACAGAAGTAGGAATTCGTCTTCCGACGACTGTATCGACCACGTGAGTTCGTTTGGCAGAATGATGAAAAAATGCAGGTATGCCGCTTACAGTTGCAAAAAATATGCGACACTGTGAAATGCTGTTGCAGCTTTGTTGTAGCACTAAATTCAGACGATGTGCCAAACAATTAATAAAAACTGCCTGTGACGCTACTTCTTTAATTTTGGACTGAAGACCATTTAAGTGCCCTGACATTGCGCTTGCCCCATTAAAACGTAATCCTATAAGTTTTGATTTATAGTTAAATTTTTCGAGGCATCTTGATACAAGGTTAAACAATGCTTCGGCAGTCCGATTGGAACTGACGTCATAAAATCCCAAAAATCTTTCCACTAAATTTTCACCAGCAATAACATACCTAATTATGATACTACATTGAGATTTTTGGACAATATCTGTGGAATCGTCTACTTGTATAGAAAAAAATGCAATCCTTTATTTCTTTTTCGATATGTTCATTGATATATTGCCAAATGCAGTCAATTATTTCATTCTGAATAGTCTTAGAATTGCCGGCAAACATGGGTGTGATTTTTCAAAAGTGCTCATGAATGTCCACAGGGCTTATCGAAATGCAGTTTTCTAACAATTCTTTAAAATTACCATGATTAGTGGAGGTTACATCTTTGTGATGACCATGAAATGCTAATTCTTGCTTCCCCAAGTAAAGAACAGCACGAATGGGCGGGCAATTGAATGAAACGTCTATTAAGCTGCACATTCTCGTTGAAGCGTTTAATATATATTGCCTAAAGTATTCTTTTAAAGCATCCTCGGTACCACTTAAATTTTTTTTTAAGTTTGAAAAACATAATGTACAATCCACATGGTAAAAAAACCTTCATGTTTGTGAAGAGCACCTCCATGTTTGTGAAGAGCACGGGTAACGTTACCAAAATCATTGAAACCACTCTTATTCCACACATTTGATTTAACACCAATGATTAAACATGGCATACAAAAAAGTTTATTTAAATAATAACTCCCACACAGCCATTCAAACTCCGAATACCACGAAATCTTAAAATGCCGATTATATACTTTGTCC
>QLNU02015360.1:275491417-275508291 GCA_006491805.2 Dysdera silvatica
CATGTAAAATCGCAATTTATTGGGTGGGTGGAGGGCACGGACTCGTATAATTCCACGCCTATAAATATTATTTATATTCACCTGGATATGGTGAATCCATGCCTTTAAACTATCATTTCATTTTTTAAATGTATGCTTTATATAATTCAGATTTTTCGACATTTATGTCCCACCCGAGAGTAACTACAATACTGCTTCGTCGTTACGAGCGTGTTTTTTGGCGTAATGTGTTTAAAATCGTTTCTGGTTTTGGGAGTTTTCGTCTCGCTTCAGTTGTGATAGCGTTGTCACTTGGGGAATACTGTGATGTTTTATTTCATATTTTAATGTTGAAAAAATCGTTGGTGTGCGAAGTTTAGTACATTTTCTTTTGCGGATGATTCTCGGTCCTGTTTATTATTTTTTTTAAGAGTTTTACCATTTTATGTATCGACGTGATGGGATCTCCAAACCTTTTATCTTTTGCTATCGCGAGCTAAACTTTTTACGAGTAGGATTTGCCCAGAATTTAAAATCGTTTGCCCCAAACTTTAGATCCTATTCAAGTAGATATGCGTAAGACAATTATCTTCTTTCCATAATTATTTCTAAATTAAAGTGTGCGTGACGTCATCTTTTCTGCTAATATTTCTGCATATAACATGATTCAACATTTCTTTATAATAAAATAGATGATTTTTGCATTTGGTGAGTAAGAAATTTTCAGATACTAAGTTCCTAGGATTTTCACTTGAAGCGGACAAATGCCATTCTTGTCTGATGAGTGTGGTTCGCCACAATTTTTTCGAATATAATAGAAAATTGTTGGTCCAGATTCATTCACTAGTCTATATCTTATGTGACATTCAGTGTCGGCTTGTGGTTTAGTAGCATTATCACGTAGCTACTAGGCTGCAGGTAGGATTTGAATTCTAATAAATCTTGTATTTATATATGTAATGACTTACTTGTTGTTAGGTTTTGTGGTGAAAAATTGAAAGCCGAACACGAACTTATTCGATGCTAATGGCACAAATAGCGTCAGTTAAAATAGTTATGTGAACTATTATTGCAAAATTTGAAAAAACAAAACGAAAACACTAACTAAAGCATATACTGCCTGCTCAGCATGACCACTATATCCCTTGAGCTGTAAAACCACAAACAAACAAACAAACAAAGCATATACTGGCTTAAAAACATAGGTACTATGGTTGATGTCCTTAGCATTCGAGAATTAAAATTTTAAAATAGAAAAGACAAAAATCACCGAAAAGTGTTAGTCTAGTTTTTCTAAGAGGATCCATTTTGAAATTCTTCCAACTCTTCCTGCATCATAAAATCCCGTGTATTTCCTGAAAAGAATAGATTTATTTAGACGAAATACACTCTATAACAAAAAAATCGACGCACCAAGAAGGAGTTGTCCGATTGTAATGAAATTTCGTATGCAAAGACATTTTGACCGAACATGCAAATGATTAAAATTTGGTGTCCAATGAATGAATAGCGGGAACTCCAGCGCATCGGAACTGCGCATTCAGCAGGTGTATATAAGGAGCGATTCTCAATATGTGGTCAAAATTTCTGTTGCATTTTGACTGCGGATATCTTACGTCGACTGTAACAATGCCTCGCCGAAAGATTCGTGCTCATTACGAGCATATGTCAGAGTTTGAAAGAGGTCGTGCTATCGGATTGAAAGAGGCTGGTTGGACGAATCGAAGAATCGCTGGACATGTGGGTCGAAGCGATGCGGCGATTGGACGGTGCTGGCAAGAGTGGGTCAACAACGGCAGATGTCAGCGTCGGGACGGCAGCGGTCGACCTAGGGCCACAACAGAACGGGAAGACAGAGCGATTGTCAGAGCAGCTGTCACAGCACCGGATTCGTCGTTATCAACTATCCAACGTGTGGCCCGCACACATGTGTCCAACATGACCCTCTGCAGACGACTGAGAGAGCGGAATTTACGCTCGCGCCGACCGTTACGCCGCTTACCTCTCACGCCTTTACACCGTCAAGTCCGATTACAGTGGTGCCGGGCTCGATCAACTTGGAACTGCGCTGACTGGGGACGTCCAGGGCAGCGTGGGGATCCTGCCCTTACTATCGCACGCCACACATGCCCACAACAGGGCGTTATGGTCTGGGGTGCCATCTCCTTTGATAGCCGGACCCCTTTGGTGGTCATTTCTGGCACACTTACAGCACAGCGGTACGTAGACGACATTCTACGACCGGTTGTGTTACCGTTCCTTTTGCGACACCCTGGACTTACGTTTCAACAAGACAATGCCCGGCCGCACACGGCACGTGTTGCTATGAATTGTCTTCAAGCTTGCCCAACACTTCCTTGGCAAGCTAGGTCTCCTGATCTCTCTCCCATAGAGCACATTTGGGACGCTATGGGAAGGCGATTGCAACCATCCAGGAATGTTGACGATTTAGCCCGACAGTTGGAGACAATTTGGCAAGAAATTCTGCAGGGCACCATCCGGGATCGGCCCTGCGGTGGCGCAGTGTGGTAACGCGTTCTCCTATTGCGCGGCTAATCCGGGTTCGACTCCCAGCAGTGCAAAAAGAACGCTTACTCAGAGATCTCATAAAGATCGCACTGCTCACTGTAGTCCGGGGTTTGGTTCCCCAGGCCTTAAGAGGTTCGGATTCCTCGGAAAACTGTAGGTCCCGGCGCAGCATGACCACTGTAGTCTTTGAGCCGTAAAACCAAAAAACAAACAAACAAACAAACCATCCGGGATCTTTATCAGTCTATGCCACGCCGGGTGACAGCTTGCATCCAGGCCAGAGGTGGACCAACGCCTTATTGACTTCCTCCCTTTGTAACGGTCAAACTCTGCAATAAATCATTCAATTGTTCTGAAATTTTAATGATTTCTTTTTCTATGTATGTTCTTCACATCCACCAATTTTTATCGCAATCGGACAACTACTTCTTGGTGCGTCGATTTTTTTTGTTAGAGTATATATTGAGAAGGCTTAATAAAACTTCTTAACTTAAATCTATGTTGCAGAAAGAAAAAAAAAATGTCGCTATTTCAAGTTTATGTAAAAAACGAGAGTAAAAAAACAAACAAATAACACTGCATAATTCTATTTTGTAAACGATTTTTAAACATTTGTTTTGTATCGTGAGTAATGTCGTGCCCGATAAATTTCCATTTTCTTGGTTCAATTAAATTTTTTACAGCGAAAAAAAAAACAAAAAAAACCCCAACCCGCCCTCTGGGTTAATTTAAAGTCTTTTACTTTTGAAATATTCGGAATAATTCGAATTTTATTTTATGCTTAGTGATAAAAATTCATTTACAGAAGTCTCTGACGTGATTTAATATTACTAAACTAAATTTTTAAAAAGAAAAAAAAAGTCATTGTCTTACGTTTAAAATTGTTTTTCTTAACCTTTATAAGGTAGAAAAATTGCAGAAGAATGTGATTACTTGTAACTTTATTGCTTTTATGATTAAAGACATGGTTTTTGAAGTTACGGTGCAAAGTGCAATTTTAGTAGAGGGGAAGGGATTTAGAGGGCTTGCCTGCCTCGCTTACGATCGAGGGAATTTTTCAATGAAATGGGGAGAGGGGAGGTAAAAGTGGACGAATCTTTCGGTTTTATCAATGGAAATGACGTTTGGAGTAGTTGATTTCGGTATTCATTTTTTTTTAATAATATGATTTACCATTTTGTTCAAAATCAGACTGGCAATAATCTCACGAATATAAAAATTGGGATTCCAAGATGACTGAAGGGTTTGTTTTTGTAGGTATTATGTACTAAAGGTATGATTATGTATGTGCTAGATATTAAATATATATGATTATAGGTATTAGACATCAAAGATAGATGATTATATTAGACACTAAATATATATTATAGGTATTAGGTGCTGGGTATATGATTATATGTGTTATATACTAAAGAACACATACATTTTCGGGTATTCTGTACTAAATATGTATGATTATACCTAACAGATACTTATTAGGGGTATTAAAATAAAGAAAGACTTGGTTTTCGTTAAGAATGGTCTGTCAATAGAAATTCGGAAAGCGAATTTAAAAGCAAAGAAAATGAGAGAGAATTTCAAGTCATTGTCTGGTATTAAGAAACAATTTTTATCAACGTTTTTTAGGCGTAGTAATAGTAACGCCGATGTTATGGCATGGTTAGATGGTGAAACGTTCGTAAAGAAAAATATTTTTTACGTCTGGTGAGGAACGATTCCACGACCTTCTATAATCCAGGCAGCTGCTCTTACCAACTGAGCTAAAGACGACCAATCAATCAATTCCTTACGAATGTGTTTAAGGCGTATTATTTTATGTAATTAATTGTTTGGTCGTCTGTAGCTCAGTTAGTGATAGCACCTTCCCGGATTGTAGAAGGTCGTGGGATGCCCCACCAGACGCAAAACACATTTCTTTTCCTTACGAACGTTTCACCATCTAACCACGCCATAACATCGGCGTTCATATTACTACGCCTAAAGAATGTTAATAAAAATTGTTTCTTAATTTAATCTGCGTAGTGTTTGATTTGTATAAACATTGTCTGGTAATTATCAGAATAGTGGGATGTGTTAATTCTCATTGTGCATAGCAGATTTCTCGTTTGAGAATTTTAACTCTTCACTGGTTTCGAAACTTGGATGTTTCTGCAATAATCTGTACACATCTTAGCATAAAACAGACATTATTCAAAAATATGTATTTTGTCAAATTGGAAGTGACGAACAAAAAGCGAGTTCAAAAACTTCTGTTTTCATGGGATTCGTACAATTTATTAATAAGTACTTAGCGAAGTTAAGCCAATAGCTAACCACAATAAATCTACTCTCTACTGAGTCCCATCATTGTCACGGTCTGCTAACATTTCCATTTCAGCGCTTTTTCGACTAGTTTTCTCCGTTACTCGACCATAACAGACTCCTTTACTCGCACGAGATAAATGTTTAGCTTGTAAAGTATCAGGCACACATTTGCTTGCAGTTCAGTTTAGACGTAGATTTGGCTTGAAACAGTTTTGTTAGAGGTCACGTATTGTCTTTGTTTTCGTTTTTCAATGGCAGTGTTTTTCTTCGGAAAGAGGTTTTCCGAAACTGCCATTTCTAATGTGTAATCTATATTTCCAGCTACTTTTTTTGTTCCCGACTTGCTTTGGAATGTTACGGATTTGATGTCTCCAGCCAGTCGAAAAGAGACATCTCTCCAGACAGAAGTTCATTATATGAGAACATCCGTGCGAATGAGCTAGACCAACTATGTTCTTTCTTACACGCTCTTGCAGAAATACGACTAGCGTGGCTGAGTAAGGCTTGCAGTATTTTTTGATATAGGCTTTAAATGAAAACGTCAATAGTGTTTTTTGCCTTCTCTCATCCATACAATATGCAACTGTAATGCTATAGCGTTTGATGATTTAGTTGGGTAGTTCTGGGTTTTTGGTAAAACCAAAGTGGAGTTTAATTATCATTCTGAGAGGGGTTATACAATGGTCGATCTTTAACATTGGTTTTCAACTGTTTGGAGAAAACAAAGCTCCCTTCTCTCTTCATTTGTTTACGTGTGTTGGCTGCTTCGTATTCTTGTAAACCAGTATATTGATTCGGAGTTCTAAAAAATACCGCATTTTTCTCCCTCTTATAGACTTGAGTATGCGGTAACTTTGTCAGTTCAATTTTAATGAGTTTTCTAAAGATGCTTTTTTGGGCAGATTTAATTTTTTTAATACTAATTCCAGTTGCTGTGGATTTTTCAGTTTGATCTTTTCACGGTTTACTAAAAGCAAATTTAAGCGAAAAAGTAAGCTTGGCAAAGATTTCTTGGTCAATCCTCTTCTATTCTACCAAATTTCCCAAACTTGCGATAAAATCTTTGTATTCAGATGCATACGTGGGGTGGCATTGCTGCGAACCACGCAATTTGGACCCTATGACATGGAAAAGAGAACTTATTACACTACAACAGCGCTTTATGAACATTCACTGCTAAGTGGTAAAGAAATTTGGAATTCACAAAATAAAGCTAATATTTCAGCGGCAATTGTCCCACGTGACTAGTTTTCATAAATGTTGTGTAAAAATGGATTGCACCAAGTCTTCTTGAATGTGTACAGTTTTCGTTCAGTAATATTGTGTTTTAGTTGACCCGTCCTCAAGTGAAAATCTTTGTCAATCGATTTGGTTATTTACCGTATTACTGATTCTTTGCCCCCTTTCCACAAAAAAAACAACAACAAAAACTATTTTTTATATAGACCATCCGAACATGAGACGTATTTAAACAATTTAGAACGATAAGTTTTTGTAAAAAAAGTAGTTAAATTACTTTAAATAAATGTACCGAATTTAGACTACTGTATAATTATTCGTTTTTAGTATTCAGTGTGGATGTTGGAGTAATAATAGTTTTTTGGTTATTTACTCTTGTGTGGATCGCTCTATTAAAAAAAAAAAAAACGTTAAGCTTTGTTGACTTTGTGCAGTTTTTCTTCTCTTTTTTATTTCCACCATGTAGCGTAATTTTTGTGCTTGAATTCACCAAGAGATTGGTGAAGCCTATAGATATAAATGCACTCCATGTAGTGTGTGTTCCATCAGGTAGTTCTCCTCAAAAAGCCTGCTGTATTTTTTCCCACTCTACACGGAAACAGGGCATTTGGTTTACAAATTACTTTGGTTCATGCGAATGTAGCTCCATTCACAATAAATGCTGGAAAGGTCCTTCACCGACAGCCTGAGACACTTAAACGTGGCACTCCATGTTATCAAAGGACCTTCATCCTCATTAATAGTTCGGATTGCTGCACTGATGTACTGTCTTTGTTTGGCGCAAAATTAACCTCGCTGTCCTTGCGCCATAAAAATACAACCAAACAACTGCACTGATATTGCCTTCTCCGTCTTTTAACTTACGAGATTTAACGTTGTTAGCGCAACTCTCGACATTACAATGGAGGCGATCAAAGTCATGTTTCTATGTTGAGTGGGAAGAAATAATTTTTTGTTTTGGTGGGGGGGGGCTACTTAGTAGAACACCGTGTAATAATATAATGTGCCTCACGTTTATATTACGTAGAACTGGACATGATATGCTTATGGTAATGACAATTTCACTCTACCATGATGATAAACAGCATGATGATGAAGTTCATTGACATTGAAAGTGCAAAATATGAACGGCGTAATGTATAATAAATGACGGAAGTATCATGACTAAAATTATTTCGCACATGTATTATGGCAATATTTTACCGTTAGTGGTCTTATGTATTTCATTTACAGGAAAACCCCAGTTATTGCGGGTTCGATTTATTGCGGTATTTGAAGGTGCCAAACAACGACAAATGGAGAAAAAAAGCTTTTAGACGTATTTCATATTTTTTAAATTGAAATTTTAATATGTAATTAAATAATATAATTAGTACAGTAATTAGCGTGTATTTGGTAGATTGAGTTTACGTCGACAAACACGGGAGGTAATGCCTGATGCTAGTACATTTCCGATCTGTAGTCAAAAACGTCTGCAACGAGGTTATCGCAGCATGTATATTTCCGATTTAAATGTACGATGCTGAGGAAAATGAAGAAGTGGAAATGATAACAAAAAAATTCACTTTAAAAGAATTAGAAGAAATGTTTCGTATTGGGGAATTTTTAAGCAGAGCATTATGGATGGGAATCCTAAATTTGAACGTTCTTCGAAGGTGCTTAGATAAATATACAATTCAATTCGTTGTTACAAAACGATGTACGAAGAAAAGAAGAAAAATGTACAGAAAACAAATATCTTGAAGTCTTTTTTAAACAATAAGCATTAGTACGTACGGTACAATACTTATACAGTAACAGTACTGTACATATCTAGTTTTTGTTTATACGTAACATCGTGTGACATTACTTAGTAACGTTATAAACATGATGTCAAAACATGGTTTAAAGATTATTATCTTTATTTTTTTCCTATTTAAAAGCTTTATAATTTCCGAAGCTTCGGCAAAAATAACCTATTTTCCGTATATTGTATGACCCGATTATCGGGATTTCGATTATTGCAGTGTTTTCGTTGGTTGCTTTTTGGTTTTACGGCTCAAAGACTACAGTGGTCATGCTGCGCCGGGACCTACTGTTTTCCGAGGAATCCGAACCTCTTAAGGCCTAGGGAACCAAACCCCGGACTACAGTGAGCAGTGCGATCTTTATGAGATCTCTGAGTAAGCGTTCTTTGCACTGCTGGGAGTCGAACCCGGATTAGCGGCGCACTAGGAGAACGCGTTACAACACTGCGCCACCGCAGGGCCCGTTTTCGTTGGCATAATTAACCGTAATAACTGTGGTTTTCCTGTATTTATATTTTATTTTATGTATATAGCGTGTTGATGTATTTTGTTATCAATAGACAATACATAACACGAAACGCGTAAATAATAAAATGCAGTGGAACCCCTCCTAACGGACACCCCGCTTTTACGGCCAGATAAAAATTCCTCGGCAGAAATTGATTTACAATGTGTTTTAACCCCGCTTGACGGTCACCCTCAGGTACGGACGCGGACACCGTTTCCACGATTCATTCCATTTGACTAGAACCCCTGTACGGACAAAATACCTTTTGAACTTCGACCTTCACGGCATTTCTCACAGCAGGAAACTAAGGATAAACGGGATAAGAGCTAAGGAGAAATTTTCCACCTGTTAACAAAGATTGGTAATTGATCGGATTCGCCGATTCAACTGACTAATGCTTAACAAAGACTTTAATAATACTGAAATTATATAGAAATATACTGGGTCGTAACAATAATAAACACAAAACTACCGCAATTCAAATTTATTTTTATCGTTTACTGTACTATCACCCAGGCCCTGTAAGCGTAACGACGGAAAAACAGTGGATTCAATCTCACAATAAAAAAATACATTCCTAAGGAGGACTACTGGGGAGTAAAACCCAACAAACAGCTATTGATAAATTTCTTTTTCCAAAGCAAATAAATTTTAATATTTAACGTTTTGTTGTAAATTTACTTGTGACATTCAACAAATGCTTACGTTCGTTATCTCAATTTTGCCGTATGTGTTTAAAAATACGTAAGTTTCAAAATGAAGTATTTAAATGATTGAAATGTAATATTTCACTTACTTATAAAATAAATTCTTTTATTTTGGTCAAAATTATACATGAAACATATACAGCTAATTAATGATATTATGACAATTTTGCCCGACCAGCAATGGGTAAAGGCTTTTACATCTGACGATGCCCACGCTGCCCAGGTAGGCCCCCCCCTCTTTTTACGGTCACCTCTCTTTTATGGCCATGTCCGGAGTGTGTCCGCTAATGAGGGGTTTCACTGTAACACAACTCAGAGCTGGAGTTTTCCAAAAATAAGCATTTTCTGTGGTGATATCGCTTGGCTCTACGTGTTAGTTTAAACGTGAAAATTAAAATGAGAAATTAAATATACTTTTTTTCAATTGAATTTCAATTTTGAAAGGGGATTAACTTTCACTTACCTTTACCCCTTGCATATATACTGTGTTGCTTTACTACTTTTATTTATTTATTTATTTTAATTTTTTTTAAACCCTTCGAATTGAAAATATTATGATTGCTAGATTTAATGGTTCGATTATTCAGCCGCATGTCATTTTGGTGATTATTTTTGAAAAACGCCGCCTGCTTTAATTGAATGGATAAAAAATCGAAATGGGGTGCGTCGCAATTCCGGAACGTGTTATACGCTATTAGGAAACATCAATATTAGGTAGGGGGTTGAAAATAAACGATTTTTGTGATTTAATAACGTACACTTTTTCAGATTTCAGTTTTTTTATATTCACCATTTAATGCCAGTAGGGTTTTATATATTGGACGATTATCAATTTCAGTCAGTAATGTATTGGCCTGAAATATAATGATGGTCATATCTTCTAAGCGACTGTCAATTTCCAACCATCGTTTTCAGTTTGTAAATCAATTTCTTGAAGAAGCGATAACCGTATCTCCTTTCTTTCACTGCACCAGGCAAGTGGTGATTATTTTAACTAACACTACGATATAAGCGGTATACCAAGTGGGTACAAACTAAGTGTACAAGCAAGTATGCAGGTATAGCTCGCATAAGTCAATGTCAACTGAAGGATATACTTCGCGTAAGTTAAATTTATTACTTATAGTGTTTGGTTCCATACTTTTTAAATTTTGCATTATAGGAAATCTAATCCTGTAATGTATTAAACTAAGAGGTAAATAGGTATTGAATAATATGACACCTGCATTATCGAGAATTATTGTATTTATATACTATACAGTAGCAATACATTTAATCCTACCATTGTATACGTATGTATACAACTGTATAGTCCTACGAATACATACTGTAATCCTGTGAATACAAGCATGTTCTGTGGTTGGTTCTTGGCTGATATCAATTTCATAACCATGCAAAGAACTATTCTCATTGAATAAGGATCGCCCTTTAACGATGTAAGCATGGAAATAATACGAGAAACAGACCACTGTGATTTAGGAGCTGTAACGTTGGTCATGCAATTCCAAGTTCGTTGGCTGGAATCCAGCCTCCAGCATGATCATCACATTTGTTTTACTCTTCTTTGTCTCTACAACCTTTTTAATAAAGAGGCGCACTTTAGCTGTATATTTGTGGGAGTGGAAAAATGTACTCACCGCGTAACTCTTATGACAAGGTGTTCTACAGTTGGTGTCTCCACAAGTTTGATGGAACGCTACTGGTTATAAAAGTAATGTATCAGAATAATTCTGCAAAAGCAGAATTATAGCAGAATTATTAGCAGAATTTTAACAAGTAAAACTTAAATTTAAACTTCAAACATGAACTTTACACCGTTATAAAAATGTCAAGTCACAATATATATATATAAAAGATGAAGAGCAAATCAAGAAACGTTTGAAGGCAGTAAATTTAATTTTGCGATGTCAATGAATATCTAGCTGTCATCTAAAAGAAATGGAACTATCAACAGCGTACGTTGTGTTTTATGTAGATAGCATTTTTTGACACTTGAGCAAAGCAAGTTTCTGCAAATCTGCTGCTGGATAATTTGGAGATTGAATTCGTATTTCTCCTTTTTAATGAATTGTTAACAATTCACGCTTGATGGTTGTGAAATATCTTCCAGATTCCCAGGTTTCTGCACTAATAGTTAATCATTGCTTTGGGATGCCTGCTTGTGGTTTGCAATTCTCCTTCCCTCTCCTTAAGTTAATGTAGCTTGAAACCAGCAGCTCTCGGTGGAAAATATTTAATAAACGATCTCAGAATATGCGTTGTGGTCCTAACGAATTCCGAATAACCGTAATATTTGCGCTAGGCGCTGTAATCTAGATGTGCGTGATTGGGCCAAAGATTAAGACGCATCCTGTGGGGTAATCAGCAATTCCGATAGAATTTGAAAAGTTGGCGTTGACAACTGACTGAAATGTCTTATAAATGCATTAGAATACTAAACGCGGAGATCAATTTTATTAAAAATATTTGCTGAAGTTTTGGGAGACGTGCAAAATGGTGCAAATCGAAATAAAGCATTAGTTATTTCATCTCTTTAAGCCTATCATAGATTTGCAGTATCAGAATTATAGAAGGAACCTTTGCTGATACTTTGGAACAAGGTTATATGCAATGTATAATGTCATTTTTAGTAATATGGGATTATTTATTATGAAGTAATTACCCTTGGGAAATAAAAAAAAATTTCCCGCTTTCCATTAAGTACCGACTACGAAAAGCCAATAAATACTACTTCCTCCTTTTATCAGTAGTTTTTTTCACGCAACTTCGGTAATTTTTTCTGGGCAGTCCCACATAGAAACCTCATGAAAACACATTGTTTTCCCTTTCGATTGATTTTTTACTAAGAAATAGCGTTTTACAATTGCTACTATCACAGCTTTTGGATTTGCCGGTGGTGGTGTGATTCTTCCACGGTATAAGCTTAGCTGCATAGAAATGTATTACAATGCGAGGACATTGGTAAGCCGACCCAGATGACCCTTGGTATATTCTTAAAACATTAAAAAAAAAATAATAGGCCGAATGTTATCCTATTTTATGTATATTCACTGACGACTCCCGTAATTTTAGTTTTTTCACGTGATTTTTTAAAAGAGCAATAAAATTTTTTAAAAGAAAAATTTTTTATTGTTCAATGAATTTTCTATTCATATAACCCTGATACAAACGTGTATACATTTACGTGACTAATAATACACTTACGTGAAAAATAAAATAATTATTAACTTAGTCACCAGAAAGCAAAAGTAACCTACAAAACGCGAATTGTATTGAAAACATTTCATAATATAATAATAATAATTTTATTTATTCTCTACATATACACAGCGCAGCATGAAGCTGTTACATATTTTAGCAGGTCCCGGGAAAATATGGCGATATAACAAACCCAGGATCTGAATTTATTTGCACACTATCAAGTAAACGTAAATATTATATGTATTTAAAAAATACCCATATAAAATGTTCGATCATATTTTATATATGCAAACATTTTTACATATTAAGAAACGGCTTTTTATATATAAAATTATTAGTCCGGGTAAATTACAGGCCGTAAGCTTGAAACGAGCGTTGGTTTCCTGAACATAAATGTGAAATTACTAGCTTTAGAACAATCAAAGTGTAACAACCACATACATTTGACATTTTACCAATTTCTGTGGCAAAAATACTTCAAGGTATTTCCCCGTTTAATGCTTTAGGGATAACCAATGTGTTTGTGGTCTTCGAGTATTTTACCTGTCGGGTAAATGTGAAACTAGACCGGAAACTTCCAATTGTTTCACACTTACGCATTATCGCTGGCAATCCTACAGTGGGTAGTCAGCTCTGGCAATGAGGTTAAGAACCGAAACAAGAATTGGTTTTTCCCTTTTCGTCCATTTTTTGTGACGTAGGTCACTCAAGAGCCATGTCGTATTTAACAAGGAAAGGTCATCGTTTCTGCTAGTGTCAGCTAAAATTTTACAATTTAAAAACTACGGGTCCTTCCTGTCGATTTCTTTAGCTTCCTGTGACGAATCTAAATTACCAGATAACATTAGACCAGCGTTTCTCAGCTGGTGTACAAGAGCGGACTAGCGGCGTTAGCGACCCCCAAAAGCGTTTTAACCTAACACAGTGATTTAAAAAAATTAGTCCGGGGTTTGGTTCCCTAGGCCATAAGAGGTTCGGATTCCTCGGAAAACAGTAGGTCCCGGCGCAGCATGACCTGTGTTGTCGTTGCGTTGTAAAACATAAAGGTTAAGCCCTTCTCTATTACGATATCTTTTCCTGTTCCATTGAGTATCATTATACGTATATTTCACTGTGTGTGTAGGGGTGTGTGTGTATATATATATATATATATATAGGGTTCGACAAATCCGGTGGCTATTGGCGACTAGATTTTTGTAGTCAGCGAGTAGGAAATAATCTTTCCTTACTAAGTTTCTAGGTTTCCTTTTGAAGCGGCGAGAGCACGGTTCGCCTCGATTCGTCAAACCCTCTCGCGTGTGTGTGTGTATACAGTAGAACCTGCCTAAAGTGACCACCTTTGGGACTGGACTGCAATGGTCACTATAGACAGGTGGTCACTATACACGGCAGACTTTGATATAGGCATGACTTAGTTCCTACCAGTTCTCCCTTATAAAAAGTGGGCGCTCTATTCAGGTGGGGGGTCACTTTACCAGGTTCCACTGTATATGTAAGCATCAGTGGCGTATATTCCAAGGGGTCTAGGTAGTCTCAGATGGACAAACTATTTTTTTTCTTTTTCTTTTCATATTTTTTTGCGGCAACCATTCTTCTTTTCATACGCAAAATTTAGCTAGGCATTTAAGTAAAACTATTCCCAAAAACTTTTAGTTTAAAAGAAAACGGCCTTCGTTTTCGAAGTTGTTTGTGGAAGTAATGGCCAGTGACGAAAGTCATTTAATAAGCTCTAACTGTTGAAAAGGATGCAATACAGACATGGCTTTTTACAATGACGAGTCACTTTGTGACTAATTCAGTTTTGCGCCGGTATTGAGTTAGCATTGCTGAACGGATCGTTTTTAGTGAGGAGCATGACCCCCCCACATAGACAGAACCATGTGTTTTTCCGATTTCAAAATTTCCGAAATAAATTGGCGCCGGATGCGTACCCCGAACGGGTGAAGTCTTAGAGAACAACACTGTGCGTGTATTCACGCGCTCGACAATTTAAAAATACATACTTCAATGTACAATTAGCATACTATAATGAACAATTAGCATACTATAATGAACAATTAGCATACTATAGAACAATTAAAATACTATAATGAACAAGTATACTATAATGAACAATTAGCATAGTATAACGAACAATTAGGCATACTATAATGAACAATTAGCATACAATATAATTAGCATGAACCAATTAACGTAGTTTCATTAATTACAGTAGAATTTGATCATTAAGATTTTGCTTAACCGAAATAGCCTGTTGTTATTATATTTTAATGTACACCAGTTGAATAACTGCAAAATTTTTGTCACTGGTAAGGGACCGTTCAAGTATTACATAAGCATTTTTTGGGAGGGGGTCAGAGATCTGCCTTTTTTTTTTTTGCAACGGGGAAGGGGTTTTGATCATGCTTATATAAGACATGGAAAATAAAATGAGCGCGTAGTTACAAAGTGGCAATCACCCTGCCGGAATTGCAATACTTGGATGTACGACACACTACCAGTAAACGATATAAAAAACACGGAATCTCAGTTAAATATTTAATTATTTAAACAAATGTCTCTGAACCATTTTCTGCCCCCCACCAGGCCTTTGCACATTTTAAATTATAATGAATGTTATTTACTAAATGTATTTTATCAACCAATTTATTTATATTGCATACTATTTACAACAAAGAAACGTTAACAATAAAACGTAACAAAATACTTTATAATACCACCAAAATATCTATTAACAGCTTATTAAAACTTTTTTAAATGCGATAATTTGTTGTGCTTACTCCGTTTATAAATAAATGTTTAATATTATAACAAACTTACTAATAAGTGCTCAATATTATCCCAGTCGAGGACGATAAAGACGTTCGTGGGCACTGGCATTTTCGAGGGACATAAGGACTTTACATTATGCAAAGTTCAACTCTTTCAAAAATCTATGGATTCGTCACTGACCGCGAAGAACTTTGACTTTTTAACTTTACGTTTAAAGAAGTTTGTTTCTATTTGGCAACTATATTTTTGTCCATTAAATACCTGTGAACTATGTGTTCTTCATTAGGAGATTCGTATATTTTTTACATATTTTTTTTCTCATAAACAAATCTATATACCTCTCCAATAATATACGAAAGGAGACGGATATCTTCATACCTATAAGAAATATAATGAACAATACCTTCATCTTTAGTACTTGGATGAAGCACCGAAGGAATGAAAAACAAAGAACATGTTAGAAAATATTCTAAGGGAAGTGAAACTATTAGAAAATTGAGCAAAAATGAAACCATCCAGCCTGTGAAACAGTCGGAAAACTGAATTCATTAGGTAAATTTTAATATCGATGAGCATGAACCGTCGTAGTTAGTGAGTCACCAATGCCTGCTTTGAAATAGCTTGTGAAGTGCGTTTTTACCCTACCAATGGAGCTTGCCTAGGAGGAGTGGCGTCCCGTTATCGATCTGTTTGCAGCCTCAACCAAAACGTTCAAATACTGTTCTTTATCAGCTTTTCATCAATCGATTCTCAACGTTTTTTTTGCAGAGATTTCTTGGAAAAGTAAGGAGATCTTATCCGCTCACTTTCTGCTCTTTCTTTTTGAATTGCATCTTAGCAAATATTCCCATTAAAGAGACGCGTGGGGTATAATTAGCGTTATTGAATCTGTAAGTAACCTAAGCCCTTTTGATACTTTAATGAGGAGTTTTGCTTTTTTTTTCTACAGTGACTGTCGAAATTACTGACGCCGAGTCGTGTAACTTATGTTGATGAAGAGCATAATTACCATTGGCTTTTCAGCAGAACGTTCGTGTAAATGATATAGAAATGAAGTTAGGCCTCGCATTACGACATGAAGCATTAAAATTCGGAGCATATGATTGTTTTTTAAATGTCTTTCGCCCTATGGTTCGAGTCGCAGATAACTGTATACTCGGAAAAAACCATGATAGAGTGTGTACTCTACAAATTAAGAGAAATTTGTTTGTACTCATTGTATATTGATATAGTATTCATGGAGTCTGCAAATGTTTTGTTAAATTAAAATGCTAAAAAGAGAAGTTTCAACTTAATAAATGAAACCGATTGTTTAAAACGAACGTTATAAAAGTTGGAAAAAATGATTAAATAATCATTAAATAAAAAATTATTTGTCACACTATTCTTTGAAGCTGATCGACATTCTAAACTTCTGAAACAGAATGGAATGAATGAAGACCGAAATTTGAGTAGTGTTTAAAATATTAAATGTATTCGTAAAGACAAATTTTATCTGCGCCTGCTATAAAAAGTCAGAAATCGTTTAAAAGTGAAAATGTGTTCTTAAGAAATGTGGCCTTTCTAATTACACGATATCCGGGGCTTCCTAAGCTAATGGCATTTTCCTGTGCAAGAAATAAAATTGAATACTCCGAAATAAAAGCGCGATGCTAAGGTGAAGTTAAAAAACGTCGAAATTTAATTTAAAGAGAGCGCTAAGGGATTCGTATTCCAATCTCAATTCCCTCACCATAATGTGAGCCCCCAAATTTTGAACTGACAGCCGTTCTCCTGTGCTCTCTTCACTTTTCTTTGTACTGTGTGTTGTCCACAATAATAGGAAAATTGAATCCTGGTAAGAAAAAC
>QLNU02015360.1:275515901-275530377 GCA_006491805.2 Dysdera silvatica
GTTTTATCGATTTACAGTGCAGCATTGATTTAAAAAAAATACAATTGAGGTACTTTATCGTTACAATTTAAGCTTACATAATAGACTTTTTGTATAGAATAAGCATGTATAGTTTGCATGAAATTTTGCATCATATTGATCGTAATTACTAAAACCACAAAATAGTGCAAAAATTAAAATTAATAAAAATAAAATGCAGTGATAAAATAAATATTTTTATCAAAAGGAAAATATAGTCTTAAAGTTCGCAAGAAAAGACAAAGAAAAAAATAGCACATGCAGTCATCTCTTACCACTGAATTTAACTATGTATGTATTTGTTTTGCATGTAACCTACATAAGACGGAAACCTGCATACTACGGAATTTTTTCCAGTCCCGGGAATTTCCGCTTAGGTTCACTGTATACATATGTATATATATATATATATATATGACATAGAAAGCGACAAATGCAGACACTGTCATGCGGCATCGGAGACAATCCAACACGTGATGGCAGGATGCAAGATCCTTGCGCAGTCAGACTACAAACATAGACACGATCAAGTAGCGAAAATAGTCCACCAGAAATTGGCAGCGAATGCTGGCTTTCTGACAGAAAAATGCCCGTACTACAAATATGAGCCAGAGACCGTGCATGAGAACGAAACACACAAGCTTTACTGGGATAGAGCAATCATAACAGACAAGACAGTCCCACATAACCGTCCTGACATAACCCTCGTCGATAAATCGAATAAGACCACGTACTTAATCGACATAGCAGTACCCAACACCAATAACATACAGACAACCTACACAACGAAAATCACCAAGTACCAAGATCTCAGACATGAAGTACGAGATATATGGGGTATGGAAAAGATCCTCATCATCCCGTTAGTCATCTCAGCAACAGGGATAGTACCAAAAACGCTTGCGACGAATTTGGAGATACTCAACATTGACCCAAACACCTACATTGAAATACAAAAAGCCACAATCCTAAACACGTGTCACATTGTCAGGAAGTTTCTAGACATGGCACATTAAGAAGTGATGTAAAAAGAGGCTTGGGAACATGGCGCTCTGCCCGTCCCAAAGCCTGTTTCCGCCAAGAATGGGCGAGGAAAACTTTTTATATATATATATATATATATATTCAGTCGCAGAGGCGAATCTTGAAAATATTTTTGGGCGGGTACGCAAAACTAATATAGAAACTTAAGGAAAAAATATCAACAAAGACTGATCGGGGGAGGGGACACACACCCCTTGAGCCATCTTTGTTCAGTCCCAATATTGTAAATATACACCCTTCACATTCTTACCCTCTGAGTGAACATTCACAGTCAAACGTATCAGAAAATACCACTTTAACAGATGCCAATAGAAACTTTATATAGTAAAGTGGGTAGTTATAATATTATATAAATCTAAACATGATCAAATAGAAAATAACACAATGAAATAAGCATATCCTAGTTTAGAAAATACGTTGTGGCGAAGTAGCGCCATACTGTGGGTGATTTCTGATCTATATAGTACTCAATCTATAATAGTATAATATATCAATTATGTATTTATATACATAGCAAGGAATTGGAATAAACTAAATTATTTTCCTTATCAACTTATATATATGAAGAACTACTAGTTAAAAAAAGTAAACTTACATACGTAATACTATCTACGCTTTTGCATAAGAATAAATTAAATTATAAATAAAACAAATTTAATACTATATTTTAATTTATACAATTAATGTGCTTTTAGTTAAATAAATTAATAATTTAACTGATGCCATCTCCGGAATAATTTACAGATTTGTAATTTTATTGAACGTAAAATTAGCACTCAATTTGCATTTAGTTTTAATAAGGTCGTAATTAGAAATTTTTATGGGTGAGTCTTTGAATTCGTAACATTTTGATATATTTTATTAATTTATATATAATATATATAGTACTAAATACAATATATTCATAAATTCTTTAATGAAGCTAATTATTAGTGCTATACATTTTGACTGAACTTAAAACATGAAACATACAGAATATGTAATTAATGTTCAAAATAGTTTATGTAAACACGTAATTTTTACAATGTAATCGGATTAACCCATTTAACATTAATAACTTTTTTGACTAAAATTTTATATCGAAAACTTGTGTATATATTAAAAAAATTCATAATTTCCTTTCTCTTTACTATAAACAATACGATGTTTTAAATACTTTTCTATATACAAAATTTAGATAAAATTCTGCAAATATTTAATCCGACAACAAATAAAACCAATATTTTCGAGTTCATGCTGATTACATTTTCAGGGGGGCCCCAGCCTGACTACGGCCCTGAGCTTTAAAGATTATGTTTGATAACGAGTCTAATTTTTAAGAATTTCTCTCTGAAGTCGGAACAAGCAGGGATCCCGATTCCATTAAACTTGATCTTTTCTAAATATTTTGGAGTTCGTAGATTAGTATAAGCCAGTGTTTCTCAAAAGCGTTGTTCGCGGCGGTTTATCAAGTGGTCTACAAGATCATCACCAAATTTCAGGAAAAAAAAAATTGAACTAGAAATTGCAGGCGTAGCTAGAATTTAGGTTCGTGCGAGATTTAAGGAATTTCTCATAAATATTACTTGTTATAAACCTTACTTTACGGCGTTTCGTGAAAGATTTGAATCCTCTGAATACACCCGTGCTGTCTACATTGCTTATTATTATTTTATTAAATTACTGATGTCATTTTCATTGTAAATTTGACAAAAGCCGATGTGCTTTCACCTCTCTTTATCGAATAGCTTCTCTAAAATTGCTGGCTTCCAGGTGGGTCTGGCAATCAACAATATTTAAAGAACATGATCGGACAGTTTAGACATTTCTGCAAAGTTTTCAAGATTAAGTTTAATTTACCGGTTAAAATTAACTTCCCGCTAATTGTTTCAGGATGAATGATCCTGCCAGAAGCTCTTAAATATACGCAATATAAGCCTACCAATAATCCACTACACTCTTTCAGGGTTACTTTGGATATGTCTTTACTTGGGAGAGATGGGGAGCGGGGATTAGTAGGTTAGGCTATTAAGGCATATTAGCCTGGTGCAGCTTTAATTCAAACTGACTTCGTTTTTTAATGGCGTGAGGAGAGCCGAGGTAGTCCCGCGGAAATAAATAAAGGAATGCTTAAAGTGGTCCACGAGTGACCAAAGTTTGAAAAACACTTCTCTAAACCTTCGATCCCATCTCATATCATCCCTGAGTGATTCAGGGGGGCAAAACTGGAAACAGATACCATGGCAAATCAGGTTGACGTTCCTGTGATGTGTAATACAGGGGTACTAAAACAGCATCTTCTAGAATTGCTAGTTCTGCCTAAAGTAAAGATGTTACTCCAGTCAAATGACAGTAATACCGGGCAACAGGAGCAAATATAAACAATATAAATCGCAACTGTACCGGCGAATGTTCCGGGCTAGCGGACTTCACTGCCATTTTACGATCAAAGTAGGGGAGAGAAAACCCAAAGCCAGAGCAGAAATATAGTTCATTCGATAAAGCTATCGCGTAAAACTTCAATTTATCCTTTACTAGACTTGACAGTTTGTTCTTCAAAGGGAAATAGTCAGTTCAATTCACGATTCAGTTTTATGTTTTGCTTATTCACGAGTTTTAAAGTAGTGAATTGATGTCATTTTTCTCAAAGGCTATTCTATACAAGCATGGGCAACAAGTTAACATTTGATACAAGAACAGCTGTTTCACTAAATTAGTGAACCTTAGCTGGAGCCGTCGTGAAGCTTATTTGTGTGTATGTGTGCCCATCAAGAAATTTAAATTCATAAACAACCTCATTTTTTGCTTTATGTACAACGTATTTTCTACTTTTACATTCTGTGTAAAAGTATACAAACCTTCACGAGTATTGATATCGAAATTACCTTTTTCTGATTAATACATTTATTGTCATTTCCCATGCCTTTGTAGTTTGTAAGAGTAAGTAAACCTTTCTGATAAAGAGGAACACCCCTTTACTTCAGCGCATGTTGCTGTGATTATGAAAATAGACACATGTTAAAAAAAAACTATACACGCATGTTTCACAATATTATGTTAATATTGCTACTTATGTATTGAAATTAGATTAACTAGTTTTGTCTCTCTAATCTATTTTATACTAGTATATTGGCGTGTGTATCAATGAAATCGGGACTATAAATTAGTGGTTCCCAAACTTTTTCAAGCCTCTTTTATAGTTGCCAAGTAATTCTTGACCTCCTTTTATAGTAACCAAAAGGTCTGCGCTACCAAATGTCCGTCGCCGTCCATTTACCTTAATGAAAGCATTTTAACGAGTAAAGAAAACACATTAATATAAGAATTATATTATATATTTTACACATGATTATCTTATGTGTTATATATATTAGTATATGTATAGATATAGACATTGTTATTTTTTCAACGAACCCATCAGAACTCCAAGACATGGTACAGGAGCTCTCAACTAGAAGTAAAGAAGTTGGACTCAAGATGAACCTACAAAAAACTAAGATCATGTTCAATAATTTCGTAGAGGAAACAAAAATACAAGTTGACAACATTGAGCTAGAAATTGCTGATTCATATATTTACCTTGGCCAGCTGATTTCAATGGATGGCAACATTATGAAAGAACTCAACAGACGTATTAAACTTGGCTGGAGTGCATTTGGAAGAAACAGTTTTATCCTGAAGGGGAAATTGCCTTTGTGTCTAAAAAGAAAGGTCTTCAACCAGTGTGTATTGCCAGTCCTCTCTTATGGATCAGAGACATGGAGTCTAACAGTTGGAGCAATACGAAAGTTACAGACAACGCAAAGGAGCATGGAGAGGTGCATGCTTGGAATAACTAGGAGAGATCGAAAAAGAAACACTTGGGTGAGAGAGCAAACTAGAGTAGAGGACATCATTGTTAAAGTAAAAGGGCTGAAATGGCGATGGGCTGGGCATATTGCAAGAAGAACTGATCAACGATGGACAACAGAAATTCTGAACTGGATTCCAAGAGACCACCGAAGACCTAGAAAACGTCCTCAAACTAGATGGGTGGATGAAATAAGAAAACAGGTTGGGGTGACGTGGAAGCGAATTGCTCAGGATAGACTTGTGTGGAAAGCATTTGGAGAGACCTTCATCCAGCAGTGGATAGATAATGGTTGAATATGATGATGATGATGATATATATAAAGTTAACAACCATTAGTAGAATATTGCAATATGTGTAGCCATGTTGAAATATAAAAGCGTTGGAAATGTTTGGTATGAATTCTCTTATAAAATAATCGCAATTAAAAATAGATACGGCGACCCCCAGAAACCTGTTCGCGACCCCCAGGTTGGGAACAACTGCTCTAGATAAAACAGTTGCATTTGAGTGTGTCCCCAGGCACGTGTACAGGGTACAATACACGTGACTGAAAGAAGAAATCACACACCGGTTTTTTCCAGTTGAGCTTCCCGAATTTTAAAATAACAAAGGAAGCATGTATGTGTATTGATATTATTATAAATTGTCCATGCGGAAAATTATACTGGGTAAAATATGGTAATGTGCTTGCCAATCCGCCATATAATTTCACATATCTTGCAGCTATATTTTTCTAATGAGCTAGTTCGCTATCAGATAATGTTTTCAGCTAACGTTCTCTGTTTTGAAACATCGCATCCAAAAGCTAAACACGACTTTCGAAACCGTATGCACGGTCTCATTTTGCTTGGCGCAGAATGACTATTGTCCTTGCTTGGCGCAGAATGACTATTGTCCTTGCTTGGCGCAGAATGACTAGTGTTGTCCTTGCTTGGCGCAGAATGACTATTGTCCTTGCTTGGCGTAGAATGACTATTGTCCTTGCTTGCGCAGAATGACCATTGTCCTTGCTTTGCGCAGAATGACCATTGTCCTTGCTTTGCGCAGAATGACCATTGTCCTTGCTTTGCGCAGAATGACCATTGTCCTTGCTTGGCGCAGAATGACCATTGTCCTTGCTTGGCGCAGAATGACCATTGTCCTTGCTTGGCGCAGAATCACCATTGTTGTCCTTGCGCCATAAAAATACAACCAACTAACCAATACAGGTTTCGATTTGTTGTTTAAGGAAACTGAAAAAAATCACGTGTATAATCGACGTAAAGTAAAAAATAAGTAAAATTAATTTGGATACTCCTAGCTTAATGAAATCGTGAATAACAGGGAGCAATGCACCATTAGTTTTCTGTATTATTATACGTCTTCGCTGTTTATTAGGTAATATTCTTATACCAAGTCGAGCTTTTTTTTCAGTTATTCTATGTATTGAATCGTACGTAGCATTTTACTTACAAATTCAATTGCCACAATCACGAAAAATAGTATTTAAGTTGTATTAAAAGAGCTGGAAGCTTTTAAGGTGGTCTGGTATTTGTAGTTGCACATATCCTTTTTGCCTTCCGTTTTGAATTCGATATACACTTTCCTACATTACAATATAAGACACACTTTGTAGGGTGGGGCAATTTCTGTAGAGGATGACACTTAGGATGCTATGCTCTTGGTTGAATATTATATGTAATTGGGCTATAATTTTCTAATGGAAAGGGGATAAACATATTTTGGAGAGGGGAAGTTGAACAAATATAAAATGGCTGCTGAAGGGGTGAATATCGCTCGTTTTGTAAACGTCTGTTTAGTTTTTCGCGATTTAATGTCCCGTCTGCTTTTTTATAGTTCACACATAATACGTGCTTTTTTGTATTTGTTTATTTACACGAATATAGGAAACAGTCGACATTTATTATTTATCATTCGCATGGACTTTCATCTGGCCTTCAATGAAATCAAACGTGAGTAATGTGTCTTACTCAGATGCTGTAAAGCTCAAATGGGTAGGTGAGGTGGAGAGAGAAAATAAGGTTGATTTAGCGTTCTAAAAGTTGTACTTTCAAAACAAAGGGGTAATTGGTCATCGATCTTCTGATGAAGTTTTGCACGCATTAGAGCGAAACGTTAAGGGTAAATAAAAACTACGCTTAGCACGTTGCGTAAAACTCGATCGATGATATGATGACTATGGATTGTGCGAAAGCCGTTGTAAGAGTATGGGTGTCTTTTGCTAATATGCCGCACCATTGGCATGAAAGAAGATTAAAAATGCTAAATAATTTTTCGTTATTACTATTCCATTTGTTCCAGTGTACTGAATTTAAGCTGTATACTCTTTTTTCTTCCACAGTTACTAATTTTAAAATTCTTTTGAATTTCGAAATCAGCAAGAAAGAGATTTTCTATGTTATAGAATCTGTTCATTTCAAATGGTTCATACGTTTCCGAAAGAAGAGTTTATTTTTTTTAAAAAGCTTTTGTTAAGCCTAATATTAATATTGTATGCTAGGGTGTTAATTATCGGTACATATTAATTATCGGTAGCATATAAGTTTCAATGTGTGATTTATTTATATATAGTGTATTCTGGAAGATATTTTCTGATTTGGGTAGCCCTATACTATTAGCGATACTAGATTTAACATTCAGACATCATATGTTGTAAAACCTCCATAACGGACGCTTCCGAATAGCGGACACTTCCCGAATTCCCAGTTCCAATTGCTTGCTATACCTTAATACTCCCGAATAACGGACACTTCCGAATAGCGGATGGGTTTTTCTCACGTACCGAGATGTCGTCAATTCAGATGTTTTTCTGTATCTATATTAAGATTCATTGTATACAAATCCACAATACAAATAAAATATTAATACGTATTCTATCCTTCACTGTGTTTCTGAATATTATCTTATCTAACTTACTACTCTACGTATTTTAATGTTTTGAATAGAGCAACTTTTCTTTGAGCAAACGATTTTAGGCAAACTGCATAACAAAATGGAACCTTTGTTCAAACAGGACTTCCTTGCTAAACGAAATAGTAGAAATTCTCAGTTTTCTATTTCTTTTTAGTGATGGTTCTGTATACATTACCGTTAAGCTTTAGCCCCGAGTGTAACACATTCAATTTCTAATCAATAGACTGCTTAACTCGCAGGCGGAAGCATCGAGCTTCATCGGAGAAATTCGTTTCGATAAAATGAAATGAAATAGTGTGCAAACGAAGCTATTTATAGTTTGCTTTATAGTTATTCCGTTGGACAGTTCTGTTTCTAAGGAAGTCATGAGCGAACTTAGTACTAAGTTTTCTGTTTTTCTTTCCGTTCAGGCGCGTTTCTTCTCTACTAGATCCCCATCTCACCTTCTATGACGGATGCATCATGAGAAAGGAGACGTTGTAAGCGATGATAGAAAAAAAAAAGGGGTGTAGGGTAGGATGAAAAAAAAAGGGTGCGTTGGAAGAGGATGCGAAGAGACATAGAATTCTCCTAAAGACATTGTTAGGTGAACGATTGCTGCTCATCACCTATTGCCGTGCCTTTCGGTCCAATTTGTCGACGGAAGAAATTGCATTTTTATCACCCTCCATTTCGGCGTAGAAGTCCTTAAAATGAAAAACATGCGTGGAATGAAAGCCACTTTCGAGAGACGTTATTTGTTTGGGTCGCGATAAACTCCCAGGGTTTTTCTAAGAAAATTTAAATCTTATTTTCCCCTTCAGGAACAAGTTTTTTTTTTTTTTGTCATTTATTTTCGGGGACATTTCGACATCGGATTCAGATAATTCTTCGGGCCTTGAATAGAGTTTAGTAATTGGCAATATCGTAATAAACGTAGTTAAAGATATTCAAGAAAAATTAACTACCGGTTTCTTCGTATTCTTTTACTATTGCGTTAATGTAGTAATGTAATATTCCTCATGCCAAAAAGCATCCGTAATGCACACACACAAATAACTAACGTTGTCACCATCGTTTATGTGATATATAGTCACACACTTGTCGTGTCAGTATAAGAGCTTCGCCAGCTGTTGGAAAGTTTAACAGGCTACGACATCGGTTTTGCAAAGTTTTTCTTTCTTCAGGATTTAGTGTTGAAAAATACATACGATCTACCTCTATTTGCTTTTGCATAGTATTAGGACGTATTTCTTAAAAGTCTCCCTATTTGGAATTAGTAGTATTATTTTAATTTTACTCTTGCTTGGAAGAGCTAATTTTATTTGAACATTATTTGCTTGTTTTCAAATAATTTTTAATTAAAAATTGATTTCTTACTGTATTTGAACAAGAAAGTACATGACAGGGTCGTTAGTTTAAAAGACTGACAGTTAACAATACAATACCTATTGGAAACGATATTTTCGTTTGTATTTTGTAGACTTAACCAGTTCTGAAGTTTTATTATATTATTATCATCTGAGACGGAACCGTTTAGTTAAAGGGACCTCCCAACCACGGCATATTTTTACAAATCCAAGCTTACTGAGGAAGTGAATTTGACTTAAAAGGGAACCGTGTTGCATGTTGGTCGCATCCAAAACCGAGACATGGCACATTCAATAGTCACTTAGGCCCTAAATAATAGTCTGTAATCAAATTTCAGTAAAACTCATCGATTTTCAAAATCGACTTTTTTCCAAATGTGGTTGCTCTTACTTGTTGGGTTTCTCTGGTGTTTTAGGACGCGCCAACGTAATGAAATCGCCAAATCACCAATAAGCCTAATCGATTAAATTTTCACTGTTCGCTAAACAAATCTCTCCCTCTCTCTGTAAATAATAATAATAATAAACAATGAAAGTTTAAAAAATAAAAACTGGTTATGAAACTATGAATTTGGCGTTTCGTGAAAGTGATATTGAAGGTCGAAAAAGCTTACTCTTTGGACCAAATTTTCCATTCTGTGCCCCTTAAATAACTGAACATTTTCCTTTTACACACACACACAACCTCTGGACAAAAGTATGGAATACTTGTATTTTTTATTTAATTTTAGAGAAAAGGGGCCTGTTTTAACCCCGTTTTGATCGGCTATTTGCAATCAAACAAAATGCATTATAGGCGTGGATAAATTAGACACAAATTAAGATAAATTTCATTTCAAAAGGTTTATTTAATCAAAAGTTACATCCAAATCCCTGAAGCTGTACAGGACTAAAAATATTGAATACATTAAACCTTTGGTCAAAAGTATGGAATAAAAGAAGAAAACTACAAAACTAACCACTTCATCGCGATTTAACTTCTCAAATTTTGTGGTGACGTCATTCATCATGACGTGTTACGGATATGTAAATTACAGCTACGTAAATCAACACCAGCGCCACGATACTTTTCATTACAATGGCACCTACGAGAAAATTAACGCAAGCCACGAGAGCTCTTATTATTGATAAGTTTAATAAGGGAGAAATGCAAAAAACAAGTGCCATTAACCTTAGTTGTTCCAAAGAAACTGTTTCTAAAATTATAGCAAAATTTAAACGACTGAAGGTGTCAGAAACCAAGGTGGAAGTGGGCGGCTAAGAAAAACGATTGAGTGAGATGATAGAAATTTGATAAAGATTGTCAAAAAGATATTTTCTTCATCACGAGAGAGAAATTCATCTTGGAAGAATAAAGGAGCGGATGTTTCTGATAATACAGCAAAGAGGAGACTAAAAGAAAAAGGTTGCAGGTTTCGTAAAGATCAAACAAAACCATATATATAACGGACAAGCAGAAGAGGGTTCGTCTTACATGGGCGAAAAAACAAGAATTAGTCCATAAGTGATTGGAATCATGTTCACAGATGAGTTGAGGATTTGTCTCGGGTATGGAGATAACTGTGGACACAGATCTCCATATAGAATTATCTCCGTACACGTTTACAGGCAAAACAATGAAAGATTTCATCAAAACTGTCTTTGAGGATCATCAAAATTTCCAAAAGGCATGATTTGGGGTTCAATAACAGCGAAAGGTGTAGGTGAGATGGCTATCCTAAAAAGAATTGTTAACGCGATACATATTTGGATATTTTGAACCATTTTGTGACGAAAACTACAGAAGAACACTTTGGTGATGATGATGACTACATACACCAAAATGATAACGCATCATCTCACATGGCCAAAATAATCAAAGCTTACTATGCAGAAAGGGTATTACATGTTTAAACTGGCCTACCAATAGTCCCGATAGCAAGCCGATAGAAAATATTTGGCTCACACTGAAAAAAAACGTAAGCAAGAAGAAATCAACCATCATTGATGAATTAAAAGCTGCTGTTCAAAAAAGTTGGAGAGAAATCGATCCCTATGGATGCGAAAGGCTTGTTTCATCATTACCAAGGAGAATTATGGGCGTAATTAAAGTAAAAGGAGGGCCTACGAAGTACTGAGTACCATTGTACCATACTTTTGTCCCAAAGTTTAATGTATTCCATACTTTTGTCCCTGCACAGCTTCTGGAATTTTGATGCAACTTTTGATTAAATGAACTTTTGAAAATGAAACTTGTCGTAATTTGTATCCAATTAATCCATGTCTATAATACATTTTTAATGCAAATAACCAATCAAAACGGGGTTAAGCCTTCAAAATTGTCGCCAAATATCTATGCTAAAAGTTCATTTTTCATATTAATTTTTTTACACGGTTTGAATTAACTGAGACTTTATTTTTATCCGTTAAATACGACGATCCTTCATTATTTTAGACTTCAAACCTGTTTTTGCTCAAATACAGTGCGATTAAAAAATATCAAATCTGGCGAAAAGGGTGTCTTTTTTGAATTTCAAATATTCGTAAAAAATTGTCACATCATTTTAGCAGACAAATTATTACATATTCGTGATCAGGAAGTCAAGCACTATCATCTCCCATAGGTCTGATCTCAAAGTGCAGTGAACAGCGAAAGGGGTTCCCTTGTTAGATTAATGCGGCCCTCTAACATTAAAAGCTATCTGCAATATACGAAGGCCACGGGTTCCTCACCCCTGATCTAAAGACGATAACCGAAATCACTCGACCGCTACATCGTTGCGATTTGTGAATTATATAGTATATCTTAGCGATACGATGTAGGAGAGGGCTATTAACAAGCTACATGGATTAATCCTTTTTTAAACTGATGGATATGTATTCGTCAGCGGTTTTAAAATACATGTCTGGCGTCACTGGAGGAAATGGAAGAGGCACTGGAGACATCAAAAAACTGTCTAGTGATGTGTAACGCTGATAGTTTTGCGTAAAATAAACATGATTAGCGGCAGTTAATGACTCGAAGATAACAAAATACTGAGAACTTAATAATCGGAGTAATTTTTAAAAAGCAACGATTGTACAATTAAGTCTTTAAGAATTAAATTCCCTGTTTGCTAAGTCAAGTTGTGAGGCTATGTAGTTATTTAGATATTAAGATTGAAAGGCCCTGCGTCGGTGCAGTGGTGACGCTTTCGCTTAGAGTACTGTTAAACCGGGTTCTACACCCAATGGTGCCAAGCAAAACAATTCTTACTCGACTGTAGTCCGGGGTTTGGTTCCCTGGGCCTTAAGAGGTTCAGATTCCTCGGAAAACTGTAGGTCCTGACAATTCTTTACTGTACCTTCACCCCTAGGACACAAATGAAATAAAGACTAATATATTTGTAATAAATGAGACACTATCCTGGCCCGGATTTTCTTTACGAAAAGCTCTAGTCTAAGATTATACGTGGGTGTGTCAAAAATTATTTGCCTTAATCCCCACCCCCCCAAAAAAGAACTTGCCCCGGTAACTTTGTGTTTAGTTTGGCAATTGTGTTGCCCCTGAGAAGGGTAATAAATGTCTAGTAAAACGAAATGGATGTTAAACATATAAAAGAACTAGGATTATTATACTAAACAAAAAAAATTATGCTCTGTGCAACGGTTGATAGGAATTTCTTATTCTGTTGGTACTATTGTTTTTCACAATAAAAACAAAATTGTAGTGGAAAAAAATATGGTAAGGGATGAGAAGGACCCTATATATACCCTGTGTGTCTGCCTGCCTACCTATCTAGAATAATTCAAACATTAACCGTGTTAAATATGTGATTATCTTCTGAAAGAATTCATGATGGTATTTATGGCTTTTCATGATCTGAAGGTATTGTAAAATTTTTGCATGATTTGTATGTGCGAGAAAATCCTCATTACACACATGCACTTTCTTAAAATTGTACGCTAAAAATTATTTTTTTTCTTTACAAACGGTCCTTACTTTGTCATTGACTAACGCAGCGGTTTTCAAAATTTTCGGGACGACACCTCTCCTGTGAACTTACTCCCATCTACTTATGGTTCGAAAACTGATCTCCCCTACTTTATCCAAGAAAAAAATTATTCAAAATGGTAGTTAGTATATAAACACAGATAATATTTAAACCAGCTATAGTGTATTAATGGAACGTTTAATACACTTGCAATTTCTTTTTACCGATAGCTATTTTTATTGTTAATGCGATAAATGGGTTTCATGGATTGACAGCAATTTACTGAAGTGGAGTTTTATCGCGGTTAGTAGGAATCGATTTTTTTCGACAGGAGCACATTTAAGCAATTGTATTGAAACCATGTTCACTGAAGTATGAGGTTGAGAACATAATTCTAAGTGTTTCTTGACCATTGTTCATGATAGTGGACATCTGTTAAAACTTCCCTTTTGCAGCTGATGTTCTTGATGTGATTATTTGAACATTGACTCCGGCCTGATTCTATTTTAAAGTAAGTTAAGTTCTTGCTCCAATGCACGAACTTTTTCAACATCAGAATAAAACAGAATTATTTATCGCACTATCTGAAATATTTAGGAAAAGTAATTTCTCAAATCAGTCTAAAATATCTTTTGTAACATCCAAGTTTCCCAGTGTCCTAGTTACACCGGTAGATACATGCCCTTCCCCTTTACATTCGTTTTGTCCAGTAGTTCATTCCACATAACTTTGCTGCCTCGTGGGAGGTTTGTCGGTTGGTTGATTGAATGTTTATAGCGTTAGGACAACGATGTCGTTCTGCGCCAAATGTAGTGTGTAAGTTTTTATACGTTAGATGTATAAAAGCTAAAGCTTGTAGAAAAAGAATGTAAAAATCAATATCAGAAAATTTTAAAAATGTCATGTAAGATATTATTACCCTTCACAGGGTTAACACAATTGATAAATAATGGCCAACACACAAAGCCACTGGGGCGAGACTTTTGTGAGTTTTCCTAGGGGGAATTTATTACACAATAATTTTCGGGATCCACATATTATTTGCTCAAATTAGAGCGTTTTTTATTTTTGGTGAAAGAGACGCCGTTCTCATCCTGGATTCGAATCAGGGTCCCTCCGTTGAGTGCAGAGTGTCTTCATCGCATAAAAAACTCGCCCCGGTGGTTTTGTGTGTTGACCATTATTTGGTAATTGTGTTATCCCTGTGAAGGGTAATAATATCTTATATACGGAGAAAAATGCGTTTGTTCTTGTCCTCGTTCGTCTAGCGGTCAAGACACCGCGGGCTCAACGGAGGGACCCTGGTTCGAATCCAGGATGAGGACGGCGTCTCTTTTTCTCCTAAAATAAAAAACGCTAAAAAAAAA
>QLNU02015360.1:275546226-275556301 GCA_006491805.2 Dysdera silvatica
AAAGAGTGCTGCATGTTTGCCATTTTAAAATCGATAAAATTTTGGTAAACATTCACTATTACTTACAAAAGAGTTCGAAAAGAAAAGATAGGTTGAAAGTTCATGAGACTGATATAAAAAGGTACTAAAACACGTTAGCACTCGTTGGTTGTCTGTTGGAAAGTGCTTAGAGCGTATAATCCAGCAGTGGCAACCTTTGATCAGTTTTTTTAAGGAAGAGGCCATGAAAAGGAATCAAATCACCCCACTTTCTTTCTTTACTATTCCCTCTATCAAAGTTTCTGTTGAAAATGCAGATAAAGTGAAAGAATGTAACAGCAAAAAAGCATCGCAGAATTTAAAAAGGAAAGCTCAAAATTTTGTTGATATTTCTAAAAAACTGAAAACTCCATGTCTCGTGAAGAAAGGTTGTTTTATTTTCTGTCGGAAGATATCAATAAGGCTTTCTGTTTGTTTTTATCTTATACTGTGCCTATATTTTAAAAAGCGAATGCTCAATTTCAGTCTGCGGAACCTCATATTCATATGCTAAAATCTTTTCTCTTAAAATTGTACAGTGAAATGCTAGTGAAATTTGTAAAACCAAGCATCATAAAACCATGTAGTAACAAACAGTTATTTCGACACTGGCGTAAGGTTTAAAAACACGACGTTTCGGGAGCCAACTGCTCCCTTTGTCAAGTGAAGGCATAATGCCTTCACTTGATGGAATCTCCTGGTGAAACTCTGTATTGTTTCGTTAAAATCATGTAGTGATATTTTGAAAGTTCACTATCATTAGAGGGGTAATCAAAAAGATGTTGATATCTTAATTGGAAATGGAACACTGAAAGTAATCCAAGATTTTAACATCCATGATAAAAATGAATTTTATGAAAACGTCAGAAGCTATTTCATAGCAGCATGTGACTACATGCACAATAAATTTCCTTTTGAGTTAGAAGTGTTACATCATGCAGAGGTTACACAAATATCGAATTTTGAAAATGCATCATTTTCCAGCTTAAAATATTTTACAGAAAAATTTCCTGTTCTTTTGTTCAATAATACAGAAGATGAAGCTGTTGATGCTTTACAAACAGAATTCAGTGAGTTCCAGGCTTTTAAAGTTCCACAAACTGTGAGTAATGAAGGTAGCATTGATGCACAATGGGCGGCCATAGGTAAAATAAAAAATTATACTCCTGAATTAAAATTTAAACGACTTTCTCAGGTTATGCTGTCAATACTTACGATCCCTCACAGTAATGCAGCATGCGAGAGAGTCTTCAGTCAAGTGAAGAAAATTAGAACTGACTTCAGGTCAACCATGTCTGATGACACATTAGAAAATTTACTAATAGTTAAATGCAGACAACATGTGAAATGTTACGAGAATGTATTTGACAAAAAATTTCTCAAATGCAAAATCTTGCACTACAGCATTTGTAAATTCTAAGAATTAATATTGCGTTTAATACAGTTTAATCCTCTATTATTATTAATTTAATAAATACTTAATTTCCTCATTGTGCCTGTTTTTCATAAATTATGTATGATTTTGTTTAATTAAAAAATGGTGGCCTGCCCACGCGTGCGTGATTGACTACAGATTTTTCACTTCTAGAAGTTGGCACCTATGTAACTTGCTTTTTTGAAGTTTTTGTTTTTTAAAAATAAACTAAAAATGAATTTAAAAAAGTTGTCCTTTGATTTTTTATATTTTTAAAATTTACAATTTTTGGGGAATTTAATAAGGGATTTTTCTCTGTAAAATTGTTTTCTTCTCCTTGTTGCTAATTTTGTATTGTAAAATAAATAAAATAATAAAAGTCCATGTTTATGCCTATGTGAAAATTAGTTTTTAGCATTACTTTCTTAACAAAATGTAAATACTCTGTTTGCTACATTAATATTTTCTATTGTTTTCTGTTCATTGCTGAAAATACTTCAATTGTGAAAAGAGCAATTTCATAACATTTTCTATTTTTTAGCTTCCTTTGCCTGTTAAACTTTTTTTGAAGTGTGTTTCTTTTTATAGAAATGGGTGCTACAATATAGTGGTAAAAAAATAGGGCAGCAAGATCCACATGTATTTGCCATTGCAGAAGCTGCCTATAATAGCTTGCAGACTTTAGAAAAAAATCAAGCCTGTGTTATTAGTGGAGAAAGTGGTGCTGGAAAAGTAAAGTGGTTTTCTTTAATTTTCTTTAAGCACATTGAATGTATTCCCAATATAATTATTCTTTGTTGTTATTTTTTTAGACAGAAACTACAAAATTTATTCTTCAGTATTTGTGTACAGTCACTACAAATGTATCTACTTGGATCGAACAACAGATTTTGGAAGCAAATACGATTTTAGAAGCATTTGGTAAGTTAGAGTTTTTACAGTCAATGTATCTCACATTATTAGTCGATATAGATATAATTTTTGTATTGTAAGATTAGATTTTCTGACATAATTTTTAATGGAAGTTTCTTATTTTATTAAATTTATTTTGAATATACAAGAATAGCCGGATTATTGCATAGACAAACAAGACAAATGTTTAGGGCCCGCTTTTTTTAGGGGCCTGGTGTGGTGGGGACGCAATGCTACTTTAAAATCATCGTCTATCAGACCTTATCATCTAAGTAGTATTTTTATCATGACGCAAATTTTAGAATTTCTTTCATGTACGTTGTATGCAAATATGTTACCTGTACAGTAACCCCCAACTTACATAATACGTGACGTACGTAAATTCGCAGTTATGTAATAAATCTCGAAAATTACAACTACTAGCACGTAAGTACTACAAGTCACAGCAAATGTGACGAATAGTAACAGGAAGTGATGTAGTAACAGTAAGTTTTGGGCAAGTGTCCAAAAGTCGTAACACTGAAACTGAAACCTTCTAATTAGAAATAAGGACGATCTGTCGAAATAAGAAATCTGTAAACGATCCCCCTTTTACTGGTTTTCTTATTCAAACAATATTCATGATTAAGTTGAGAAACAATTTTATCAACATTTTTTAGACATACTAATAGTAACTCCAATGTTATGACATAGTAGATGGAGAAATGTTCCTAAAGTAAAGAAGTGTTTTTTCTGCATCTGGTGGGGCATAATTCCATGATCTTCTGCTATCCGAGCGCATGCTAAACTGAGCTACAGATAACAAACACTCAATCATCTACGAATGTATTTAAAACTATATAGTGATAGATTATCGACCACATCTATCATTGATAGGTAATGATGTGGAATTTTACCATGTGTAAGTATTTGTTTTAATCTGACCTTGAATCAACTGCCAGTCTAGCACAATGGAACTAAATCTCTGGTTTCTGTAATTGTGGCATCTTAATTGAAGATTTGGTAGATGGATATCAAAGCATGAGGTGCTTAGGTACTTTTTCTTATTTATTTACACTCACAACTATATATACACTTAAAATGCCACGCAGCAACTGTAGATATCGAAGACAAGAATAGAAAAATATTTCCAAGGAGGGACTTCGATCCACTCCTTAACTAAACATAAAACAGAGGGACTATTTACCGCTCTGTACCGATAAAGTATCTTAGTCGCATGGCGAGCTAAGATTAAATAATGTTGCTCACATGGTGTGAAGCAGGGTGACACTAATTCAGCCTCAGGGCGAGGTCTCGAAGCACACAAAAATTCCAGCGTTTGCCAGTTTTGTTGCAAAATTTTAGTAGGAGGAGTTACTTGGAAGTAACGCTGCCATTGGATTAAAAGGTTTGCGCAAGCGCATAAAAGCGAATTTCAGGTGCAGTTGGGGCTTCTGGACATCATTCGGAAAGAGGCAATAATGGAGCTTAAGGAGTTGACATGTCTCGAGTCCAGACCATCTGTACTGTCAAACTTTGGAGTTTTATGATTTCTATGGTGTCAAAGTACTACTTGAGTAGTGATTTATGCTTCTGGAAATGAGACCCACATGGCATGCTATATGTAGTCCGCAGTTGATCTTTAAACTGTTGCAGAGGAAATCTTGAAATTTTAGTAAAATGGTGAGAGGTTTGAAAGAAAAAGTCACACAGGCATTGTCGATACGAAAGGAAGAGGGGGTATTCCGAACTAATCTTCGAGGGAAAGTATACAAATTTAGTTCGCTAAATTTAAGGTGTAGCATTAGACACTACATAATAAAGGTAATGGCAATAATTCAGATATAGCTACAATTTTGGTGACCTAAGACATAATTAAATGTATATGTTTACCAATTCTTTTGCCTTTCTGCTCAGATAAGAAGTAAGAGGGAAGTTTAGTTGTAGTATTGTGGTGAAATTTTTCGGATGAGGGAATAATAAAATTCTTAAAATTACTAAAACCCTTAAAATATGCAGCTGCTCTGGAAATTCATAATTTTTATGCATTTATATGCACAAATGCTAAAAAGGGCTAAAATACACAAATGCATATGCATTTGCATATAAGCTGGGTTGTACTCACGTTCATGAGTAAGGTACACATGATTCAAAGTTATTCAGTTTCATGGAGTTAATTTTCTTCCATTTTGTTTGTTATTTCTAGACTTTGTATAGCCTCTTTCTATCACTATACTATTCATATAAATATTTGTTTATAATTGATAAAAATTGCCTTAATTATTTTAGTTACAGAAAGTCACAAAAGTCTACATGCGTCATGAAAATCCAACTTTGAAAAAAAAACCCAAAAAAAAAACAGCAAGATACTGAAACGGGATTAGTAATTAGAATAAACAGTCCTTAAGAAAGAAGAAATAGCAAGTATAAAATATAAAAGAACGAAATAATTCAACAGCAAAATCATATTTATTCTTAATACTATGTCACAAAATTGTGCATACAGCTCATGTCGAAAACAAAAAATACTTTTAAAGAATATTGTCAAGGTACATAGGTATTTTGTAGGTCCTCCTTTTGAATCAATAATAGCTTGCAGTATTTTAGGCACTGAAGAAACTATATTCTGAGTAATTTCATGTCAGGCTTCTTCCAAGGCTGCTTTCAAAGGATTTGTTTCTTGCACGACATTTCCTGATACGTCTCTCAATTTCATCCCAAATATGTTCAATGGAATTGATGTCAGGTGATTGGGGAGGTGAATGGAATTGATTTGGAACATTATATAAAACCCACATCTTCGTATACCAAGCTATTTGTTTAGGATCGTTATCCTGTTGAAAAGTCCAGTTGTGTCCATGGTTTAGGATGTCCACAGATGATTGCAGATTATCCTGCAAGATGTTCAGATATTGTGTTTGATCCTTATTACCTTCAATGAAAGCCAGTTTTCTTAATCCAGAAGCTGCCATTGAAATGACAAAAAAACAAAAACAAAAAAAAACCACCCAATGAAGTGTCCGTCCTCCTCCATGCTTGACCGTTGGCAAAGGTTTTCCATTTTCATTTCTTCAGCTTTCTTTTTCCGAAGGAAAGAGAAAGGACAAGAACATAAAGATGGAAAACTAAAGGGGATGTAAAACAAATACTCAAAAATTTAAATAAAAGTTTAAAAAAAAAAAGAAGTTCCTAGTGTTTTAAAAGCTACTGTTTAATTTATCCATTTGAGTACTTAATTATCCACATTGTTTAAGCCTCCAAAGTTGAATTTTAATAAATGAGAAAATACATAATTTTGATACAATATTCATATGTTTTATCATATGTAAAATTTGTTTTTATTCCTGTATAGGGAATGCAAAGACAGTAAGAAATGACAATTCTAGCCGATTTGGTAAATTTATTCAAGTATGTTTTGACTCAAGGTACCAAATCAAAGGTTGTATTATACAAGATTACCTTTTGGAACAATCTCGAATCACTTTTCAGTCCAAAGGTGAAAGGAACTATCATGTGTTTTACCAACTTGTAGCTGGTGCTCGACGAAATAAAGATTTAAGAGAACAGTTTATGATTGGCAGTGCTGAATCCTATACTTATTTAAATCAAAGTGGGTGTGTAAAAATTGAAGGAGTGGAAGATGCTTCTATGTTTGACGCTCTTAGATTGGCCATGTCAGTACTTAATGTGCCTACAGAAATGTGTGATGGGATATTTAGTGTGCTCAGTTCCATATTATGGTTAGGCAACATTACCTTCCAAGATGTTTATGGTGAACGATCTGATTTGAAAGCACAGTATTAGGAAATAGTTATTACCTTGTAAACTTTACTTGGTTTGCATCCTGAAGATTTAACGCAAGCATCACTTCAGAGGCAGATTAATGTAAGGGGGAATGTCACAGAGATTCCACTGAAACTTAACGAGGTAAAACAATTCATATTTACTCATGAATAAGATAGTAAAGTGATTTATGAAGTTGAAAACTTTTTGGTATTTAAACAAATTTCCTCCTTAATTTTTGTTATATTCATACATTTATACTTAGAAAGTAATCCTATTTTTAACTGTATCGAAAGTTTATTCAATATAAAAAAATATAATGTTTCAAATGTTCATGGTCAAAAACTAAGTTGTGTAAACTATGGAATTGCCTTGTAATTAAAATTTCACAAAAAAATGGTTTTCAAAATTTAAGGATATTGTATAACTTTGTAAAATGGATTTTAATCTACAGTCGAATCCATTCATAACCAAGCTGAAGGGAACTGTGAAAATATTCAGTATATCCACATTGGCTGATGAATACAATGAGGGTCAAAAGAGCAGTAATGTAGAATATCTGAGTATTTATTTTTGTGAGTAAATGTGCTGGGTATTTACCCAAATTGGATATTTTAGTGGGTACTTAAAGTTTTTCATTAGGTTTAACTACTTATTTACCCACAAACAGTTTATTTATGCCATACGATGACTAAATTGAATAGTATCAAAGAGATTAAAAAAAATGTAACTCCTTACCTTAAAAAGTCAGTATTTTAAGGTGATTCATGGAATAGTTTCTGAATCTAACCATTTCATACTGCATACATATATTCATACTGCAATACAAGTATAAAAACACAATAATTACCTTTTATATCGAATGGATGTTTTCTATTTGTGTGCAATTTTTTCATGAGGAAGGAAAACAATAACAATTACTCCTTTATGAAAAATCATTATTTTAAATTAAAACAGTTTTATTTATTAATTTACAATATTAATAGTACATGCATGTATATAGCAATACTCCTCAGTATTTTATCGTTGGCAAGATTCTATTCATCTGAATCGGAAAGTAATTCAGGCTCTTCATAATCAGAATCACAAGAGCTTGGTTCATCTTCAGATTCTTCTGTTTCTGAATCAGCTTCTCTATTTTTCAGTTTTCATCTCGGCTTCTCTATTTTTCAGTTTTCATCTCAGCTTCTCTATTTTTCAGTTTCCATCTCATCTTCTAACTGGCTAAACTCCCAAGATGAAGTACTTCTATGGAGCTCATGCTCATCTAATCTTGATCTTGGAATAGGTTTTTGATTTAGCAATTTCCAATTATATGCCAACTAGGTTAATTTTGCTACCTTTTCTGATTTCAAATGATATTTCTTTTTTCTGTGGATCCAGCTAAATGTGCTAAATATTCTTTCAGTGGTGGTTAATGTTATTGGTGCACTTAAGATCCTAATGGTGACTTCCACCAATTTATTTGTCCCTCTCAAACCTTTCCACCATAATATGGGGCTCATGATGTCAACTCCTTCCCATATGAACTTCCTTGCCCAGAGTCCATCTTTGTTTCTGTAATTTGCCAAATCTGTTCTTAATTGTATAATATTTAGCCCCGTGTGTTGTCCCACATCGCAAATGAAACTTATTGCCTCAATTAATTGAATAGGACTTAATTTGCAAGCTAATGAAGTCATGTTCAAGAGATCTGCCGCTAGATGAATATGTCTTAAGTTAAACTCTTTCCTTTCTATAAATTCCTTTAATATCAATTGTTCTTCAGCTTTTTGCAATGGGGATACTGGCATAGTTTATTTAAAGTAGTCTGAAGGTTTTCAAATTTAGAAAACACTAAAGGTATCTGTGGCTCATTTCGCTGAACTTTATTAAACAAATCCACTATTGGTTTCAGAATGGCGACCATTTTTATTCTATACGAACCCAAAACACACCATCATTAAGAAGTTTCTTCTTTAGTGCTATAGACAACTTTGCTTCTGCACTCACAGCCAGAGTTTGAAGTACAACTTTATTTATGAGCAAACTTTGGAAGTAGGACAAATGGCTACCCCATCATGTGTTTCTCTCAGAAGCTTTAAAGATATAGTAACTTGTTTCTCTTTTTCAAATAAACTTCAATTTTTGAATAATAAATTCAATAATAAACTTTAATTATTGAATAATGCTCGCAAGAGATGACTTTGCATAGCTGTTTTCACAACATCTATTGCACTTGTCAGGAATAATTTGATGGATTGGCATCCTAAAATATCAGAGCACAATATCAGGGCACAATGTGGGGAAATTGGTCTTTTAGAGACCTAAAAGCTGCTCTCCTATTTGCAACATTGTCTCCACTAACTACAAAGAACTTCTGAAAATTGTGTTTTCCATAACAATTGATATTTGTTGAGACAAGGAGGTAGCATTGTGTTTATTTGCTTTTGCCATAACAAAATCAATTAGAGTGGTTCTGGTGTTGAGATTATGAAATTAATTACTGACTCGTTTTGTAAGTTGGACCAGCCATGACGTTGTAAGTGCAAATGTTTAGAATTCTGTAACTGACAACCAACTTCTGCTTGCATTTCTGTATACTGACCATCCGAGTAGGTTGAGCCCAAACGAAATCTAGATGGCAATATATAAGCAGGTCGAATTTTTGTGAAGAACTCAATCCATAGTGGATGATCTACCAGTGATATTAAAGATCCCGTGACGAAAATGGCTTTGGCCAGAAACTGATTTAACATTTCCTACGAAAAACAACAGAAGAAAACAGTATTAGGCACAGAAATGTGTTCAAATATTCAATTATTTTACATTAAAAAAAAAAGACACTAACGTCATATATATTTCAAATATAAAATTTATTCCTTAATGACAGATGTAATAAAAGCATAGGCCCTATATAAAAGTTTAAATACTTCAAAATTATGAATACACTATTGAATTTTCCATTTCCATGAGCGATATCACGGGTAACAGTTAGTATTTAATATAGGCCTAGTTGTGTATCTAGAAACTGTCATCTTAATATTGGCACTGAATATAAAATGGAATTTTAAGATAACATGTTATGTCATCAGAGCAAATATAGCATTTAAATAGAAAATTGTTCATAAGTATCAGTATATGATAAGTCTTCGGTCTTCCTAGTACTATTGTCACAGTATATGGAGATGTATCCTCTCCAATATGTATATAATACTACAAATTTGCCTTTGTTCCAATACCCAACACATGTCCACAGCGGACATCTGTTGGGTATTGGAATGAGGGCAAATTTGTGGAGAGTGTTTTGAAAAAGATTTTTATACACACTATGTAATGGGCCATCCAAATATATATGTATTTTAAGTTTAACATCTGGTTGCGATTTTCCCAAAATTGCAGGGCAAGTCCATACTTTTTGCTTTGGGAGAGGTTGGGGCTTCGAAACGTTTAGCACTGGGCCTATCTTCATTCCCCCCCCCCCTCTCCCAACAATCAGTTGGTGGTGACGGCAGTGTTCCTACTTTAATCTTTTAATTAATGAACAGTGTTTTGGTGTCACTTCATATTATACACACCCTTTCTCGCTGTTAACTTATGTGTTTGGACCCCGCGACTTCTTTCGTGGTAGTCGCTATGTTGGATTAAATTTTGCAACTGAAATATTGAAAATGTGCTTATGATATGGCTTTACCATTATTTTCCTTTTCATTAAAAAAAATCCCACTGACTTGCCAAGTGTGGAAGGGCCTACCTGGCTGTCTGCCAGATATATTGCATTTCATCCAGTATTTTATTAGGTTAGGTTATATGAGGAATTCAAAAGGTATTTATATTTGAGATATCCATATTATCTATAAATGATGATAAAATAGTAGAACTTTTCTCAGTCTCAAACCGTGAAGCGGAGGAGAAATCTGAGCATGCTGATGGTGTACATAAAGTCATAGGCCTGTTTTCATAAATACTGTGTCTAGATTCAGGTTCATC
>QLNU02015360.1:275556401-275570533 GCA_006491805.2 Dysdera silvatica
GTTGACAATATTATAATAAAAAATTAAAAAAAAAAACACTTTTTCTCTTCATCCTTTCCTTTTCTGTGGACGTGGCAAAAACATGACAATACGAAAATACAGGCAACATCAAACACTATAAAAATGTTGAACATAACAAGAACTCAGAAAAAACACAAAACACAATGATTTGGTCAAACTCTTTTTAAATTCAATATACGAGGGCGAATCAAAAGTCTTTGCCCCTATTTTTGATTAGCCAAAATAAGGTACATACAGGTAATTACAAATATACATACTATTTTATGTATCTTACACTATTTTTTCACACAGTCCCCACACCGGTTCAGATATTTGTCCCATCACAGCACTAAATTTGGGACGCCCCTGTGGTAGAATTCATCTGGCTGACTGTGGAACCACCGTCAGACTGCTGTCTTGGCTTCGAATGATTGGCAAGCGAAGGATTGCTTCACTGAATCATCTACAACGGTATGCCGAGGACGGTGGAAGTTTCCTGGACAGTAATGTTACTGGCGATAAAACGCAGATACTGCATTTCATGCCGGAACCAAAGCAGCAGAGCATAGCGTGGAAACATCTGGGTTCGCCTGCGACAAAAAAATTCCGTTCAGTGCCATCTGTTGGGAAAGTGATGTTAACGGTCTTCTGGGATCGCCCTGAACCGATCCTGCTGGATTTCATGCCACAAGGTGCAACCATTAATGCCGACAGTTATGGTTCCACACTGTCACGTCTACGGGCTGCCATCAGGCGAAAGCGCTGAGGGATCCTCAATGTGGACAACATGGTTATCCTCCACAACAATGCGAGGCCACATGTGACAATCAGAACTGCCGACAAGCTCTGGTCATTTCATTGGGAGAGTCTGGACCTCGCCCCTTGTGATTTCCACGTTTTAGGTCTGCTGCAGAAGTTCCTGGCAGGACAGCGATTCACGTGCAACGATGAAGCCAAGACAGCAGTCTGACGGTGGTTCCACAGTCAGCCGGACGAATTCTACCACAGGGGCATCTCAAATTTAGTGCTGCGATGAGACAAATGTCTGAATCGGTGTGCGGACTATGTGGAAAAATAGTGTAAGGTACGTAGAATAGTACGTATATTTGTAATTACCTGTATGTACCTTATTTTGGTTAATAAAAAATAGGGGCAAAGACTTTCTGATTAAGCCCTCATTACCTTGAGGCAGTATCCCCCATCCCTTACTATCCCCCAACATTTCTCTCATCCAACCCTCTCCCCTTCCCTCAATTTATCCCTGTTTTCCCATTATTTCACTCCCCCCCCCCCTCATCCCATCCCACTTTCCCTTTTTTTTCCAATTTATTTCTCCTTATTTCCTCTCCTCCCAATAACAATAATTAAAAAAATCACAGTGCCAATTTACCAATAGCATACATAATGAGTCAATTAATAACAATTTAAAGAAATACATAAAAAATTTATGGTATGTTAATGGAAGGATGTTAAGAGCCAAAAGTTAGAAGATAACAGGGTCCTGTTTGGACTCAGTGCCATACTACTGTGAAAATAGGTAAGTACATATACTTCTTTTGAATGAGGCCAAGGAGAGGATTTTTATAATTTCTACTGGAAGAACATTCCACGTAGATGGAGCAGAGTATCCTCGTCGACGTTTGGAAAATTCAAGGCGGGCTTTAATCGGAATAAAGTTGGAGCTATTAGAGGTGGGATATGTACGTGTAGGAGTTCTTAGAGGGATGAGTTAATTACAGTGGTTGTAATTTATTCTATGAAACATAATTGGGAGGACTCTCATCATGTAAATTTCACCAATATTCAGCAGCTTGTGATTTTTACGAATATCAAAATTGCAGGAGAACGGTATGGAATTGTAAACGATGTTTATGTATTTATTTTGAAGTTTTACTATGTTGGGAAAATGAATCCGATTCTCAAACAGGCTTACAGTAGTTCAAGTGAGATTCGATTAAAGTGTGATATAAATGGACCAAAATATTTGAAGGTAAAATGTATTTAATTTTATTAATCGCTCCAATATTTCTACTAATTTTTAGGCAAATGTTTTTGAGATGCTCTTCCCAGCTTAAGTTCGATTGAAGCTTAACAACCAGGAAATCTACTTCTTTGGAGAGCGATACATGTTCACTATGAATGTTATTTTATAGGGAACTTTTTTTTTTTTTTGTAAAAAGAAAATTTTTTATTGGTATTTAATGTTAAAACATTTTTAGCAAAAAATTGCGTGATGATAGGAAGACAGTGGGTCACATTTCTTAATAAAGTATGACGGAAGAAGATTGAAGTGTTATCAGCATAACAGATAGTTTTAGTATTAATGTCAAGATCGAAGATGTCATTAATACAGAAAATAAAAAGCAATAGGCCCAAAATTGACCCTGTGGAAAACCACATCTATGTTGTCTGATATGTGAGACTTGGTCATTTAGTTTAACCATTTGAATTCTGCCAGATAAAAAGTTTTGCAGCAAAGATAAACCTAATCCCCTGAAATCAGCAAGAGTTAGTTTGTGAATTAATTGGTCATGGTCACTTGCTTGTCAGATATGATGTGATAGTGTGGGAAGGATGACCACTGCATATTATTTCCTGCTGTCATTGGCATTAGTCCCTAGGTCAAGTCCTTTCCAAGTGGGTCACAATTTCTTGTTTTATAGTTTCTTTCTTTTCCTTTATCTGAGGAAACTTATAGCATGTGTTTAGCTACTTTCATATCGCAAAGCTTTTAAAGTATAAGTACACCTGTATTATATATTAGTAAGTGGCATTCAGTTCTTACCCATGTATCTTTAAATCATTCCCAGCATATGGATTCTATACCTAAGAAACTTAATTACCACAAGATTTTAAGCCTGATTTATTTTCTAACAAAATAAACAGTTAAATTAGTATGGGGTACTTTTAATATTTTATATTTTAAATATTCAAGCATGAAATTGGCTTGAAAGTCTTTTTTTTCTTTACATAAAAAAGATTCAAGTATTAAATAAGTGTATACGGTGTTAATGACATTTTTCTATCTGTAATAAATAGATTTGTACAAATGGACTTTTATATGAAAGTTTTGAGCTTTATGGCGCAAGGATAGCATGTGTCATGCTGCACTGAGATCTACAATTTTCCAAGAAATCCAAACCTCTGAAGGCCTAGAAAACCAACCTCCAGATTATAGTGAGCAGTTAGCTTCTTTTTTTTTTGCGCAAATGGGAGTTGAACTTGAGATAACCATACGCTAGGCGAATGAGTTACCACTGCACCACCACAAGGCCTTTATGTAGATATACATGGCCATAAACTTTATATAGATTAATTGCAAACCTCATAAAATAAAATACAGTTTTGAAACACATGATAGCAACTGTACTAATGCAATGGGTGATAATACAAGAACCAGATACAGTAATTTAATATCATATGCTGCTGATGACGATGTCTATGCAATTGCATAAATGTTAAAACTAACACCACAAACAAAAATTCTGCACAACATTTGTACATTACATTATATACCAAAGATCTAAAAAAAGCAATCTTTTACCATGGATTTGTAGAGTGTAGGAGATCCACTAAAGCAGTCAGCTGATGCCGAAATGCATCAGCAACTGTTGGTTTTCCTTTAGACATGGTTCTCGAAAAAGTAGCACCAGTATTAAGTCTATTCGTCGTTACACTTAATAAATCCTAAAAGCACATTTCAATGCATGAAAATTGCTATAATCAATAAATTTTTAAATAAATCTGCATAAATACTGTAAAATTCTAATACTTTCTAAGAAAAAAGCTAGTAGTAGTCTTAATAAAGGAGACCCCCTTTCCCCCTTGACGAAAAATATAAGTATGGGAAAAGATCATCGTTTAAGTTGTAAGATGCAAGGACAGCAAGAGTCATGCTGCATCTGGACCTACAGTTTTCTGAGGGATCCAGTCCTCTTAAGGCCTAGAGAACCAAACCCTAGACCACGGTGAGCAGGCAGTTGGTAAGCATTCATTTTTGGCACAGTTGGGAGTTGAACTCAAAATAATCATACGCTAGGCAAATGCATTAACACTGCATCAACACAAGGCCAAAGATCATGAGAGACTGATTTAAGCATTAAGTGGCTAGAGCATTATGACAGTTACTCATGTGTTATTTATTCAAATTCAGCTTGAGGCATGCATGTAATAACCTTTCTCCAACTCTTGATGACATTAATGAAAAATGATTTTAGTCCAAAATGAAATCATGAATATGCTAAAAAGAAAATCCATTTCACTTAGTTGGTTGCATTTTTATGGCACAAGGACAGCAAGGGTCATTCTGCACCTCCATTTGACTATTTTATTGTGTATAACTAAATACCTTGTATAATTCCTTTTCTAATAAGTGCAGAATAATTAGCAGACTTTTTAACCTTCTACTGAAGTGCTGAAATAAATGCTTCATAGGAATTAAAAAAGAAATTTATTCGTTTGACAGATGTAATGTTCTCTTTCTAAACTTGTTGGGTTTCAATTTTTGAATGTGAAAGAGATACTTTAATCTGTTAAGGACATTGGAGATAAAATAGAATACTACTGAGCATTCATATTAAGCATTTTTTTTCATCTATTTTCAATCTCAAATTTAGTTTAACTTTTTAAGAATTTATCAAATAAATTCTTTATTATAATGCATCTTATAGTAGCTATTTTTATAAAATATTAAAAGATAAAAGAAATTCATCAAAGTACTTGGAATTTTGTAAGCTCTTTCACAAAACTATTAGTAGACTTCTGCATTAAGTCAAACAGTTGATCCTGTTGTACATCTTTGTTTTTTTCCAGGAATGCTTCGATGGTATAAACAACAGGCCCAGCATAATGTTGTATACCAAATTCGATTTCCCATCTTCGTCTATCTTCACCTTTAATGTAGTTTTCATGACCATCAAATTCTTGATGAAGTTTAGCTACGAATGTTAAATCAGTACCCTGGAAATTTAGAATCATATTATGGTTTAATATATTTATGATATGCTTAGTAAATAAATTTAAACTTCCAATAAAATACATATCTTGGACAAAATAAATGATAGTTTCTAACGTAAAAATTGATAAATTGTACTTTATCAGCAACATGGTAACATTTTATTAGTTGTTAAATGGGCATATATACAGGGTCAGCCAATGATCCGCAAAAATTTAAATATTCATAAAAGGAAAGGAAAATTCATCACATGAATTATGGTTTGCATGATACATAGATATTAGTCTTGAGTAATAGATTTGATATTATTACATGATGTCAAGATTTTTTTGTTTTTTTTTCAAACAGAAAAAATATAGTTACAAAAATCTTCGATAAGTGGCACTAATATGAATACATCCACCAACAGTATGCAAATGAAACTGTTATAAAAGAATGCTCAGTGAATAGATACTTCATTTGATTCATTAGTAAATATAAGGAACAAATGTTTGCAAGAACATTAACTCTGTCAGAGTAAGCCTTGTTAATGAAGTTGTTTAAGGTGAATAGGGATTCGGTACCATATATTTTATAAAAATTTCTGACCACAGAAAAATGTAAAGACTGGAAAAGGTCTCATCACATGTGCTGGGTTATTTAAGCTTGCCAATTGATTTAAAGAAATTAGTTGGTTGAAGAATCCATGAAGAGGAAGACCGTCATTAACAGAGTCCTATGCCAGTGCTGTGGTATCTAAAATTGAGGAATTAGCATCTGAAAGTGCTGCTGTGACTAGCAGTGCTTGTAAAGTTGTAAGGTGATTGAAAATTCCTGCATTCTTTGTACAGCATATCCTTCATAGTATCTTGAATCTTTATCCCAACAAATAACAACAATTATATTTTACCCACGTATTATTATTTAACTAGAGCTAGCTTTTCGTTTTAGAGAAAAAACTTCTCATTGCCTTGGGATCACAGATGATTGAGGACAAGAAACAATGCTCTCTTTCTCCATATGTAAAGATCTTTACATACGGAGAAAGAGAGCGTTGTTTCCTGTCCTCATTCGTCTAGCGGTCCAAGACACTCCGGGCTAAACGGAGGGACCCTGGTTCGAATCCAGGATGGGGAAAGCGTCTCTTTTTCTCCAAAATTACATAAGCTCTAGTTTGAGCTGTAATTAATACGTGGGTGGCAAAAATTATTGTATAATAAATTCCCCCACGAAAACTCACAAAATTCTCGCCCCGGAGGCTTTCTTGTGTTGACCATATTTGGCAATTGTGTTATCCCTGCGGAGGGTAATAATACCTTAACAAATTACAAGCGGTTGCCGGCAGATACCACATAAAAGTACACCTTTTGTTATATGGGTTTGCTTTGCTTAAGTTTTACAGTGCAAGGACACCAAGAGTCATGCTGCATCAGGACCTACAGTTTTCCCAAGGGATCTGAACCTCTCAGGGCCAAGGGAACAAATCCCCAGACTACAATGAGCAGCTAGTCAGTAAGCTTTCTTCGTTTGGCACAGTTGGGAGTCAAACCCTTGATAACCGCAGGCTAGGCATATATGTTATCACTACCTCACCACAGGGCCTTTTGTTATATGGCCATTGTCAAAAATTGCACAGGGACGACAGTGGTTGTGTTCTGGACATATGACACCCATTTTTCACTACAAGGAGATGTGAATATACACAACTGTCACATATGGATGACTTCTAGTCCACATGAGTACACATAGCAGCCATTTCATTCCTCACAAGTGACAGTTTGGCGTGGTATATAGGGCAATAGCGTAGCCATTAAGGGTGCAGGACGAATAGTTGCCCCCCACCCCGAAATTTGTTTTTTGAAAACTGGGGCCTATTCAACATTTTAAATTTTAAAAGTTAAAGAGTTAATCTGAAAAGGGCTCTTACCCAAAAGTGAAAACAGAGAAATATGGATTTTTTTGCTTTGTTTTTTAAGAAAAAATGCCCTTTTGTTCTCACAACACTTAAAACAGTTATTTAAAAAAGGCCTTTTAAAAAGGCCACAGGGTTTTTCCCTGCAAACTAATAGTTAAATAAATAATTAAATAAATTAAATTACTTTCCTGGTGTTTTTACCAGCTTAATGTTTGTTTAGTCTAATTGAGGCCTCTGTAAAGTATGGGATTTACCCACCATAAATTTGTGAATTTTTAATTTGAACATCTTGGGTACTCAACAGTGAAATGATAAAAGCTTTACATTTAAATAGCCTTCTAGAAAGGAATTTTGTAATTTAAAAAAGTGATTTTTTTTCTCTGATCCTAAACAACTGTTAACCTAGACTGCACTTTATTTTGTATTATGTTTTATAGTATTTGTATTCGAGGAAATCAAAATTTTTGTCAATGAAAGAAGTTACATAGAAAAAAAAACCTGAAGTTTATTAAAAGAAAGTTTAAAGCTCATATTGAAACTTGAGTACTTCCATCGGCCTTTTAAGTTATTTTTCCTATCAATAAAAACCAACCAGGGCTTACCATAACTAGTAAAATTTGACACTGGTCGGAATATACGAAATACAAGAAAGGGTAAAACACTCCATCTGCAAAAATATCCAATTTTTTTTACAGATGGTATATTTTACCTTCTTTTCTATTTTGCATATTCCAACCAGTGTCAAAATCTACATCCATTTGGATATACTACACTCTACAGTCATGGACATCGTCACTCACCTGAATTATATCATATTGTATGGTAGATGTCATGGTAAACACTTATGGTGTAATACGCAAATTGAACACACAGTAGTGATTGTCATTGTTTTTTTAAATATCTAAAGTACCACCTACTGGTGAGATCTGAAACTATAATTTTTTTTCTGTCGACCCCCCCTTCTCAAAAAATATTACTTACCATGGAAGTTACACTTCAAGGTGAAAATTTTCTCATTTTTTATGAATATTTAAAGTTTCTACGGACTTTGACTGACTCTGTATATATAAGGAATCATTTAAATTACCATTATGAAAATGTATGTATATAATAAAAATACATGATAAAAAATACGGTTAAATTTTTTTTTGTCTTTTGGTACAAACTGCATGACTGTATATTTTGCTTTTTATTGTGTCTATTATTGGAGATTACAGAAAATAAGCACACTTACTCCAGGCATTCTACATTCTTCAGATAATAACCTAAGAATACACTTTGGTGGCTAGAAACAAAAATAGTCAGTTAATTATGTTATAAAAAAATTTCAATTACTAATGTTTTTGAATATGCATAAAGTACCCTATATTATTGGTGATTTTGTTCAGGAGCTTCAAAGTGTGCTTGATTGCCTTCAAAATGCTATATTAAAATTGAAGTTTTTTTTCATGCACTGATATATTTCTTAACATCAGAATCGCTAATAAGTCTGTCACGTAAATAGTCATAAAAGGCACCAAGAGAGGGCAGTACAGGTCTAACCAGTTCTAGCAATAAGTAAACAGTTTGTGGTCGGAGGAATAAAGGCTGGTGGGCAGTATGCTACTCAGTAATCTGTATGCACTAAGGGTGGACTGGGTCCTTTCAAAGAGTGCACACCTTGGTTTTTCAGAGGGCACAAGTCCATTGGCCCATAAGGCACTAAAAAAATTCCCAACTATTGCCCATAAAGACATACCCATAACTGCCAACCCAAGAAAATTCAAATGTGTAAAATCAAGTGTGATGCAACGGTGGCTTTTGTGCTTTGCTTAACGTATCTTCACAGAAAATATGGTTTGAAGTTTCGAGTTTGTAGATAAGCAGATTTTCTTATGTTCTATTGCATAATCCTGATCTAAACTCTGTCCTATTTTCTTAACAACACTAAAGATTAACTCATGGTCAGTATTACTGTGTGGAATAAGTAAAACATAAAATTATATCTGTCAGTTCCTTATATTTTGGCAGTCCATTGGTTTCCATTATTTTTTGAAGTGCAACCCACTGAACATCAATATGCTTATGGCTGTTTAAAACAGAAGAGAGATTTTCAATATGCTAAGAACAAAACTGGTTTTCAAGTTCATTAATGGCTTAGTTTTATTGGCCAGGCTTTGATCTTAGTAGACATGGAAACAACTTTATGAAAAATATTATACTTAAAAATTTGTAATTTTCAATTTTTGCAAAATCTGACACTTAAGCATTCTTTAGAAGTTCATCATCAATCAGCATTTTATTATGTAGTCAAAAATGCCATATAATAGTTCAAAACGTTATAAAAAGAAGTTTTCATATTTTCATCACTTAATTTTGCTGTTTCTGCAATAGTTGAACTTCTAACAGAGATATCTGACAATTCCTTTTGGATTTTTTTTTTACATAATTAATTCTAAGTAGGTGTTTAACAGGGTTTATGCTATTTTTGAAGGAAAATAAGCAGCACTTTAAAGCACCTTAACGCTTAAAAAATTGCATTTTCACTAGTGTTTATTAAGAAACATCTGTATGCTAGATTTTGCATACATCCGTCCCTTATTTCATCCTGTACACCCCTCTAAACAGGGAGCGTTTAATTTGAAAGACCCTGTGCATACAGATGCAGTTAAGGAGAAGTATCACACGAAAGCAGTAATAGCAGCACTTAAGTCTGTTTGCCAGACATGGAATTACAGAAGGCTAATAAGTGATGAAGGTCCACCATTTAATTCAGATCAAGTAATAAAATTTTAGAGTGTGGAAAGTCTCACATATCACATAGATGGAGAAAGCAGTACAACCATTAAAAAATGACTAAAGAAACAATACAGAGTTTCACCAGGGAGATTCCATAACAAACAGTTATTTGACACTTATGTTTAAAACAATGTTGAATTAACTGCTCCTTTCTTTGTTAAGTGAAGGCAGAACATTCTGCTTTCACTTGACAAAAAAAGGGAGCAGTTGGCTCCCGAAATGTCATGTGTTTTTAGCCTTCACTTGACAAAAAAAGGGAGCAGTTGGCTCCCGAAACGTCGTGTTTTTAAACCTTACGCCAGTGTCAAAATAACTGTTTGCTATTAAAAAAATTCATATGAAAGCACTGGTGGATGGAAAAGACCAATACATGATTTTGCTGGACTACAGAATCCAGCAGTCAAGTGAACTATCTCCAGCTGAACATTTGATGGGCGCAAAAAATTAAGATCTTTTCTGCCATCATACATGGATTGCTTAAATCCCATCTCTCCAGAAGAGGTCAGAAAGACTGAATAAAAAGCAAAAACTTCATAGTAAATATGACAACAGAAATGCAACAAAACTTCCAGAGTTCCAGATTAATTCAACAGTGGTTTCAAATCAAGCCAACAGAACCATGGAAACAAGGTGTGATAACTCAAGTTGTTCTGCAACCCCTAACATACTGCATTTGAGGTGTAAATAGGAAAGAGTACAGAAGAAAAAAAATAGAGCTCAGGTTCGTCCTGACATCTCGGATAAGTGCAATAAGGAAAATACAAGAACATTGGAGGACTTGTGCGATACTGCTAGCCCCAATGGAATAAAGTCAAAAGAGACAGTGCCAGAAAGCAGTAAAGGTAATAACTAGACAATTGTGGGTATCGACCAAACAGAAGATCAGCTAGAACTGTTGTGAAGCCTCAGTGCTAGAGACATTTAATTAAGATTGCATTACTCATTAAGAGGGGCATGTCATTTAAGTAAATAGTCATAAAATGTGGCAAGAAAGGGCAGCACAGGTCTAATCAGTTCTGGCAACAAGTAAACGTTAGTTGATGATCAAAGCATCAGCGCCGTGGGCAGTAGTATTGGTTGCTCAGTATTCTATATACATCTTAAATATATAAAAAGTAATTTGTCCCCTTTTCCATTACGTTTGAATAGTTTTATATATATATACAGCTCTAGTCTCCATATAACGAACTTCCATTTAACAAAGTTTTCTATTTAACGAAATTTTCGGCGGAACCTTGACTTTGAATGGCACTAACATGTAAATTTGTCTCCATATTACGAAAAACAATTTCTACATAACGAAGTTCTTTTTATAAAGAATTTGATTTTTTTAATTTACCTTTTACAATTTTTTGGTGGGCCAGTTCGGTAGAAGGAATAGTTAAGATTTTTAAGAAAGAAGGATGGAAGTGAGGTAGCCTCCTGTATTGTGGACATACGGCCCGTTGAGTTTTACTAAATGCAAAATGACAAAAGCCGAAAGACAATAGGAGTGTTGAAGAACATTTAGAGCTTTCTGATTTTTTTGAACGCTAATGAAAATGTTGTGACCGCCGAATTTCCTATGGAGCATGAAATCTTGTAAAGTGTTAAAAAATGTAATGAAGAATTTACAGTAAGAGATGATGAAGATAAAAAGACTATTGAAAAACCTTCACATGGTAAAGTGATTAAAAGCATTCGAAACGATCCGAAGGGAATTTCAGTTTAGAGAAAATGTTACAGATGACGTGTTCCGATATTTACAAAAGTGTGAGAATTTCTATAAATAAAACGTTTTTTATAAGAAACTTGTACAAAGCAAAATTAGTGATTATTTCTCTGTTTCAAATATGTTGTATGAGGATCATATAGATACAAGGTAATTCTCGGTCTTTTCTTTTTGTTATTAATATTTACGTATTTGTATATGAAAAATATTTAAACTTGTTGGAAAAAAAAGTGTCTAATAAAATGAGTTACTGTCTAAATTCACCCTTTTTCATTTTATCGAAATTAAGTTTTACAATTTATGTTAATTTCTATTTAACGAATTTTCCTTATAACGAAGTTTTTCAGAGGAACGATGGCACTTCGTTAAATAGAGACTCTATATCACATATCCGCCGGAAAAAGAACACCAAGAAGGAATTGCTGGATGGTTATGAAATTTGCATATGTTAATGGGGTGGAGCATACGTAGTCCTGATTTTAATTTCAGGATCAACCAATTATCGCTGACGCCAAACATGTATAATATGCAAATTATAGTCGGTGGTATTTAAGGAAAAGGGTGAAGTTGGTGTAATCAGTAGTCGAATTATAGACACTTGCGAAGACTCTGAAGAAGCTATAATGCCTGGTCGTGGAAGACCTATACAATTTCAGTAGTTATCGAACTTTGAGAGAGGTCGTCTAGTGGGATTCCATGAGGCCGGTTGGTCGTATCGTCGTATTGCGGAGCGAATTGGACGGGAAGTATCGGTGGTGGTACGATGGTAGCGTAGATGGTTCAAAGAACATTCCCACACGAGAAGACGTGGAACCAGGGCTCACAGACGGACTGATGAGAGGACAGATTGACGCATAAGAAGAGCGGCGTTGTCAAGCAGAACATTCACTGCATTGCAAATTCGAGCTACTGTTGCACCTGAAGTGACCATGCGAGCAATCCACAATCGTACTGGAAGCAGGACTATGTACATGTATGCCTCTGGCATGTACCTCCGACTCCAACTCAAGGTCTGAGACGGCTGCAGTGGTGCTACCAATGTCTGCACTGGAGAACACAATAGTGACCTGTCATTTTCTGCGATGAAAGTAGATTCAGTTTGGGAGCCTCAGATGGCCGTATGCTTGTTTGCAGACGCACAGGGGAGCATCTCCACCCTTCTTGCACCCATCATCGACATACAGGGTTTAACACCTGATCTCCTGGTGTAAGGTGTGTTCAGCTATCACTCCAGTACAGAACTAGTGTTTGTACCGGGCACATTAAACAGCACTCGGTATATCCGAAGTATCATTCAGCCAATTGTTGTGCCATTTGTAAGGTTGGTTCATAATGATGTAATCCAGCATGATAATGCCGCCTGCCCACATATGGCACATGCAACGCAACATGCACTTCAAGTTGTAAGACAACTTTCATGTCCGGATTTTCTCCCATTGAGCACGAGTGGAATTTTATGTGACAACGACCAACCGGCCTCAAAAAGTCCCATTAGACCACCTCCCTCAAATTTCGTTAACTGCTGAAATTTTACACGTCTTCCACGTCCAGAGATTGTAGCTTCTTCAGAGTCTTCGCAAGTGTCTATAATTTGACTACTGGTTACATCAGCTTCGCCCATCTTCTTAAATAAAACAGAGTATAATTTACATATTATAGCATGCTTGGCGCAAGCGATAACCGGTTAATCCTGAAATTAAGATCATGCCTATGTGTGCTCCACTCTATTAACATATACAAATTTCATAACTGTCGAGGCAATTCCTTCTTGGTGTTCTTTTTTCATTTTCCGGCAGTGTATATATATATATATATATATGGCCTGCAAAAGGGTTGCTGGTATCTAACTGGAAGGAGACCCACACGCTGAACGTATGTGACGATGTGTGGAACCGGCCAGGCCAGTAACCTAGTGTCCTACCCCGCCTTCAAGTGGTGCAGGCTGAGCTTTCTATTTATGTGGCAAATTAATATTTGCTACACGGATAGAAAGGCGGAAGGGGAGGGCTAATTCACCAACCCGTCTAGCCAGCGTGGTGAAATTATGGCTAATTCCTCCATTATGTTGACACACCAGAAACCATGGCCCCTAGTCTCCAGGTGCTGGAGTGCTCCTGATCAAGGCAGCGGTCAGTGTGGCATGAAAGCAGGGGGTGCTAAGAATCACTGGAATGGCCCAGGCTGCCGTTTGTTATTGACCTTGGCTACGTTTAATGGACGATCCCTTGCTTCTGAAGCAAAACTTCAGGAATTGGAAGAAGAACTTGACAAGATCAAATGGGACATTGTAGGACTCAGTGAAGTTAGAAGAAAAGGTGAAGAGTTGGTGGAACTTAAAAGTGGACATTTGTTTTATTATAGAGGAACGGAAACTGGAAGAACAAGTGGTGTTGGCTTCTTAATCAACAAAAGAATTAAAGACTACCTTCTTGAAGTCGAAAGCACGTCAGATCGAGCAGCGAGGCTCGTTGTTCAACTAACCCAGCGATACCAACTTCAAATAGTACAGGTATATGCACCAACATCAAGCCATACCGACGAAGAGGTTGAAGAATTTTATGAAGAAATCAAAGAGTTACACACCAAAGGGAAACAACATATCAAGCTCATCATGGGGGATTTCAATGCAAGAATTGGACAACAGGAACAAGGAGAGACATCGGTTGGTAAATACGGATATGGGGAAAGGAATGAACGTGGCGATCAACTCATCGAATTTGCAGAAGCTGAAAATCTTAGCATCATGAATTCATTTTTTAAGAAGAAACCGCAAAGAAAATGGACATGGAAACACC
>QLNU02015360.1:275576450-275587669 GCA_006491805.2 Dysdera silvatica
TTATGAGATTTTTTTTTAAGTAGCAACATTAATATTGTTATAGCTTGAGCCAGCAATTCCCTCTGGTTGGGAATTCTTGCTGCAAACTTAAAAAAAAAATATGGAATATTTTCTTGTTTAGAAATCTCTATAATTATTTAAGTCGTATCTTTTCCAAATTTTAAAATTAGGCTATTGTTTTTAATCAAAAGTTTGTATTTCACGTGTGAAAGGCCTGGCTTATACATTTTTTTTTTTTTATTTTTGTGTGTTGTACGACATCTTTCTCCAGAAAACGGATATAATGAAATGCTTTTCCATAGACTTGCCATTCGAAGCAAATTAAAATTTTATATCTGTTCACACCAGCTTTCATTAAAACAATTAAAAACTTCACCACTAATAGGTGTTTACAATGTACTAGAGAGGAGAAAGAAATAATGCCTTGTTGATGTTTAAAGTAAGAACGGTATACAAAATAATGGGGAAAAATGGCAGAAAATTAAGAAGAAAAAATGTTATAACGGCAAAAAACTAAAATAGGGAGTTATAAAAAGGACAGGAAATTTAATGCAATATATAAAAAAGAGTTGGAAAATAAATGCCTAATTGCAGGATTAAAATTGAAATAAACAAATAGGGATGTCACTGGGTGTTCAGAAAACTGCTATATTTAAAATGTGGGTACCTAGGAAGTGCTATTTTTTAATATTATTAAATATAATATTATTAAATTTGGTGGTCCAAAGACCACGTGATCACCAATTGGTGGTCGAAAAAACAAAGCTGCTAGACATAGGTTAAAATTACCATATGTAACTTTTTACAACATACATTATCGATCAATAATCGGTAATACATCCACGAAAATTCAACTTCCCATTGTTTGGGATTTTTTTTTTCTCTGCTTCCAGGTTTGAAGCTGGGGAGTGTGTTTTGGATAGACTCGGCAATTTAACAGACTCCGTCGACTTTACATCTTGCTGGGCCGATGGCGAAGGAAAAAAGGAGATTAACGTTGTTTGCGAATGCGACATACAAAAAACGACAAAAAGATGTAAAAATGTATGAAGAAAAAATAACACGTGCACGCAGAAAATGAAACAACGTCGCAAACAATAAATACCATTGAAATCGCTTCAATTCACTACTGGTCAAACAAGGGGAATTTAAAGTGAGGAGACCTTCTCCCGGTACGATCACAATCCTACAATGTTTCTTTAAAGTTTTGCCGTTGGATGTCTTCAGAAGACATGTTTGCTTGCTTGTGTACAGGGGAAATTGGAAAGGGTGGCAGCCGAAGACTGCGCTGTAATTCCAGAACTACAAGACCTGAATTTGTTGCAAGTGTCTTTCTTACCAAAATATTGAGCAAACTGAGCATGCAGGTGGACTTTTGAAAGAAAAAAAAGTAATTAAATTATTTGCATGGCGAGATTTTTGGCCGGAAAAATTTTATCCTTGATGAACAGTAGCTGTAAAACCAAATTCACGATTTGCGTATGAAATAAACGGAAAACGCCCGCGCGTGTTTCAAATGACAAATTTGTCATCGATGTTTATGAATTTAACAACCATTGGTTATGAGTTGGCGACAATTGTCGCTTTGTCGCCATGCTGGCTCGAACCATATATATAAAAGAAAGATGTCTACCTTTACAAATTTCGTGGTGTTTTGAACACTGTAGTTATTTCTTCATCACTTTACTTGATGAATCACTTTTATTCAACCTTTATATTTATTTCTTCCCTGTTTTATTCTTCAATCCTCTGTCTTTTGCATTCCCCATATGCAAGTATTAGTTTATGTTCGTATTGTTCGATCGTACGTATCATTTTCTCGTTTAAATTTCTGGCATCATTTACATAGCTTGGTAATAATATTTTCCTTTCCGTTAGCATTTAGTTCAAGAAGCTCATGAAAGTAAAATCACGCCATTTTTAGGAGTCGCTGACTCAAGTGTCGAAGACACGTTTTTCTTGGAACTGGAGAGAAAAAAAGACAATGCGGGGTCGTGCCTTGTTAGTCATTAAGTGTGGGCCATACTTGTTTGGATTCGCCCTAAAATATACACAAACTGAACTTCAACTTTCATGCTTTTGTTTCAAGGTGCACTCCGCACACAACAGAGAAAAGACAGTATTATAGAATTTTTTGTAGGTTATAATAATAACGTTCCCCTTACGAATAGAAATATGTATTTTTTTTTATACTTGTCTTTAAGTTAGTTGCTTACAGCTTAATTACAAGATGATAGTTTGCACAATTGCTAATACATAGAAGGCGGTTAAAAAAATAGAGTTCGGATACTATTTGCAAATTGCTCTTTACAAGGTAAAAAAGGCGTTCTCCGTTGTGAGAACCTTCATTAACAAAATTGCCTTATTTCTGTGGGTAAGGAACTATACGAGAAATGTGAATGAACTTACGCGATTCCGCTGACAATGGGTACGAAATGGTTCTCTCACTCAATGCTGACAACAAATATTACCAGAAAAATTGTTAAAATGCTATTACTTTATCGCATTTCTGAATGAAAAGATTATGAATTTTCTCATAATAGAATTGTAAATTGCTTCCTTGAACATTAATCAAACTTTGTTTCGAGCGAAATGTGCATTTCTTCGATTTTGTGCGTACGAGGGCGAATCAGAAACTCTTTGCCCCTATTTTTTATGAGTCAAAATAAGGTATATACAGGTAATTACAAATATACGTACTATTCTACGTACCTTACACTATTTTTCCACATAGTCCCCAAACCGGTTCAGACATTTGTACCATCGTAGCACTAAATTTGAGATGCCCCTGTGGTAGAATTCGTCTGGCTGACTGTGCAACCACCATCGGACTGCTGTATTGGCTTCATCGTTGCACGTGAATTGCTGTCCTGCCAGAAACTTCTTCAGCGGACCGAAAACGTGGAAATCACTAGGGGGCGAGGTCCGGACTGTATGCAATCAGAACCGCCGACAAGCTCCGGTCATTTCACTGGGAGAGTCTGGACCACCCACCATACAGTCCGGACCTCGCCCCTAGTGATTTCCACGTTTTCGGTCCGCTGAAGAAGTTCCTGGCAGGACAGCGATTCACGTGCAACGATGAAGCCAAGACAGCAGTCCGACGGTGGTTCCACAGTCAGCCGGACGAATTCTACCACAGGGGCATCTCAAATTTAGTGCTGCGATGGGACAAATGTCTGAACCGGTGTGGGGACTATGTGGAAAAATAGTGTAAGGTACGTAGAATAGTACGTATATTTGTAATTACCTGCATGTACCTTATTTTGGCTAATAAAAAATAGGGGCAAAGACTTCTGATTTCGCCCTTGTATATTGAATTTAAAAAGAGTTTGACCAAATCATTGTGTTTTGTGTTTTTTCTGAGTTCTTGTTATGTTCAACATTTTTATAGTGTTTGATGTTGCCTGTATTTTCGTATTGTCATGTTTTTGCCACGTCCACAGAAAAGGAAAGGATGAAGAGAAAAAGTGTTTTTTTTTTTAATTTTTTATTATAATATTGTCAACTCATAGGGGCAGCATCGGCTTTGTCAAACTCACGCTTTTTCTGGTGCTGCCCTGGCGAGATATCAACCATATAATGTATAAAAATCTTGGATATTGTGTATTTTCATGTAATAGTGAGTCGAATTTCTTTAAATAAATAAAATAATTAATAATAAAAGAAATCTTCTCATGGTCAGAAAATACAGCTGCACCTCTCTTTAAAAAAAATCACGTCGTTACAGTAAGGAATTCACCTGTTATCTGTGATTCAAAAACAAACCCTAATTTTTTTCAAGCTGCTAGAAATATTACTGTACATGCAGGCTAATTCTTGAGAACTCGGGGTATCTCAAAATTCATAGCAAACAATTTTTCATAGCAGAAGGATCACACTATGGCAAAAACATACTTTTGTTACAAACAATTGATGTATAACTCAGTCCGAATCGCAAGCACATGGTTAACTAATCAATGTTTTATTGCAAAACAATCACATACCTGCATACATCCTTTTTTGTACTTACTATACAAACATAGCCGCTTTTATACATGTGCAACAAGTACACGTCAGCTAATGCCTAAATCTAGCGTTACAATTAGCATCGTGTCACTCTAAACATTTTCATTCAAAAGCGCTTTTACCAAAAATGTTACAGGCACATACGTAACTCATTAAACACTCGCTAATCGCCAATTGCTTTTGTCTGGGTTACAACAGCTGTGTGTAATTAACAGTCTAAATTAAGGGTCTTCAACCTTTTTCAGTCTCAGGGCCTATTAACTAATTCTTATTGGCAGATCTGGATGTTGGGGGGGGATGTAGGGGTGATTCTCCTGGATTCACTTTTATTGCCATTTTTTTTTTTAGATCTCTATATTTGTCCCCACTGAAAATATTTTCTGGATCTGCTGCTGGAACCGAATATGCATATATTACAATGTAAAATATGTATGGACGCAAAAAACATTTACAATACTTTTAGTTATTAATATCATCATCATCATATTCAACCATTATCTATCCACTGCTGGATGAAGGTCTCTCCAAATGCTTTCCACACAAGTCTATCCTGGGCCATTCGTTTCCACGTCACCCCAACCTCTTTTCTTATTTCATCCACCCATCTAGTTTGAGGACGTTTTCTAGGTCTTCGGTGGTCTCTTGGAATCCAGTTGAGAATTTCTGTTGTCCATCGTTGATCAGTTCTTCTTGCGATATGCCCAGCCCATCGCCATTTCAGTCGTTTTACTTTAACAATGATGTCCTCTACTCTAGTTTGCTCTCTCACCCAAGTGTTTCTTTTTCGATCTCTCCTAGTTATTCCAAGCATGCACCTCTCCATGCTCCTTTGCGTTGTCTGTAACTTTCGTATTGCTCCAACTGTTAGACTCCATGTCTCTGATCCATAAGAGAGGACTGGCAATACACACTGGTTGAAGACCTTTCTTTTTAGACACAAAGGCAATTTCCCCTTCAGGATAAAACTGTTTCTTCCAAATGCACTCCAGCCAAGTTTAATACGTCTGTTGAGTTCTTTCATAATGTTGCCATCCATTGAAATCAGCTGGCCAAGGTAAATATATGAATCAGCAATTTCTAGCTCAATGTTGTCAACTTGTATTTTTGTTTCCTCTACGAAATTATTGAACATGATCTTAGTTTTTTGTAGGTTCATCTTGAGTCCAACTTCTTTACTTCTAGTTGAGAGCTCCTGTACCATGTCTTGGAGTTCTGATGGGTTCGTTGAAAAAATAACAATGTCATCAGCAAACCGCAAATGATTTAAATATTCACCATTTATTTTTATTCCCTTGTTATTCCAATTTATCAGCTGAAAAATCATCTGTAAAGCTGAAGTAAAAAGTTTTGGAGAAATGGTATCTCCCTGCCTCACCCCTTTGCCAAGTTTGATAGTTTTGGTATCTTTATGTAACCGAAATTTTGCACTTGCATTTTTATACACACGTTTCACCATGTCAATGTACACATCCTCAATGTCTGTTGATCTTAAAGAGTTGATGACTGCTGATGTTTTAATAGAGTCAAAGGCCTTCTCATAGTCAATAAATGCAACACACAATGGAAGTTCATATTCATGTGTTCTTTCAATTAATTCTCTTAATACTTGAATATGGTCCACTGTACTGAATCCACTTCGAAATCCAGCTTGTTCTCTTGGTTGAGCTGCATCTAATTTTTTCTGCAGGCGATGTGTTAGCACTTTTGTGAAGATTTTATAAATAGCAGGTAACAAGCTAATTGGTCGGTAATTTTTCAAATCCTCTTTATCACCTTTTTTATGCAAAAGAATTACTGTTGCAGAATCCCATTGGTTTGGTATGTTACCGCTGTTAAGACATTTGGTAAAGAATTTTGCAAGTATGTCTTCTACATATTCTCCAGCTTCTTTTAGGATATCTAATGTAATACCATCATCGCCAGGGGCTCTTCCTTTCTTCATACTTTTTATTGCAAATGAAACTTCTTCTTTTAAGATTTTAGGAGCTGTTCCTTCGACTATTTCAGTGTCTTCGTTTAATCCACTGTTACTTTCATATAGTTTTTTGTAGAATTCTTCAACTCTTCTATTTCTTCTACTATTAATATATATAAAGCGAAATCAAACCTTTTAGTGAGATTTTTAGCACTGTTTATTTTTAACAACCTTGTCAGGTCTTATTTTTGACGTTGCAACCCTAAGAGTGTTTTTAAGGTAGACGTTGGTTATTCTGGTCCTAATTTTTGATTTTACTAACTTCATCTTGAAAAGAGTTGTTCGCAGACGTGTATGTTCCCGAATAGTGATATCGTTTTCGGAGCATGCAGTCGGATGGTTGGAAGATGTTCTTATTGAATTCTAAATAAATTGATGAGTTGTGTGTTGAATTTTATTTTAAAATCACTGTTGCACTGCAAATCAATAAAACTACATTTAATATCGATATACGCAAGAAAATTAAAGTAAAACACGATTGAGGGAAGACCGCATGTTATTTTAGTTCTCTAGCATTTTAAGATATTTATAACTAAATGTGAGAACAGAATAAAATAAAATACATAGACTTAAGATTCACAGGGAGCAAGGAGTGTATTTTTGTGTGAAACAATTTGTATTTTGTCATAAGTTAGCAGACCACAAAAAACATGTCGGCGGGCCGCATGTAGCCCATGTATATCACTCTCATACTATCTCTTAAAGTAACTACTGGTCACTGCTCGGGACAACCATAATCATGTAGCTCATACGCCAACGTTTCTTTGTCTGGCTCTTATGCCGCGTCCTTCACGTCTGCTTAATGTTAATGCATCAATAGACATCATCCTTGTATAACGCTACAACTCAACCTTCAATAAATTTCTGTTATGTTTTCCAACTACTTGCCTCATCTCTTTAACCACTCGGCCGTTTTCACTCAAATATCCTCAAGTCAAAACCTTCTGATCAACTAATTGGAGTGAAACTTATCCCGCTGGGTGTCTTCATAAGCAACCTCTTAAAATCATGTAACCTTTTTCATATGAGGCTCCCAGATGCAGAAAATGTAATAGGTTCTGAATGGGTACTTAAAGTAAAATAGTTACCTAACACAAAAATTGAATGACTTGAGGCAAGGGTGTCTCTGCCACAAGTTTCAGAAGTGGAGAGAGAGAGAGTAGACCTCTATGAAACATTTTCACCAACATCTAGATTTTGACAAAACACATTTCATTCTTGCCATTGGTGCTCAAAAAGGGTACAAAGTTGTTCAGATTGACAAAGAAACTGCTTTCTATATTATGAGATTGAAGAACTAGTCTCCATGGCCCCACTTCCTTGGATTAATTAATGATGAAGATTTTGTATGCAAAGTTAAGACATCTCTATGTGGATTCATATAAATGTCCAAATATTGGAATAAAAAAGTTTCAGAATTTTTGCTGAATATTTGTGTCTTCTGTGGTACATTTCAGAATGAAACAGTGTTGATGATCCTGTACGTAGATAGTACCTTGTTATTATATCAAGAGAAGGACATTCTGACAGGTCCATGCAGTGATAATGTGTTCACCTCTCGCACCATCGTCTTAGGTTTGACTCCCAACAGTGCCAAAAAAAAAAATGCTTTCCCAACTGCTTAGTATAGTCTGAGGGTTGGTTCTCTAGGCCTTATGAGGTTCAGGTACCTGGGGAAAACTGTAGGTGCTGGTGCAATATGACCCTTGCAGCCCTTATATCGTAAAATTCAAACATTCTAACAAATTGTGATCTAAGCAAAAAATGTGAAATTACTATTTGTGAGAGAGGCTGTGTTATTGGAATGGAAATTCAGCAAAAGGCTAATGAATCAATGTTAATACGTTCATAAAGCTACAGAAAATTCTAAGGTGTTTGAGTTTGCATCTTGGAGATTGAAACACTATTCCTGTAGATCCTAATTCTGTACTCCCTTTAGAATCAAATCCATTTCCAGAAGGGAAATAAATACTCTACGGAGAAGCAGTAGGTTACTTGATGTTCATTGCTAGCATAACATGTCTAGATATTATATTCGTTATTAATGCTGTCAGCAGATTGCGAGCTAATGCTGGACAAATTCACACACCATATCTTAGACTACTTTTATGACCATATTTTATAGTGCATATTATTATATTTATTGTAACGATATTTCACTTATATAATTAGGTATGTTCGCTGCATTAAACCAAATACTAAAAAAGCTGCTAATAATTATGATGAGGAACAAGTTCTAACTCAGTTGCGTTACCTTGGGATGCTGGACATTATAAGAATACGCAGGGAGGTGAGGTTTATAATTTTGTTATATTTACTTGTAAAATTTCATATTATAGAATTTGATAACAAGTTAAGGAAAAGTAGGTTGTATCATTTTTAAATATCATGTAAATTGACTCCATGAATAATCTGCTAAAAAGCTTTATGGAAGATACACCAAAAGTTTCTTTATATATTATTTCAGAATGAAAATTCTGGGTGAATAAATTACATAGCCTGTACATATAATGTAAACAAGAGTTTCTAATTGACTCTGGAATATTGAAGATAATGTTGTGATATATATTTATATACAGGGTGATTCAGAACTAATGGAACAAACTGAAAGGGGTGGTAAAGGACGACAAATAAGCTATATTTGGCGAAATCTCATGTTCGCAAACAAGCCAATTTAGCTGTGGAGCAAAACTACTGTTTACGTCCATGTCATTGTTACATAGGCGATTACGGCAATAATTTTTTTTTAATGAATGAATGAAGTAATTGACTTAATAATACAACAGATCAAAAACTCTGAAATTCCGTTTTCTGATTTTGATCTGTGTTACTGTTTAGTGAAAATAAGCCTAAAACTGCCTTTTTTAACACACTAGAAAAGAGTTGTGAACTGCCAAGTATGTGTAACAGGTAAAGGACATCAAAAGAAACATTTTTTGTTCAGTGCCTTTTTTGCCTAAAATTAACCGTTTGGGCATTACAGTAAATTTAGTATTTGGATCCACTGCATTTAAAGCTTTCACAAATGGCTGCAATGTGCCATTTGAAGAAATTTTAAAATTATTTAATGTCAACAGACGTCACGCTCTCTCTGGCGACTTGTTAAAATCAGTTAAATTCACCGGAATTGTATGTGTAGAATCTGCTGCTTCGGTTGCGACCATGAATTCTACACATACAATTCCAGTGAATTTAACAGATTTTAGAAAGTCGCCAAATGGAGAGAGCCTAAAAGTTTGGGAAATCTTGAATGCAGTGGATCCAAATACTAAATTCACTGTAGTGCCTGAACGGCTAATTTTAGACAAAAAGGCACTGAATAAAAATTGTTTATTTTGATGTCCTTCGCCTGCTGCACATACTTAGCAGTTCACAATTGTTTTTCAGTGTGATAAAATTGCAGTTTTATGCTTATTTTCACTAAATCGCAACACAAATCAGGATCAGAAAAGGGAATTCTTGATTTTTTTTGTCTCTTTTGTATTATTAGGCCAATCACTTAATTTATGCATTAAATATTTTTTTATTGTTATAATAGCCTACGTAGCAACAAGATAGACATCAACAGTAGTTATGCTCTACAGCCAAACTTGCTTGTTTGTGGACATGGGGATTTCACCAAATATGGCTTATTTGATGATACCACCCTTTTCAGTTTGTTTCATTAGTTCTTAATCACCGTGTGTGCATGTGTATAATATAGGTTAATAAATAAATAAAAGTTGTGACACTACACCATAAGCTGCAAGTAAACAACCACCTTAAATATATAGCAAAATAATAACAATAATTAATAAATGAAATGAAAAGACCAAAGACTATTAAGATATAAAACAGATTTATGAAAATTATAATATACCAACGCTGAAGGGCTTTCTCAAGGGGTGCCCTCAGCAAAGGTATAAAATTGGAATGTTTCTGCAAACAGGCCAAATTAGAGGCCTATTCTACCCCGAACATCCCAATTTTATGGAAAAGAATAAATAAATAATAATAATAAAATTAAAGGATGATAATAAGCAGGGGAACCACATACCTGCAATGAATTGGCACATGAAAAAAATGAAAAAGACCTAGATTTATAGATCCAGACTTGTTGCCAAAACACCATTGCATAGTAAAAAACAAAATTAAATCTACACAAAATAATCACTATAAAACCTGTAGACTGGTCAAGACAAACAGTTGAGCAATTTATAAAAGCCAGCAAAAATAAAACAAAATAAACAAGTGAAGAAATAATTGAAGCCTGAAACATTGAAAAAAAAAACACCTACACAAAATGATATATATGTGGAAAATCAGATCTAGCCAGGTGCCGGACAGTTCTCAGAAAATCAAGAAAATCAAGATTCAGATAGTGGGGGGGGGGGAACCTGACTGCAGGATAGCTTTGGGAACTACCGAACACCTACACTTCCTTGACACTTTCGCTTGATGAAGGGAACAGTAGTTCTCGAAACGTTGCGAATATTTTTGCAAATGGTATGTTTTTACCTTCTTCATTTGTATTTCGTATATTCTTACCAGCATTAAAATTTTATACAATTTTTGCCACCCACGTTTTCCCCCACGAAAAACTCACAAAAATCTCGCCCCGGAGGCTTTTCTGTGTTGACCATTATTTGGCAATTGTGTTATCCCTGTGAAGGGTAATAATATCTTACACGTTAAAATTTACTAGTTATTTCCAGAGTGTTGGTTTATATAAAATGCTTTCAGATCAATCCAAATCAGATAGTAATCTGGGTTGACAGGTGATAGGGGCATCTCAAAAATTAAAACTATGCTTTTATCCCAGCAGTGAACTGACAAGGGAAACCCCTTTCGCTGTTCACTGCACTTTGATATCAGACCTATGGAAGATGATAATGCTTGACTTTCTGATCACGAATATGTAATCATTTGTCTTCTAAAATAATATGACAATTTTTTATGAATATTTGAAGTCCAAAAATGACACTTTTTTCGCCAGGTTTGATATTTTTTAATCGCACTGTATGTGAGCAAAAACAGGTTTGAAGTCGGTAAGATTATGAAGGATCATCGTATTTAACGGATAAAAATAAAAAATTATGTCTCAGCTAATTTAAACAGTATAAAAAAATTAATATGAAAAATGAACTTTTAGCATAGATATTTGGCGAATTTGGCGACAATTTTGAAGAGTTGGCGGGACATTTAAGTTTCGCATTCCACTAGCTACTATATAAACTCGTCCGCAAGTGTAACGTCA
>QLNU02015360.1:275601481-275621810 GCA_006491805.2 Dysdera silvatica
TGGGATAATTTGCAGAAAAATGTGTGGTGAGGAATCCAGTGTAAATATTGAGACAATAAATTCCTGAAAGAAAAATTGTGTATGATGTTGAAGAAGTATGTAATTATCTAACGTATATAATGTGGATGGAAATGTAATTTTGTGGTGAACACTTCCTAATTGCATTTTATCCTTAAAAGGTCTATAATGTGCCGAAAGCAAAGAATAGTTGGATGCTTTAGTGGCTTGTAATATGAATGGAACAGAAAAATTACTTTAAAAGCATTATTGGTGACACATGACTTCACAAAAAAAGCTGTGGATGACTTCCAACTTTTTACTAAACGGGTAAAACGGATAGACTGGAAGTTTCAATAGCAAGGCAGAAAGGTATAGCTGTTTCTGGATGATTATCGTTCACACTTCCTCATTTCAAGATCAAAAGCCATAGAACTTGAATTCCTTCCCTGGAACACCACATCTAGGCTACAACCTTGTGATCAAGGGATAATACAGAACTTAATGGCCTATTATCGAAGAGAGCTAATCCTCCAAGCTATTTACTGTTTTAATCGAAAGGTTGAATTCAAGATCAATATATTGTATGCCTTAATGTTGTCTTGGTATAACATATGATCTGGAACAAGTAAATGTTTACTAAATCATAATATGTACATATCTATGTATGTTTCCTATGTTTCAACTCTTTCAACAACTTCTTATTTTTGTTAAAAAATGTGAAAATGTGTATACTATAATAAAATATATTGATAAATTTATAATATACACAGGATGGCTGCAGAACTTAGAAATCAGGGAAATTTCAGCTCTAGCATTTTCCTTAACTCCTTCATGACATAATGATAGTCATACTAATTTCTCAAGTTTAAGATATCGCTTCTATGTACATTAGAAAAGTCCCCCTCCACTTCTTACTTTCGTCGCCAAACCTCCTGAGCCTGCAATTCTCGTGTCCACTGGCACCATTCTCTTCCTCGTGCCTGCCACCTCCATCCATGAATGTCAATGCACAAGTCTGCCCAAGTTCCAAAACAAACTGTCCTGCCCATAATGATGCCCTAGCCCATAAAGTCATTCCATCGAACACACAACACGTCATTCCTCACCAACAAGCCGTGTTCCTCTCTGCTCAAAGCAACCATGTCCTTTCAAAAGGCACTGTCTCAACAACCCATCGACCTCACCACCATCACAAAAAAAACCCAGGGAAATTCAGAAAATACAAGATTTTTCTTGGCCCATGTGTTTTTGTTTCCAGATTCTCAGTTAGTAGTAAGACTTCGAAGAATGTAGACCCTTAAACAAATTGGATGATTATGAGTGGCCTGAGGAGTGGAGAAGGTAGATGATTGTCTACTCCATCTGGTCAGCAGGATGACCAACAATGACATCATAAACATGTTGAAGTTGCTGTTGAGGACAGTTTAGAGAATTAGGTAGCAGTTGGAGAGATTCCGACTTTGATGTGGAGGCCTTGAGTAATGAGCTAAAAAGCACCTTATTTTAAAATGTGACTGTAAAACTTTTGAAAGTAAATGCATAGTAGAAATGGATGAATCAAAATTTTAAATAATGGTTAAGGAGGGGGCTGAAGTCTCCATGCCCCCCATATGGGTGCCCATGACTGTGTTTGAAAGATGATTTTCACTATAAGTCCTACAAGATGTGGGCAGCAGTGACATGCATGTTATGTCCCTACACATCTTGGAAGAGGGCCTGAGAGTTGACTAAAGTGTGTATAAAAATGTTTTGGAAACCATAGTCAAGTCTTTGATTGAAGAAGTTGCCAAAGGAACACTATACATGTTCCAACAAGATTCTGTACCAGCTCACACAGCCGAGAAAAGTCAGAAGTGGCTCGAGGATAGCTTATTTGACCATGTCACCCCTGATATATGGCCTCCAAATTCACCTGATTGCAATCCTCTTGATATGTATGTGGCATGGTTGAAAGGATCTCTAATAAGAGTGCTTATAACAATAAAGGTGAGCTGATGAAGAGAACCTGCCAGGCATTTCAAGAATTGTCTCCCAAGGTTGTAAGATATGCCTGTTCTCGCTTCTGAGGCTGTGATTAATGTTGAAGATGGTTTCATTGAATATGTTCCATCTATAAAGCATTACTTTTCTTTTGTATTTGAAAATTTCAATAAACGTTTCAAACTACAACTCTTACAGCTGTTTCTTCTTTATGTTCTTTTTGTTTCTGTACCAATTCTACTCATGCACCCTGTATACCCACATGTTGGGAATCCCCCATCAGATGTCACTTGGTGTGGGGTAGTTTTAGCTGGGGAAACACCTATATCTGATGATGTCAGATGGCCATCCCCAACTAATAGTTTGGCGAAACTCCTGTAAAGTTCCGGTAGAGGTTTTGAGATGTTTATGGCACAACTCATCAAGATGTAAATATTCCATGGTCCCAGAAAGAATCTGCTGCACAAATTCATCATGCTCTGATATAAAACTTTCATCAAATGCTAATTTAGTTAATATCTCTTTATATATTATATATAACGTTAATATATATTTATATATTATATATTTATACTTTAGAATTTTAGCATTTTTCACAACTTGTGTGTTCCATACTGTAATATATATATATATATATTTCTGCCTTCCTCAATGAATTTAATAAATGTGTGTATATATATATAATAATTTATAGGAAGATGTGCGGTCCAAAAGTATTAAAAGGCCACATGTCGTTGATCCTGATAACCCAGAGAGGGAACTGAGGTATAGTAAATAAATGTATTTGTTCTGTGATTGATATATTTAAGATGATTTTGTTGCATAAAAGCCCAGAGAACCTTGCTTTTTTATATCATTCGTTACGGTTAAAAAATGTAGACTGCATTATAATGTAAGCATGCATGATATATTTAAGCACTCATTCCCCATCTGAAGCTCAAACTAAGATTTTTTTTTTAATAATGATAGTTCAAATTTAATGTTTTTGTTTTACCATACATTTCCACTTTTTATATTATTTATATAATTAAATGTTTACACAGTGCTCTCCCTATTTAACCATTAGTCTAAATTATCAAAAGAAACACATTCCCTTTAAGCTCATTAAATTAGTATTAGTCCACGTTTATCACCAGGTGATACATTTTATCGAATTAACTATATTTTTTTTATCTTATAACTGCTTATCATTTTAATATTTATAATTCAAATGAAAGCCAATCATATAAATTTACAAGCAATGTTTCTTTTTCATTTATAATTTAATTTTTATGCATCAATAATTGCAATTAAGGAATATTTTGTATCAGGCGAAAGCAGCGTGTTGAAAAGAGATTGATTGAACGTGAGGCAGAAGATAAAGTCAACGGAGATGAAGAAGACAGTTATTTTGACATGATTGAGTTTGCAGAAAAGTATTTCAATTGTCATTTACGTGAATGTGGAGGAACTGTAATGCGTACACTAACTAGGAGACGCAAGTCATCTGGTGACATGATTCCTAAGTACGAAATGGTCACTTATACGAGAATCAGCACAATTCCTACTTCACATGTTCATATGTATGATCCAGAAAATGTTCAGTTAGCATGTTCCATATTCAAAGTGAGTTATGTTTATTTTTGTTACATTCTTGAATAATTAAGAACACTATGTATTGAAATTTAACTGTCACAACTTTTTCTCATGGTTTTATATAAATTGTGAATTATAATTTTATATATATTTATTAAATGAGATCGGAGAAAGAGAAATATTTGACTTATTACAATTTTTGGAACCACCTTCTGATTCTTCACATCAGTGATTCTCAAAGTTGATTGTGCTGTCCTTCAAAGAGCAATACTGTATAAAACTAGTGTAAGGGAGTAGTGAATCAGTTAAAGGTGGTGGTAAAATGACAATGCAGGGGGATACTATATAGAGATATTTTGGATTTTGATCTGAGAATCTATTTTTATTAAACATTTCATATTGGATGGTAAGTTTTATCCTGATATCGAAGAAATGGGTAAAAGAGATCTAGAACAAATATATACTGCTTCAAGATAATACTTAGTTAAAGCAGTAATTTATTGCAGTGGTCTGAAAGTATTTAAAAACCACTGCTTTATATCGTCACACTTTCAAATTTCTTTTTAATGTGGAGTGCATTTTTTAATGAGATGTTAATCATTGTCATTCGGCTTTAGAGCACATTTCTTATCTATTTACTTGAAAGTTATTTTGTGACTATCTTATGAAATGTAATTTAGGAATATGATGTAGATCAGGCCAAAAAAAAAAAAAATCTAAACCTTTCATGTTGCCAGTGGAATATAATTAAGTGAATCTTATGATTTTGTAGAAAATATGGGATAAATGATTAAGAGAGAGAAATAAGTGACAATAATCACGGATATTACTTAACACATGGTGAAGTAGTTTTAATGATAAACTGTATGTAATTATTAATTACTAATTTAAGCAACTATTATTTTTTCATAATTATAGAATATCTATTATCTTTGTAGGAGCTTTGCAGGTATCTTCGTGGTGACTTGAAAGCAGAAATTGAAGTTCAGCTTATACAATCAATTGTGAGTCATGGTATTGATAGAGAAGAATTACGTGATGAAATTTTTGTTCAACTTGTTCGCCAATCTACCAATAATCCTTGCAGAGAAGCTACTTTACGAGCCTGGCTGCTTATGTGTTTGTGTATTGTTGCATTCTATCCAAGCAAGACGTTTAATAAAGTAAGAAACGTTTCTTGTTGTCAGTCTTATATAAAAATAACTCTAGTTTAATAGTTTAACACAAAGAAGTTAATTTGGGGTTGTGATCAGAGGCGGCTCGAGGCTGATTTTGAACCTGGGCAGCCTGGCACGGATTGCTTTTTGATGCCCCTCCCCCTCCGGCGAAAACAGGAGATTTTCACAGATGCACAGTGAGCCATATAGCCTACGCGATAAAAGTGGCCAACAGTCTCTGAAAGAATTTCTCTAAAGATGTCTCTAAAAATTTCTCTAAACTTGTCTCTTTTTAGAGAAATTTTCTACTGTTGTGTCAATTAAAAAAATTTTGGACCTGACTTCAGTTTGGGACCCTCATCCAAATGGGGCCTGGGCAGCTACCTGGTTCTCCCTACCCTTAAGCCACCCCTGGTTGTGATGATATAAAATGTAAATTTGCATTTTTTCTTAATACAGTGAAACTCTTCATTAGCTGTCACTCGACGAACGGAAAAATTTGGTTGTAAAAGAGGGGAGGTTACTCTAAAGTAGCTAAAATATTACATTTCAATCATTTAAATACTTCATTTTGAAACTTATGTATTTTTGAGCACATGAGACAAGTTTAAGATAACGAACATAAGCATTTGTTGAATATAATAAGTAAATTTACAACAAAATGTTAAATATTAAAATTTATTTGCTTTGACCAAAAAAAATAAAATCTATCAATATCTGTTTGGAGGGTTTTACTCACCGATCTTTCTCCTTCAAAATGTATTTTTAATTGCAAGAATAAATTCCCAGTTTTTTCGCCATTACAGGACCTGGTGTGCTAGTTGAGTAAACGATAATAAATTTGAACTGCGATAATTTTGTGTTGATAATTGGTTTAGTTTTGTGCACTGTATTACTGTGCAATTTATTTATTATCAAAGTCTTTTTTAAGCATTACTCATTTGAATCAGTGAATCTGAGTCAATTTCCACTCTTTGTTAAAAGGAGGGGGAAATTTTCCCTAGCTCTTATCCTGTTTATCCTTAGTTTCTTGTTGTGAGAAATGCCATGAATGATGAAGTTCAAACATATTTTGTCCGTATAGTGGGTTCTGGTGTAATGGAATGAATCATGAAAACAGTGTCCGCGTCCCTATCTGAGGGTGACCGCTAAGCAAGGGTTTGAAATACATTATTGTAAATCAGTTTCTGACAAGAAATTTTTATCTAACTGTAAAAGTGGGTTGATCATATCTGAGGGTTGTCTGTTAACAGCGATTTTTCTGTACTTAATTTGAAATAAAATCCGTTTAATGAAAATAATATTATCCTTACGCGTAATAAAATTTAAATTCCATTTTATTTGAATGACTATGCAATGTATATTAACATCAGCTTTTGCTTGGTTTGTAGTATTTCACCAGTTTTTTAAGGAAAAATCTACGTGAAGATATGTCTATAGCCAGGTATGCCCAATGGTGTTTAGACCACTTGCATAGCACAAAAGTTACACCTCGAAAGATGCCACCTTCATCGTTGGAAATTAGTGTAAGTAAACATTAAAAAACTAATCTGTATTATGAAATGCAATTTTAGAATGAAAAATATTAATATCATATTTTAAGATTTTTTGATAAAAGGTTTATTATTGAAGCAAAAATTTGACGTAAAAATGAAATTCGGAACATTTTCTATATTTCATTTTTAATAACAGAATTGAAACACTTCGAAAACTTCCCACTTTTCTTCGAAAACCCACAAATTTCCACTATTAAATTATGCTGTTAATTTCCCCATTTTGTGTATTTTAAAATTAAAATGATATTTTAGTCTTCTTCCTATTTCCCTTTGATTAATGTGTAAATATAACTAGCCAATCAATCTAATATGTGAACTTTTCAAATAATTACCCCCTCTCTGTATGCATGTATATATATGTATATGCATGCATACACTTTTTAAAGATATCTAAAAAGAAATTGCAAATTGAATCTCTTAAGTTCAAATCAAATGAAGATTCAAAGAATTAAAGAGAAACTGATTTTATAAATGTAGATTTGTGAATTTAATGATAAAAACTTAGTTAAATGTGAATTTTTGAAATGTTACTTATTTATCATTCATTATTAACATGAAAATTCACTATCTTTTCTCGTTTATTGCCCTTTAAAAATTATGTTTATTACCCGATGTTGTTTACCCCTTTTTTTAAAAATACTTTTTTTTTATGTTGAATCAAGTTTTCTCTGCTACTTTGGTATCTTTGTCTTCCACACCTTACCGTTTTTAATTCCCCTCATTTCTTTTCTTCCTTCCTTCCTTTCGTTTTTTTACCCTCCCCCTTTTGGTTTTCACTTCCCTTTTTATAATCCTTTTCCCTTTCCTGTTTTTTTAATGGATTTCTATTTTCTATCGCTTGTTTTTACTGAAAAATGGCGTTCTGCTGTCATGAGAAATGGCAAACGAAAGTCTGAAAAAAGTTGTAAAGGATCTGTAATATAGACCCAACAATAGTAAAATATATGTATGCACAATGATTTGATGGGTGTTTTTTTTCCAGTTGTAAAATTTTTTTGTTTTTTGTTGGGTTTTTTTCATTGCCAAAAAATTGCTAAGACATGTCACTGGTGATAATCAATTTCTGTAAAAGATAATACTAGAATTTTACATAAAACCATCTGAAAAACTTAAAGAAGTCAGGTAAAAAAATTCTGCTCTTTGAATATGAACCCTGTTATGATTCAGAAGTCACATGAAATTAGTAGCTCTGTTTCTAAGATATCCCACTAATAAAGTTAGCGCATAAAAGGAAGAGATAATGTACAAAATTACACATAATTCACGTTATAAGTAAAGAAATGTAATGAAATTTAACATAGACGTTTATTTTTGAATAATTCATGAAATGTGGGAAAAATGTCAGCATTAGATTATGGAATTTAAAGATATAATTTCAGAAGTATGGGATAAGGAAGTATTTGCACTCTTTAATTCAGGAGTACACAAAAGTTTAATATATGACAGCCATATAACAACTGACGATGATTGTTCATGTTATTGACAAGTGTATTAATGGGATCCTGGGGAATATTCTAATTCAATGTCCTGGAAGGTTTTGGGAAGTAGTTAGAATATTGCAATGCATTTCCCCAATGTATCCCACACATGCACAATAGAGTTGAGATCAGGGAATCTAGTCTGCCACTCCATTTGGAGAGTATCTTCACTTTTCAGGTAGTTGTTTACAAGTTGTGCTCAATAAAGCTAGTATTATCATTCATAAAAATTAAATCTGGACCAAAAGTTCCCCCTGTAAAGTATGACATAAGAGTCCAAGATTTTATCTCTGTATTTCATTTTTTACTGTACCACCCTAAAAGATACATAGGTTTATGTGCCCATTTATTATTATTCCTTTCCAAACACAAGTATGCCACCACCACTGAAGCTGTCTCTTGTTTTGACATTAAAGAGGGTGTAGCATATCCTGATTTACTTCAGATGACAACCCTCCAAGAATCAGTATTAAAATTGAATTGGGACTCACTTGAGGAAAGAACATGCATCCACTGGTTGAAGCTCCAAAGGTAATATTAGGGTCTCTATATTAAGCAAGCTGTTTTAGCAATGTGTAAGAGTGACACAAATTACTGACTTTGTCAAATGAAGATTTCTTCTCATAAAGCCTTCTGTATACAGTATATCAAGATATTTTGTATTTTGTAATTGCTGCTAGCTGCTGAACAATTTACCTCACTGTCATATCTTTTTCATGTTGTAGTCAGAGACACGTAGGTATTGTATGCTATAGTGGAATGGAAATGTCAGTGTTATCGTCACTGACAAACATCCTTCGTGTATTGGAACTGTTTTAAAATTTTTGAAAATATATTTTGTGAAACATTTGGGGCTTTAGACACTACTGCCTGATACTAGTTAGTTTCTATCCTGTCAATCATCATCTAATATTTAAAAATGTCCATGCAATATAATTAACTTTACATGTCATTAACCTGAACAAAAGCTATAAGGGGGTGAAAAAGCCATTATGCTTTTTAAATCCATCCCTAAATTGTGTATTTGTGCTAAACAGTGCATTTCAAAGTGCACGTTTATCTTCTGTATTACTTAATTTCATGTGTACGAAATTACATCATATTCCCTTGCTTACACTGTGAGTTTTGTACACATGAAAATTATCCTTTAAATTTGAGTACCAATGTAGTTAATATTCAGAATTTCAATAAACCAATTTTTTAAACCATTTCGGTCTGTAACTATGTTGTTGTAATTCATTAATGTTTTCGTTTCATTGTCATCTCATGTGTAATGGACCTACATAGCTGCAACTGTTATTGCTTGAATTGACCATTTTTTTGCATCAGTTTTATAAATGGTTAGTTAGGCAATTTATAAATTGTGTGAACTGCTATTTATATGGGTGATAACCTGTCATGGTAATATTAAAAATTATTAAACTCCGTACCATATACCATACTAGCTGTTCCATTAATTGCAATAATTGCTGGCATTTATTCATTTTATAATAAATGAGTAATAATTTATAACAACTTAGCAGATAAATATGTATTTTCAGCACAGGGATAGAATATCTTTGTAAGATATTATTGCCCTTCACAGGGATAATGCAATTGCCATATAATGGTCAACACACAAAGCCATTGGAGCATGTTTTTGTGAGTTTTCATGGGGGATGTTATCCCTGTGAAGGGTAATAATATCTTTCAACTTTATATATGGAGAAAAAAGCGTTTGTTCTTGTTCTCGTTCGTCTAGTAGGTCAAGACACTGCAGGCTAAACGGAGGGACCCTGGTTCGAATCCAGGATAAAGATGGCGTCTGTTTTTTCCTAAACAAAAACTAGCTCTAGTTTGAGCTTATTTCTGTGTGGGTATTGAAAATGAAGTAAAAAAAAAAAGAATATCTTTAGTCATACATATTACATGTTGTACACATGTTTTAACAAATAAAAAATCCGAAAATAAAAAAATACATATTAGTTATGTACTTAATGACGTGATAATTTAACAAAACTAACATTTCTGATTTTCTCAGTACCACTGAAGGCTTTCGTTCTTACCAAATTATATTTAGTGCAGTACAGAGCTTTGCTATTCATGTGCCATAAAACTAAATAAATCTATAAGTATCTCTTCATATTCTAGGCTGTTCGCAATTTAGGAAACCTTGTTTGCCGGTTCTATTTTATGGATGGACGGACTAAAGCTATTGATGTGCATCCTTCAGATACGGCAATGGATGCAATGCAACAATTAGCAATTAAAATAGGGTTGAGAAACTTAGATGGATGGGCCTTATATGAGGTATTACATTTTCGAAATGATGCCTATAATAATTTTATAATATAGTAATTTCACTGAATGACCAAAATATAATATCACTAACATGATTATATTTTCTTTCTTTCTTAGAGTACTCCTGAATATGAACATGTGATCAAAGGCTATGAGTATCTATCTGATATTATTACAAATTGGGAACTGTAAGTATTCACACAGTTGTTATCTAGTCAATTTTTTTCAGTTTCCTACGTCATAAAGCAGTTTTTAAATATAAACATTTGCTAATAAAAGATTTGAAATGCAGTCTTTCTAAATCTGTGAAAATCAAAATCATTTTGCAATTTTTATTTTTATAAATTCACCTTTATAAATAGATTATTTTGAAAGTAATAAAATGTCTCTAAAGTGTATGCATTACGTTTGAAATATTAACTAAACTTAACTACATTATCAGACCCTTGAGCACCATAATCTCACTCTCTTTATCACTGTAATTTTAACAAGATATGGTACATGATTATGCTGGTCATACTAGAGTGAGAGTGAAAACAGAGGATGCACAAATCAATTTTGTAATCAATGTTTTTTCGATTGAGCACTTGCATCTTTTTGATGTAACTCAGTTTTAGCAATAAAAAGAAATATACTAAGTGTTTGATAAAATCATAAGGCTCTGATGATACTGAACTGATGATCACAATTTTTCCATACCTGGAAAACGTGGAACTTTCAGAGAATTTGAAATCATCCTTAAAAGTCAGGGGAAAATGAGATTTTTTGATTAAACTTAGAGAAGTCAGAGAAACTTTAATTCCTATTTTGAATAGCCAAGTTCCCACTAACATGAGCTATTTTCCCCGAAACTGAAGTTCAGTTCAAAGTTTTGTTTGTGATTGGTCAGAGAATTTTGTCAGAAAAGCTAGGAAAAGTCAGGTCATTTTTTTCTTCAATGTGAGTGAGAACCCTGAGTTACCAAACTAATAGCATGCCCCTTTACTTTTTGCCTATCTAATAGCAGCAATATGTTGTGAAATTTATTCCATGTAAAGAAATGGGAAGGTTGATATGGTGACTGCATGCATTCATCGTGTGGAGTATTAACAGTTGCTAGTGATGGATTTAGGGCTCAAATAATTCATTTTAAACGATGTCAATTGAATTCATACATAAGGCATATGGAGTCCATTCAAGAATAGACTCACTAAAATGCTCTTCCAATTAATCTCATGACTGTGGACTGATGCGGTGAGGCACTATCCTGTTTAAAACACTTTTGTTCTGTGGGAAGAGGAAAGCCACAAATGATTATAGATAGGTGACAAGTACATTAACAAAGCTTTTTTTGATAATGATAGTTTCAGTAAATATGAGGAACTTCAAGGTTATCTGTATAAATACATCTTAGGGAAAATAACAGTGCCTTCATTATCATAACAAGAAATATTATAGTAATATATCTTATGATTTTAGAAATTGGTTTTTAAACAATGAATTGATTTTATTACATTGTTCTATTTCATTATATGTTTAATATATTTTTAACATTGTAATTTTAATTTATTTTGATGTTATAACTGTATGTACAGTCTCACCTTGCTTGGCGTAGAATGACCATTGTTGTCCTTGCATCATAAAAATACAATCAACCAACTTAAACAATAAAGAGATGAGCCAGTTTTAAAAGAATATACTTAGGACATTGTAAGAATAGTCCTAATTTCTTCTTTCATCCAGTGCTCTTGATTCTCTCCTCTGCTCCTACAGCATTTTATCTACATCTTCCTTGTGGTCTTGTGGTTTGTAATCTTTTTCTGGTAACTTATCTCCCACTTTGCATAGTGCCCTAATATTGTTAGTTTAAACAGTGCTTCTTGTATCGCCTAGAGTGACTGGGCTCCTATTATGTGACCTACTATAACTTTTCTCTCCTGATCTTTTAATATGATATTTTATGTCTAATTCATTGATTTTAACAGCAGCTGCTTGTAATAATTAAATTTTGCAGATAGGGTTCACAGCTGTGTATGATTTAAGCTTCATTAACCCTTTTGTCTGTGTGAATGTATATAATTCCACCCAGTTTTATTGAAGTTGATAATATTTTCACTTAGAATCCACTGGGTATTGGGCAACCCAAGTAGTTCAGTAGTTACACTAAAGTGCTAGATTGTATCTCAATGGTTATATCTAATCGTAAGCTTAGGACTGAGTTTGAATTTAGTATTTTTTGTTCTATATATGGGTGAGTATGTAAGACTGAACTTATGGTGGTAATATGCTGCATTACCACAGGGTTGCATTAACTACACAACACCCATATCTTAGCATAAATTCTTTAATTTCTGACTCCATTGTAACTTCCGTTCGTCATTTCGAGAAAACGAGAACTACGCAGCAACGTTCCATTGATCGTGTATCAGGAAATTGCAGATAGACCATTTGAGAAAAGTAACAAGTTTATTCAGTTTAAAGTTCATATCGAAATACGTAAGTAAAGCATAGCTATTCTAAACGTGGTGCATGTTACTTGCAGTAGAATACAGTTACGATACTGTTAACTCAAACGTTAATTCTCCATGCTCTCCAAATACCGACAACCATGTGGAGCGTACTGTTCTCGCTCACACAGTAATTCAAATCACATGAAGGAGGAGTATCAAAATGAAGATAAGTAAGTACGAGTGTGGATGCAAAAAGAGCTTGTAACTAACTTTACACTCCACTATATATAACCTAGTTATGTGACATCACAATTCACATGTGTGTCTTACAAATATGCGTGAACAATACACAACCAGAATCCATGCATCTGATGTTGTGCATATTTTGGTACCACACGCCAATTCCAAATACTATATATATATCATGGTTTAAAAGCACATTAAATCATTGATCCTATCTCCCAGATGATTCATTACACCATATTGCTAGATAAAGTATTATATTAAATAAAATGTAACTCAAAATGTCTGTTTCTGAGCTTCAAAAATTTTTTTTTTAAATTCTGTTTCTCTTGCTTAAATATTAGCTGCAGTCGAAGTTCAGCAACATTTAGTAAGTATAATACACTATCAAGAAGAGGCCCAACCTTAGCTCTTGGTGGAGGAGAGTGTCGTTTTTTGTTTAGAAAAAGATTGTTTCGAAATCCTCGTGAAATTCCTCAAGATCCTGTTGAAGTTAACTTATTGTTTTCCCAAGCTGTTCATGGTATTGTAAAGGTACGTTTGCAGTTACGTTCTGGTACATAACAATTAAAAAACATAGCAAAAATTACTTTATCATATATATTGCACTAGGTTAGTTTTTATAATATGAAATTCTTATTTTACTTTTATCTAAAAAGCTAAAAAACAATTCTATGATTTCATCAAAATATACTTTCTTATATATAGAGGAATTTTCTAAGCTAGAAATTCATCAGAATAAAAAAATTTCTGCACTGTACAAATCTCTGCTTTATATTTAGTTTACTTAACATACCAGGTGATTGTAATTGAATTTACCCTATTAAGAGCTTACCGTAGGTTCAACTAATAAGTGGAATGACACCATGTACTATTAAATAGCTGGGGAAAAATAGTTTAAATAGTTTCGCAAAGGTTTTAGCAGCGTATTGTAAATTGTTGTGTTCAGAACTGTGACAAAATTATTAAATATATTTAAATACTTAAAAACTTGAAGTTTTGGTCTGGCTTTGGGAACCACCTTTTAAAGTATTCTCAGTCAGTGATGGACAGCGATTGATGCCAATGTATTTTCTCGCATTAAAAAATATTTTTTTGAAATCACCAAAGGAACATGTTATTCAAAAATCGTCGGTAAGAACACCAAAACAAGAAACAGGAGAATGAAACAAAATTGAAGATACAGTAAAACCTGTGTATAGTGTGATTCAAGGGACTGAGAACATTTGCACTACAAGCGAGATTACACAATATATGGGAAAATCCTTGTAAATGATAACTAAAGTGTTTTTTATTTAAATGGAGCATGTGCTCAACAATTTGTAGTTTTAAATCAAGTTATGTAATACATGTGTGTGTAACACAATGTATGTATGTTCAAGGAACATTTTCAATAAAGGAAAAGTTTTTTATACATGCATACTATCTGCTAACAAATAAATATAAAATACAGTATTTGGAGTTGCAAACATTACGAAAATAAAATATCTTGTTATGAATTTAAACCTTTTGCAATAAGCAAAATATTGATATTGTCTTTTTTCATTTTAAAGGCTGATGAATTTCCAATAAATGAACGAGTTGGACTTCAGTTAGCAGGTCTTCAAGCTCAGGTATTGCTAGCAGAACCAGAAGATTCTAAAATGGAACGGTAATGTATTCATGATTTTAATGTTAATGTTTAACAGACAAAATTTAATGGTTATTCTTATGCTGTATATTATGCATTGATGTTCAAAAAAAGTGTTTTATTATACATTGTCATATTTGCTATTTTTTGTTCTAGTGTTCATGAAAAATTTTTGAATTTGTTAAATGTTTCAGATTCTAAGGATTTTTTAATCAATTACTATAAATTATTACACATAATGTGTCCTTCTCTATTTGTTTTTGTCTATGATTTTGCTATTCATTATCCATCATTATATTTCCCAAATAGCCAAAATGTAATATTTAGTTATATTTTCATTTGGAAGTTTATTCTAACGTTTAATATCTGGAAAGGAAAATATAAAAAAATTCTCCTAAATCAAGGACAGGCAGAAAATCTTGAACTTTAGGGAGAAAGAGGTGGGGGAGGGGATGGAGCATATGATGGAGCATATTTTTAACAGGTTTATTAGGAATTCAAAATGATAAAAATTCATTAAATAGAAATGCATAAATCAAATCATATTTAATTTACTTGACCATGTACTAAATGTATAACTCTCTTTCTCAAATAATAATAAAATAATTGCATTTTAAGTACTTTAGAATTTATGATTTATAAATGAAATTTTCATTTGTCAGAAACTGTAGAATATTTCCAGTGTCTACATTTACGCAAACATTTTTTTTTTCTAAAAAAACTAGTAAGTCATAAAAATATATGATATACATATATCATAAATCATGGTTGTATTCACTGGTATACTTATCTACTAAGGAACATGTAATAATTAAATAAGTATGTGATACCTAAAATTTCAAACATTTATAATTTTTCAGTAAGCTTAATCATGTAGAAAACTTTTAACTTTCAATTACGTTAATGTACATTTTTTTTTCAATGTTTAACTTACCTTTTATCCTGTCTTAAGATCTAGAATTTATAATATTCCTTTATTTATTATACAATCTAATTTTGCAAAATGTTAAAAAAAATTATTAATGTAACTGTGCTTAATTAACATGGTTTGTCTTTTCCTTTTGAATTCTATAGGTATGCAGATGTTGGAGTTTTTCTGTGCTCTCGGATTAGAAAATCTAGGCGAGATGCAGAATGGATCGCAGATTTAGCTGAGGCACATAAGGTATTAGCTTCTGCTTTCTGTGCATAGATTTTCTCAACCCAACCTAGCCTTATTTGTTAAATTAAAAATATTAGCTTGATACAACAACAACAACAAAATAGCAGGATTAAAAGTTTTGTACCTTTTTAAAGAATATGCAAATGAAATCAACATTATTTCAGATATATGCATTACAATATATAAAATTATATGAAGACAGAAATACACATATACTTCCATTAAGTGTTACTGTAAACATACAGCGGTTTTGCATTTATTTTGCTTTAACTACACTACCGATCATTAATTTCAATGCATTTCTGTTTTTGAAAATTTTCCATCAAAAGCAAGCAAAATATGGTAGTTCAATGTAATATTCGCATAGATGTTTGTAAAACTGATTCCCTTCATTTCTGTGTCAAACATTGGCCATAAAAAACAGTAAAAATACATTTCTGTCATGTTGCATAAAACGAAATTTTAGAGCGAAGTGTATTTAATCATTTGACCACTGCATCATAATATGCAAAATACATATGAGTGATGTAAATTGTTTGGCATGATGTTAGGTGAATGTACACATGCTCAGTTTTAAAGCAAAGCCAGATAATAATGCAATAGGGCATAACAGAACTTCCTACATAGTGATTCTTTCATTATTTTGAAAAACAGTACTATTTTTGTGTACGTATGGCTCCTAGAAAAGTTACAGGATTTTTACTCATTATGAAGATGACACTAATAGTAACATAGTACAGTAAAACTAACACACTCCTCAGATACGGTCTCCACTCCCAGGTAAAAATTCCCTGGTGAAAACTTCTTTACAATAATATTCCCCACTTTTACGGTCACCTATATTTTATGGATAAATTATTCTGTCTAGTGAAGGGCGGCTGAGGGGAGTTTTTACTCACTGGTGTATGCAGGGGGTGTTGATGGGGGTTGTAACCCCCCCTTTTTGCAATGAAATTTTGTATATTTAACATAGGAATATGTGAGTTGTAGCTCTGTAACCCCACCTCATTGGGCCTATAACCTCCCCCCTTATGAACTTCCTGTGTACGCCTATGTTTTTACTGTATCATAATTTTTACAACAGAAGAAATTCGTTGTTCAAAGTTTTAAACAAAATTTTCAGATAAAAAGCCGATAAATAAAATTTCCAAAGAAAGTTATATATGTTTACATAGCTGCCAACTATTACGGATTGTCCATAATGATTATGGAAAATGACAAGTTTTCAGTCATTACGGAAACTGTGTCGAAAGTTATGGTAAATGTAGGAATTTTCAGTCATTATTACTTTTACGAAGATTTTTTTTGTTTCGCAATTTTTACACGGCCCCTGAACTGTAACTTCACGGCAATATCTTTCCGTCATAGGAGGAGCTAAAGTCACGCCTTTATTCCTCACAGCTGTGCTTACCAGAACTCGTTTCTTCCAAGTCTCATTAGAAATGTGCCAGCCTCGGAACAAGTCTTTTTGGATTCCGTAATTAACGAGCGGTTAAAATAAAATCAGAAATCAGGCTTTTTGTAAAAATTCCGTCATTATAATCGGCGCTCGATGTAACCGATTTCCACTGCCTTTTTATGATTTGGAAAGGGAAATTTTCCTAATTCTGATCTCCCACTCTGTGAATCCGCCACTACTACGGCATATTCTAATATCACGGCATTGAAAAGTAAAGTCACATGCTAGAAAATCATGCCTGCATATGAAGAAACCCATGAACCATTGACCTTTGCACTGACACGTCAATATTAATTCCGTGCCCATGGTTTCACACTAACAGTAATCGGCGGAAACCACACGAGCGGTTTGCCACGTCACACTGCCGATTCTAATGTTTTTTGTGCTCATGTGCAGTTTTACAATATTGTCTCATCACTTGGCCGGGACGGTTTCACACCGTCAGATCTTAAAACCGTACATGCACACGAAGAAACATCGGCAAACTGCTCGTTCACCACTGGGTGGGTAACACTGTGAAATCACGATGTATCGCTGATTTCAAAATTACGAAACTGGTGTGACGATGTCGGCTTCACGCCTATTTTTCACCATGTATCGATACATCATCCAGGCCTAGCGGTAATTGCATTGAAAAAAAAGCATTGAAAAAAAAAAGCAACAAATATTAGCACAGACTGTCATGACGTAAAATTTTACCCCATAGTGGTACCATTTTATAATGAAAAGAGAAGTGACGCAGTGTTACTCTCAATCGTGGAGTCAACAGATAACACTGGAAAAGGTATTTTTATAGTTTTGGAAATTGGGAATTTTCATTTCAAATCAATTTGAAAGTATAGATGAGTGTTCAAGAATGGATATAACATGGCATAAAATTTCTGAGACGAGACATTTTTCTGGAGTAAAGAAATATGGAGCTTTTTATCAAAATTGATGCTGTATCTATTGCTGATCCCACATAGCAATGTCACTACAGAAAGAATTTTTAGTGTCATTTGAAAGAATCAACAGAATTTAGACCAGGCCTGAGTACGAAAACACCCTATTGAAAGGAGTTTACGCTTTATTGAAAAAACAAGAGACTTCTCAAAATCTCAAGTATGCTATAAAAAAAGTTCATGGAACAGCAGCTGATTTTTGCAAAAGAAGCAACAAGACTTTCACTTATGGAGAAATAGCCAGTAGAGTGTCTGCTGCTTAATAAAATCAAGCTTATTTATGGTATCATATATTTGATTTCATAAAAAAGCACAAATTTAAAAATTGTCACTATAACTCCTTCTTGCCACTCTAAACATAACCTTGCTAGAGCATATGTCATATAACCTGTTGTGGAAGTAAAATATTTTTAATTTTATTTAAATTTGTTAAGACAATCTCCTCACGCGCGTTCGCATGTGCAGGTATGCTACGTGATTACTGAAAGCTATTTCAGAAAGTTGGCATCTATGTGTTTATACCTTTATTATAAAAAATAAGTTTAGAGCATACTTTATAAAATAGAACAAAATAAAAATTTATAACAAATAAAATCCAGAGAAAATGTTTAATAAACGTTGCATTTTGATGTAAAAGTTATTTATAATTAGTTTATAATGATATTCAAATGCTAAACATTGAAAACCAATGAGCAAGTGTAAGTATTTTACTTTTTTGTGTAGAATAAACTCCCTATTATTAAAATGCCTTTCTTTGTTACTAATTAACTCTAATTATTAAAAATATTTATTTCAGATATATGGGAGTGGTAAATCTGAACTCGTAGCCAAAGTCTGGTACTTATCAGTTGTAATGCAATATCCACTGTACGGAACAACCTTATTTAATGTTACATACAAAGGATATCTTTCATATGGTAATTATATATTGAAGTTAGCGTTTTCTTATTGTAGAATAAAATAAATTTTTAAGCTTATGGTTTGTTTTTATAATTTTATCTGAAACTTAAAAATGTGTTAATTTTGAGGTTGTGTATTGTAATATTTGTCAGTTATAAATATGTCGCAGATCCTTTCCTTTGGATCAGAAATGTCTAATCTCTAAACATCTAAGTCTAACAAAAACAATAACACATAAATTGCAAATAACACAAAAGAACATGGAGAGGTGCATGCCTGGAATAACCAGGAGGGATTACACAAGGAAGAAATACTTGGGTGTGAAAGCAAAAAAAGCTAAAGAACATCATTGTTAAAGTAAAGTTCAAATGTCAGATTACTGCACACTTGTGTCCAAAAGTTACACATAATTTGTAAAGTGAGAAAAAATCTGAGTAAATATTGACAAAGTTTCTCAAAATCACTTACGGTGAATTGTTTAAGGTAAAACATCGTACATATGCAAAACATTTCAGTTGATGTCGACATGTGCAAAGCACCTGCGCACATTGGAATGATTATAAAATGGCCTCAAGGGGCATGGCCAGTTCAGGGTGATTTTTTGCAATTGCTGTGGTGTGCAGTGTTGTTAATTTTCAAAAAGGACGAGTTATATCACAAAGACACCAACTGGATATGTTTGTGAAAGGAAGAATTATTAGAATTCTGGAATCCAGACAATCCCAAACCGAAGTGTCTTGAATTCTGAATGTGCCTCAGTGTGTGATCTCAAAACTATGGCGGAGGTTTCAAAGCTGAAGATGTTAGATGTCACCTGACAACCAGTACTGAGTTGGACAAGAGTAAAACCATTTGAAAAGACCAATATTTGACAATAATTGTTCGATGTCAGAGAGACTGCTCTGCCAAACAACTCGGTTCAACACTGACAGACATTACAGGAGTAAGAGTTGTAAGACAAACTGTTAATAGAAGACTCTGACATGTTGGTCTTTATGTCAGATGACCAGCAGTTTGCTTCCCCGTTCACGTTTGCACAAAAACGTGCACATTTACAGTGGAGTTTGGAATATCAAAAATGGAGTAGAGAACAGTAGGGCAATGTCATGTTCAGTGAAGACTTCAGATTTAGTCTACACACTGATTTTCATCATATAACAATATAGAGAGAACATGGAACTCGTTTTCACCTGGGAAACACCATGCAAAGATGTAATTTTCCTTCAGTGGGAGTCATGGTGTGGGCAGTAATTATTCTGGATGGTCCAACAGACCTTCACAGCTTTGAGGCGGGGTTTGTTACTGCTTAAAGATACAGAGACAAAGTCCTTGAGTCTTCCGTTCGTCTGTTTTGAAGTTTGCTGTCAATCCCGGATTCACATTCATAGGTGATAACGTGCCTCCTTACCATGTGGCCCTGGCCGATGACTTCCTTTAAAGTAAAGATATCCAGCACATGCAGTGACCTTCTAACTTTGTTAATCTCAATCTTCTAGAGCAGTGGTTCCCAACCTGAGGGTTGCAAACAGGTTTCTGGGG
>QLNU02015360.1:275637586-275663465 GCA_006491805.2 Dysdera silvatica
TATTCAGAATCATTTTCACTTTAAATTTGAAAAGTACTACACTTTAAACAATCCTTAGTGTTTAAAATATTTTATTTAAATTTGCTTTACATACTAGATTTCGTTTGACATATCAAAATCATTGTTTATCGATCAGCCCTTTGAGGCCACTGTATTTTTTAAAAAAATGTATAACATTTATAGAATATAATACAGTAAAACCTCTCAACAACAATATTATACGGACCGAGAAAAATTATCGTTGTAGAGGGAGTTATTGTTATAGGGAGGGTTCATTATACAGTAAAACCTCTCTACAACACTATTATACGGACTGAGAAAAATTATCGTTGTAGAGGGATTTATCGTTATATCGGATATCGTTGTAGGGAGGTTTTACTGTAATTCATTTTACAAAAACAGATTTGTCTATTCAAAAAATATCACTGCTTTATGATATTCACTTTATACCTTTAATTGTAAAACTATAGAAAAAAAATAGGTCATGTAATATCGAAACATCTCACAGATGCACTGCAAGTGACTGTATTGTTTTCTGTCCATAAGTGGCAATGGGTTTAGTAAAAAAAATAAACAATTCCACCATTTTAAATTAATTCAGTAAATTATAAAATAAACTATAACATAAGGGATATGCCTTAATGGGCCATTTTTAATGTTGAAACCTGTAACATTTATATTAAAAACTTACCACAGGTGGAGTGAAAAAGGTGGAATTTTTTTTTTCAATTTTATTGTTTCCTAACTCAATAGATAGTACTGTTTGGTGAAAAAAGAACAGTAAAATAATTCCAGCTCAATCGCTCATCATCTTCAGGTTCCACACAGGGTAAAAAAATTATTCTTAATGTAAAACAGTGAAAATATCAATCAATTTTTTTCTTTGCAGTATTTTTATTTCTTGACTCAACATATGGTTCTAATTGGTAAAAAGGGAACAGAAAAAAAAAATTTGAGCTTAATTACTCATGATCTTCAGGTTCCACACAAGGTCTGAAGAAATGTATCTTGGCGTTGAACTTCAGAAGTTTGTTCTGTGATTTGAGTCGACTGCGTGTCAATCCATCCCTGGCTCCTGCACCACACATTGCCAATGACTCTTCTGTTACCAGTCTCACATGCCTCTCTACTACTTAATGGCAAGGGAGCTTCCCTATTTCAAACTGTGAATCGCTTCTGATTAATCTTGTCATGTCTTAGTCGCTAAGGCTCAAGGCAGTCGGTGGTTCCAAAGGATGGCACCAGCAAATCATCTCAAAATATTTCCCTGCTTTGAAATTCAATTTGGGAAGCTCAAAGTCAAAAGGAAAAAATTAAACATAATATGAATTAGCAATAATTGATACTTCATCATTTAGCTAATACTAATATTTATACTCTTAAAAGATGGCAACAGTCATTTTCCTTTAGTTTTAACATTAATTTTTATATTATTGATTTTACCCTAATGAAGTGACAACAGTCAATCTTCCTTTAGCTTTAGCATTAATGTTTATATTATTGATTTTATCCTAATAAAGTGGCAACAGTCGATCTTCCTTTGGTTAAATCCTTCTTCGCAACCAACTAGCTAACACTAACAAATCGTTGACGAAACATTATCATCAAAATGAGTCAGTCATCAATAAGCCATACCACACCAAGGAAGCCACATGATTGCTTACATCAAGCTAGAACCACTAGTCAGACTTAAACCTATGCTGCCATCTAGAACTAGCACTTTTTGGAGTAAGGTTTACTATTTGGGTGTGAGAAGCAATTTTTCACGCTGCCAATGGCTTTTTTGACAAAGTAATTCATGAAACCAGCATAAAACCGCTAACAAAGTCAATATAAATATTCATTTGACATGTGGAACCTCAAGATGCCAATATTTTGGGCTGAAATTCGAAGGCAAATTGTTCTAGTCCATTTGGAACCATATAATGAGTCAGGCAATATGAATTTAAAAAAAATTTTTTTTTTCACTCCACCCTACCACAGATTAGCATATTTCATTACACAGACATATCTAATCAGTAGATTTGTATCAAAGTTAGAAAGCATGTTAGTCTTGTTATAATAAAAGTGCTAATAGTATATTTATATTTGTTATAAGGGATTTGATAATAGGTTTGTATGTTAGAACCAGATATAAGGAATTAGAATTATTATTATTTAGAATAGTAGATACTTCACCAATTATAACTTACAAAGTAGATTAAGTCGCCAATTTGGCAATATGTTATGACACCACATTGTTTGGTAGTTACAAACATCCATATTAGGTTAATTTAATAACTAAATATTTTAGATTTGATTTCCAATTTGAATTGAAGAAATCATTTTCCTAGTTCAAGTATACCAACATGTAGGTTAAAAGAAATGCAGATAATAATTTAAAGGGGAACGGATATTTAAGTATAGGGTAGGACAGTTGCATTATAAATCGCGAATTAACACAAGGTTTTGGCGCATAAAGGTAAGGCAAGACAGTCTATCAAGTTGAACTTAATGTTAAAACAAAACTATTTAAAAATTTTCTTAAATAATAAGTTTTCAAATATTTACACCAATCAGCATCTACTTAGATATTCAAAATTAATTATCACATACGAAAATAATTACTCACTGTTTTGGCAATTGATTTTAATAAAGTATATAATTTTCAATAATATAAGTAAAGAATTTCACTAATTATACAATCATTATAAAACTCCCCCCCAGGAATTCAACAAACATATTCAATTACAAAAAGCAATAATCATTGTTAAAAATTTAAGACATTAATTTGTCAAATTTCTTATATACAAATTTTTGTTTATTTTTTCCTTAATTTAATTTAGGAGCATTAGCTTTGTTTTACGTCGCTTAAACATAGGAACCTTTACAGGGTCTGGTCTCCACAGAAAGTAATCATTTAAAAAACAATAATCATGAGATTCGACATTATGTTAATTGATTTAAATAAAATTATGAAGATTTAAAAGAAGGCACAGGAAAGGAAGAAAGGAAAAGATATATTTACCAAGGGGCTTAGTCCCTAGAAGTTCAATCTTCACATGTTGAATGGCCAATGCTGTCTGATTTTACTTTCGAAAACTTCCAAATTTCGAAGAATGGTTAGGTTGCTATACGTGAATTAAAAGACACCAAAGGCTGCCAAAAGCCTACTTCATCAGGCCCATTTGATAGCATGGGTATGTGCTTCTACGATCCATGGCAGATATCATCTTTGATGGATGATTCATGCTTTTACATCCGCCAATTAGCATGTTTGCATTTGGTTCTGTTTTGTACTTCTTGTAAATTTGACTGTAAGTAGTTGAAGATGGCAGTTGTAAGTTTTCCCTATAGGCGATTTTTTGCTGGACTAAAAGTGGTTGGTATTTTTATGGCTTTTTTTCATTGAAGATATGTGGCAGGTGAGGCAGAGAAGGATCCTGAAGAAGGTTTAATGGTGAAATGTGCCAATTGATGCATTTAGGATATAACATCCACATTGCTAGGAGGGTGGCTTTAGCTTTGAAAGTTGAAGAAAAAAATTCCAAAGTAAGGATGGAAAATTGCATAATAATCCCAAAACAAAGGGAGAAATTAAAGTTGATAAAATTATATTGAGTTGAATTAGTTTAAAATTATTAAATACGTTAATATAACATAAAAGAAGCATTGATGTTACAATACATTTCAAATTAATAATAAACGTTATTATGTAAACAATACCTAATTATTTAAGTAATGTAATTATTATAATGTTTATAATAATGACAAGAAATAAATGTGCTGTAAAATACATTATGTAGCTGATGTAATCACCACCATAGTTATAAAAAGAAATCATTATTTTTATCAAAAATAAACATCAGTCGTCTTAATTTCACAGTAGTTAAAGCTTCATGTCATATATAAAAAAATGTTAACATTCGAAAGAAATGTTAATGTCCATAAATTCAATAATTTACATGTTATCAAACATTGGGTAATTTTTTTTATTCAATACTCAGCTGTTGTCGATTTGCTCAAGCACTCTAGTTTTAACAAGTATTTCTTCCGAATTTTGCTTAGGAGATTAAAATAAAGCTAGACAGTATTATTGAAAAGAAACACATTATAATAAAAATAAAATAATTAAAGATAATAGTAACAATGAGATGCATCAACAGGCGAAGGACTTTTTGTTTTTATTTAATTAAAAGATCATTTTGAAATAATAAATTTCATCTCAACAGTCTCATAAATTTTCTTACAGGTTTTAGACATGGTAAAAAAGAAGATCGATCTTCGACCTCGTGCAGAAGGATATGCTATTTATGAAGTTATTGGAAACACTGGTATATATTAAATAATTTTAAGCATTTAAATCTTATGGGTGTAATTTTGCATAATTGATACATATACATTTTTTAAAGGAAAATACTTGATGTTTCAACTATTTTTAAGAATGTAAGATATTATCTTTCTCAGGGCTAACACAATTGCCAAATAATGGTCAACACACAAAGCCACCGGGGCGAGTTTTTTGTGGGGGATTTTTTATTACTAATAAATTTGATATCCGTGTTTAAGCTCATACTAGAGTTTTTTTGTATAGAAGAAAAAGAGACATCGTCCCCATCCTAGAATCAAACTAGGATTCCTCCATTGATCCTGGAGTGCCTTGACCGCTAGACCAACGAGGAGAGGAACAATGCACTCTTTCTCCGTATATAAGGATGTAAAATATTATTACCCTTCTCAGGACTAACACAATTGTCAAATCATGGTCAACGCCCAAAGCTACAGGGGCAAGTTTTTTGTGAGTAATAAAAGTTTGTAATAAAAATTGTATTAGCCCTGAGAAGAGTAATAATATCTTACATCCTTATATATAGGGAAAGTGAGTGTTATTCTGGTCCTCGGTCTAGAATTAATGCAGTTTTATGCTTATTTTCACTAAATCGTAACACAGATCAGGATCAGAAAAGGGAATTCTTGATTTTTTTTGTTTCTGCTGTATTATTAGGCCAATTACTTAAATTCTGCATTGAAAAATTATTTTAATTGGTGTGATTGGTTACATAGCAACGAGCTGGACGTAAACAATAAATTGACTCTGCCGCCATACCTGTTCCCTTTCGAACATGGGGATATCGGCCAATATGGTTCATTTCGGGTCCCCTACCACCCCTTAAAATTTTTTCCTCTAGTTAAGAATCACCCTATATATAAAAAAGAAATGTTCGGATTAATAAAATCTTTACTACAGACTTTACTGTAAGCTATAATTTTTTTGTATGTATATATTTTGATGTGCACATGTAACAGACGATGGGTGGGCAATAGAAAATTTCTCCAAATTAAATTTTGAATTAAATTTGGAAATTTCAATTAGTTGGCAACACACACATTGAACTGTTTGTTTACATCTTGTCAGTTGGTTGCAATAGCAGCTGACCGGAAAAAAAATTGGATTAACCAGATTTTCTGATTAGCATGGTTTGGGTTAATAAGACTCTAGTGTATATATTAAATAATTCTTAGCTAAAGTACCAAAAATGTTATATTATAGAAAACTTACGTAAAGTTAAGAAATTTGATGGCTTGTCCTTAGGGGCTGGTGGGGGTCAGCCCTTAAGGCCTCAAAATGAAAATAATAATACAAAAGCTTCACTGAAGAAGAAAAATAGATTCTTGTGTGTTTACATCAAAAGATGGGAAGGACAATACTTAATGGTTAATGTCTGTGCTTTGCAACATTTACGGAGCTTATTGTATACTTTGGAAATGTGAGTTCAGCATGGCTCACAGGGATAATGCGGATTACATACAACATTCTTTCCACAGACAGGCATGACAGAAAAGGAAAAGATTATGAAGACATCTGCAATTTTACATATTTTTTTCGGGAACAGAAGAAGAGATTTCAATAACATTGCTGGTGTGTAAGCATTTGTTTTCCATGCTATATAACACAACATCAGCTACATGGTATGGATTGCGTAAATAAGTTTTCAAAGGATATTTTCCATGATCCTTAAATTGGCCAAGAAGATACCTTATAGCCGAATAAATGCAGAGGCAGTGAAAAATATTCTAGTGCCAAGTGTGTCAGACTTCATCGATGTGTTGAAGGATCCAGCAAAAATTAAACAACTTTTTCTCTATTCCAATTGATGCCTCCAACCAGAAAAACAAAAGTAATCTTCTGGCTGTAAGGTATTTTCACCCTCTTAGCTATGTTCAAAATAGGCTCCTATTAAATCTCTCTTACTTCCTGAAGTTCATGGGCTAAATCTCCCTAAATTCATGGCCGAAAGATGGTCATCTTAGGCATTCTATTGGTTTCTTTTGATATCTTCTTATAAATTGTTTCTTACTTAAAAATGTACTGTAAAAGAATCAATACAAATATAACATATATTAAATGAGATCTGGAATATGTTCATTATTTTGAGTGTGTGAAGCATAATGTTGAAAATTATTTTCAAATTAATATCAGCTATTAGTCTATCATTAAAGTATATACTTTTAATGTGAATTTGGGCACAGATAATCGCAAGTTTACTGTACTTCAAAAAACTTCCAGGAAAAGACTTATATAATTAAACCTGTATAGTAATGAATATTTATTGATTTTATGATACAACAAAATTTTGAGTCGTTCTTAATTTAATTTTTAACCTCCCAAAATGAAACTATCCTCATAACTTAGTGCCTTTTACAATTTGTTTCCCTTGTCAGAATATATTATTCAAGAACTGATCTGAAAAAATATTTTCTGTAGGCCTTCATTGCCCCCTGGATCTGCTCTTTCTATAGTTACATTTTATTGATAAAGAGATAAAAGTGTTAACAGCTGGTGTTTTTTTGTTTTTTTTATATATATAGCCGCATGCTATCATCAGATCTGATTCATTATTTTGCCGTTCCCCAAAAAAAAAAGAAAATAAATCATCCTGTCTCCCATTGTCACCTTGTTTAGTGCAGAATGACTATTGCTGTCCTTGCACTACAAAAATGCAACCCATGAACCTGTCTCTCATCTTATTTTATGAAAAAAAAAATTTTTTTTCAGTAAGTGAATTTCATCGATTTTTATAACCGCTTTTTTAATAATCCCATACTTTTTCAATCCTGGACTCAGCTCTGTCTCATAATTACAAATCTTTAACAGTGCTAAAAACAGGATATACAAGCCCATAGGCAGTTAACGCAGATTGTTCCTTCTCCCACCAAATATAAATATAATTTATTATCAAACATATGACAATTGTATGTTTATGTAGCAAATTCAGAAAAGATAATACGCTTTCTTTCAAGGTCATAAGTTCTAATTTTCTGAGAATTTTGTGCCTCTCCCACAACATCCCTATTCTGTCTCTATTTTTGTATTATAAAAGGGGGTATTGTATATAACTCCGTTTAGAAAAGAACGTTGGTCTCTCTTCCCCAGTGCATAAGCCAAGCTCGGATTTAGAGTACGAGACTTCTTGGGCACAGCTTTTTTTTTAGTGTTTCTTTCTTCTGAAACATGAAAAAAAGGGGGGGGGGGATTTTCTACCAAAAGAACAAATAGAATTTTGCTTTTATATTATCGCTTCCCGAAATGAGATAGAAAATGACATCGTATATGGAGAGGGGGGTGGCATTTATGATTACCTTAGGTACATTATTATAAGGTAATAGTATTTTAATAAATTTATTTTATAGTAAAGATGAAACAACACAATATAGATGCCATCTACAGACTTTCTGGCACGTTGGACCACGTTAGTGTAACTAGGGTTCTGAAGAAGGAAGCCTAAACGCGCTTCCGAAATAGCTATAAACCATCGTATTTATTTTAACTGTGTTAATGTGTTTTATTTTATTTAAATTTATTTTATTTAGCGATGACATTTCTTGCTTTAACATTTGGGGTGGGGATGATCCTATAAACACCTTAAGTTGTTGGGAAATTTTATTCAGGTTTTATCCATGTATATGCATGTTAACATTCATTTTGAAAATTTTAAAATTTACTTCGTAGTTTCACTTTATGAAACAAAATAACAAATTGTTTCAAATTTTGTACTTTAAACACTTTGGCTCATAATTGTTTGGTTTATTTATTAAATGAAGCACATGGCTTCCTTGAAGTGAGTGTCATACACAATATTCGTTCTTCCTATGGTGCAACATCAATATTTCCCTACCACCTGGAAAATTTACTGTTTGCAAATTTTACATTAGAGAGATTCAATGTATATGTACTTAAATTATGCTAATTTTTCTGTTGCTGGTGATAGCTCTAAAAGTAGTTGTATTGAAGTTAAGCATTTTTTAAAGTGATTCAATTTTATTCAAGAAAATGCAATGTTATTTAAGACAGGAAATTACCTGTAAATTATAAATAAAATAAAAAAATTAGAGATATATGAGGCAGGTGAGACATTTGAGATGTTTTATTATGTTTTTGTATTGTACCTAACTTTTCTCATTTTAATTTAAATTCAAAGTTTTAAATTATCTAACTGCAAAGTGGCATGATTACGATTGGTCATAGAATTTTGTTGGAAAAGTCAAAGAACCTTTTTCTTCGATGTAAGTGGAAACCCTGAATTCACCGTAGAGGGATTTATTAGTTATGAAAACAATAAAAAAGGGACTATGAGCAAAAGTATGATAAAAAATCTTGAGTGGTTCAAGTAGCAGCAGTGAAGTTTTTAACCAATAGTTTTTGTTTGTGTTGAAAATTTAAATTTTACCATCATGTAATAGGTAAATGTAGTTTAGTTGAACTCTTTTTTTTCACAATTTTTTTAGTTTTCTTTAGCTGATATGTAATGCGTAATAAATTTTAGTGATTACACATGATTTTGTAAAATTGCACTAATTTTATCTGTAATTTTGCATGGCCAATTTACTTTTTATGAAGCATTTTGTTTAACAGTGCACTGCACTTAACTTTACTATTTACAAATATCAACTATAGCTGAATTTTGTTTTTATTCCTTTGTTTCTAGAAAGAGCCTTAGTTTCTGAAGAAAAGGTTTGTGATACAATGTCTAAATGGGAAAGATGGCAGCAAGGACAAAGTAAAGTTACTGCCAATCGCAAACAGCACTTCTTTTTATTCAAAGTAAGCCTACATCCCTTCAAATAAAACGTAACATTTTTTTTATAGAATCATATAATATAACGTATTTTAAGATTGCTTATAGAGAAGTGCAAGTTATAAATTTGTTCCTGTTACACAATTCATATAACTTCAAAAATTATCAGGAAAGAACTTAAATAATTAAGCCTGTATACTAATGAATAATTAGTTTTATGATGCATCAAAATTCTGAGCTGTTCTTAGCTTAATTTTTAACCTTCCAAAATGCAACTATCCTCATACCCACCACCTTTTTACAATTTTTTTCTTTCGCTTTCTTTTTGGTTTTACGGCTCAAAGACTACAGTGGTCATGCTGCGCCGGGACCTACTGTTTTCCGAGGAATCCGAACCTCTTAAGGCCTAGGGAACCAAACCCCGGACTACAGTGAGCAGTGCGATCTTTATGAGATCTCTGAGTAAGCGTTCTTTGCACTGCTGGGAGTCGAACCCGGATTAGCGGCGCACTAGGAGAACGCGTTACCACACTGCGCCACCGCAGGGCTACAATTTTTTTCTCTGTCAGAATATGTTATTGAAGAAAAGAATCTAAAGTGTTTCCAGAACACTTCAAAATTAGATGTACCAATTTAATCCTAAATTTTCATATTTTTAATAGAATTATTTTGAAAGAATGCTTGTGTTCTAAGTCTCTGCTTCTTAGACTTCACATTTATTTATTCTTTCAAATTAAATGTTAAATGTAGGTTTTTCTTATTAACTGTGACGTATTTAAATAATTCATAATTCAATATGGTACTTAAATGTTACGAAGTTTGCTGAAGTAGGTCAAAAGTGTAACTTACAATATATTATGTTCATAATTGTGCAAAAGTGATAGCATAATTAACAAAGAACAGTAATGCAAAATGATAATAAAACACTGCAATATAATTTAACAAATATGTAGTAATGCACATAATATGAAAGTGTTCAATCAGTTTCCACTGTAGAGGCAGTAGTAAATATCTTCACTGACACATTTCGAAATATAATGAAAACAATATATGTGTAACTATTAACTAATTGAGAAATATTAAAGAATGTACTCTTGATATATCGTTATCACAAGCATGTTTTTAATATTGTTCAATTCTAACTCTTTTCTATCTGTTAGTTTCTCAATTTGCAAAAGATCCTTGATTAATATATTTTTAATAAAATACAGTTTGTACTCAATAAACTCAAAAGCATGATATAAGTTCTGTAGTAAAAGCGTGTTTTGTCTCTGTTAAGGGTAGTCATAAGCACAAACTGATGTAACATGTAACTTACTCTTTTACTATCAAATTGGATCGTTACGACGCAAGAGCCAACTTAGAATCTAACGTTAAAAAACCGGATAAGTGTTCTGTGTTACCATATTAAGCAATACCAAGTAGTGTCAGATTGTTATTCAACTTCCACAATATAGTTACAGACGTAACATACAGCGACACAGCAAATGAGTTTCTATGTGGCGCAAGAACACAATGCGGAAATAATCCCATTAGAGTACATCCTATATAAGTGAACGTTCAACATGGAACCCGAAAGTGAAACTGGAACGAAATAAAGATCTCATTAACTAAAGGGCAAGTGAAAATATTCATTCATAAACAAAATCACAACAGGTATGTCAGATTATTACGGACCCGGATGCTACAGTCCATTGCCTTGTCCTGGTTCTTTTAGTCTAATAGTATCTATCCTAACCTTTTACCATCTGGGCTTAACTTTTTTACTAAAACAGATAATTTGTATTAGGCGAAGCATACGTTAGAAGATTACATTAAACTCAAACACATAAACTGAAGTTAGTTCAAACACATAAAAAACCACTAACTGTCCTAACAGTAAGTAAATATTACAGTTCTAATTCTTGCATCGATATACTTCCTACTCTAATTAATGTAGAAATCACAAAATACTCCAGGACTCGATCTAATTATTTAAGCAATAAAACAGAATACATCACCTGGAAATATGTTCCATGGGCTATCCCAATTGGAGTTGTTCACATCAACGCAGCATCTGTAAAACCTTTACTCGATGTGATAATACTCTTGGCTGAGGTTATCCATCTAAGTCATCAGTCGTCTATCAGACTCGAGAAAGGCTTTTAAAGTCAAAACCATAACCCTATTCCTTGGTTTAACACAATTTGGCCTTCTCTTCTTATTCTCCTTAGCATGGGGCCCCTTTAAACGTAGATCCAGGGTCTACCAATACAGAGACAGGCCACCTAAGAGTAGCAGTGTCGGGATACATAAAATTTCGTTTTTCCTTAAGTTGGATTCCAGCACGGCAACTTTCGACAAAGTTGAACACTTGCACATTTTGGAAATTTTATCGCTAAGCACATGATTTTTATCTTTTTCTAACACAATAGAAAAATTCTTGAAATCGATCACTGCTCCCAGACACGAAAGAACATCATTTCCAAATAACGCTAGACTACATAAATTGGGAATGATGTCAAAAGCATGCTTCACAATTTGTCCCTGCCTTTCCATTTCTGCTTTGATTATTCTCTTAGAATAAACAGCATCGCCACTAGCTGTAATTAAACGCAATCCTTGATCCAGAAATCGAACCTTATGCTTCATTTGATCGGCCAAACTCGAATCAATTTCAGAAACATCTGACCCTGTATCTAATTTTACTCTTAAAGTTTTTCCAAGCCAATAATGGGTTCAAGAAAATTAGTTTGAATGGGCAACTCTAATGCCGTAACTAAATGACTATTCTCTTCTTGTTGATTCGTTACCAATTGAGTTCCTGTGCAATCACTAGCAAAATGTCCAGGTGCTTTACACTTGTAGCATTGATGCATAGTAGTCCCAGGTTTGATAGCCGTTTGAGGAACATTATTATCTTTCCATCCTTGATGAGATGGACCTGGTGACGTCCTTGCCCATAATCCCAATTGGTTATCCCCAAATTCATGAACAATCTCTAGTAACTCAAACAGTCTTTACCTGACGACAAGCAAATAACAAACAAAAATTGCCACTTAACTGATCTTTTAATATTTCCACTATTTTTGATTCGCAAAAACTAGTGCACCAAGTCTTATATAAATCTAAAGACCCTAAAACAAATTCAGTTACTGAGCCCTTATTATAATTTCTTGAAAATAAGAGGTGCATTATTTCCGTCCAATTTTTAAATCTTAGATACATAGTTATCAACGTATTACTAAATTGCTGCCACGTCGAAACTCCATTTAGGTCTACCTAATATTTTCCACCATTAGGCAGCCTCACCTTCCAAATTCAATGCTGATAATCATACTAAATCCATTTCCTTCATTTTATATAACGTTCCCCTTTCCAAACAATAATTTAAAAAGCTCCCTTCACCACCCTTTCCATTAAACTTTATAGTTAGGGTAGGAAAACTACTGGGTCCCAATTGATTCATATTTTGACTAGGCTGCACGAATGTAGATTTGTGAACTGGGGATCTCCCATTTCTAAGTCCACAAGGTTTTCTTTTTTAGGAATTGTGTATGCTCTAATGGTGAATCACTAAACATAACTTGCGAAACACCTTCTATACTACTTCCAACTCCAAACATTTTGATATTGTAGTTCACTATAACTATTTTAAATTAAACTGACTTCTATTAAAGTAATTCGTTCTTTTTAGGAGTATTGGTGATGAAGCTTCCTAACAGATTTTCACTAAAAAGTTATAGAAAATCCCTTTCACAATCAAATTCCACACAATTTAAACCGGGTGGATGATTACTAGTTAAAAATGGAAAAAGAAAATTAGTAATTTTATACGAATTGTCAACCATTTTTATTTACTTACTCGAAATACGATGTAAGGTTCTCAAGCCACATACTACCTCCACTAAACTCGTCTAACACCAAGTATTGCGAAATATCAATGGCAACCAGAACGTTAGGTGCCAATGTAATGTATTCTTTTACTATCAAATTAGATAGTTACGGCGCAAGAGCTAAATTAGAATCTAATGTTAACAAACCAGATGGGTGTTCTGTATTACCATATTAAGCAATACCAAGTAGTGTTAGATTTTTATTCAACTTCCACAATATAGTTACAGACGTAACATATGGCGACACGGCAGACGAGTTCCTATGTGGTACAAGAACACAACGTGAAAATAATCTCACTAGAGTACATCCTATATAAGTGAACATTCAGCATGGAACCCGAAAGTGCAACTAGAACAAAATAAAGATCTCATTAACTAAAAGCAAGTGAAAATATTCAGTCATAAACAAAATCGCAACAGGCATATAAGATTGCTACTGACCCGGAGGCTACAGTCCATCACTTTGCCCTGGTTCTTCTAGTCTAATTGTATCAATCCTAACCTTTTATCATCAAGGCTCAACTCTTTTACTAAAACAGATAATTTATATTAGGCGTAGCATACATTAGAAGATTACATTAAACTCAAACTCATAAACTGAAGTTAGTTCAAACACAGAAAAAAAACACTAACTCTCCTGACAGTAAGTAAATTTATTTATTTCAAATTACAGCATTGGCCTGGTCGGCCTAAGCTGGAGACAGACGTGAACAAAAAATTGACCAGGAAAAAACAGTATAAACAATATCATAATCATAACAAAATAAATTAAACATGTGTTAGTTTTTGAAGGAATAGAGTCAATGATGAGGTGCAGACTAGTTCTGGGTCCAGGGCATTCAAGTCTCGGATGGTATTTGGAAAAAAACTAAATTTATATGTGTCTGAACTGGCATAGATAGGCAGCAATTTAAAGGAATGGTCAATACGGTCTGAAGTGTAAGGTGTGGAAGTCAGTATTGTGTTACTGAAGGGTGATGTTAGTTTATGGTCCATTTTAGAAAGAAATGTTAGACAATATTTACGGGTAGTAGCTAAGGGGTAAGTCCAAAATCTTCTTTAAGTGATGATGTTGATTTCTGTGGTGACCAAGAATTGCAGATCAATTGAGTAGCTAAATTTTTTATGAATTAAAGTTTGGTGATGTTATTTATTTGGTGAGGGTCCAAAATCTCATCTCCAATTGACAAGATGGCAAGATAAACTATTATAGCACAGGAGATGGATTCAGGTTGTAGAATGTCTTCGGAGGTAATATAGTTTAGATCTAACCTTATTTGTAATTATGGTAATGTGTAAATTCCAACGAAGATCAGAAGTAAAGGTGAGACCAAGATACTTAAACGATTCAACAGAGATGATCGGAATGTTTTCTAGATTATGTGAAAAGAGCTAGGTTACTTTTATGATGAACCTGTAAGAGGACCGATGGAGAATACATACATAGAGATACAGCATGGAGAAGTCAAAGAAATTGGTCGATAATTGAGTGGGTTATCATATGAGCCAGATTTGTGAATGGGAATAATTTTATTAATTTTCCAGTCAAATGCAATAAGTAATTGTATAATGGTAGAAATATATAATAAAATATATAATATATAATATGTTATCTATTTTATATGTATTATATATAAAATATAATATATATAAAAAGTATAATGGTAGAAAGGGAAGAATTAAAAATAAGATATTCAGTGATTTCATGAGTAAAAGTTTTAAAAATAAGTTTGGAATACCGTCTGGACTCAAATAAGAAGGTTTAGAGATTGAAGAAGTTTACTTGAACCAGAGTTGGAGATGGTAATGGGGTGGGGGAGGAAAGGCATAAACAAAGTAGAGTGATTATTGGAACCAGTAAAAGTACTAGTAGAGAAAACAGAATGAAAAGCATTATTGAAGCTTTTAGCGATATGTTGGGGGGTCAGTGAGAACTTGATTATTAAACCAGTGGGAAGCGCAAGTTGTTTAATGGGGTCTAAGGAAGTTCCAGAATTTTTGTGGTTTTGAAGAGATAAATCTGGATAGGTCTTCAGAAAGGTATTTACGTTTGGCAGTGGAAATAAGTTGTTTGAGGTTGGAAGATAATTTAAAAGAAAGTTTAAGAGAATGATTATGTGGATTTTTAGTTAGGCCATGAAAAAGACGCCTGGTTCTGCATTTTAAGTGAATAATATGTCGATTCATCCATGGTTTTGTGCATCGGTCAGATCTACGAGTGATTTTAGGTATGGAGTTTAGAGCTGAAGCAATAATAGATTTAAAAGAAGACCAAAGTGAATGAACATCAGAATGGGGAACGAAGTCTTTAAAACTGTTAAAGGAAGAAGTAAGAAAGGTTCGAAGGTCTATGTTGGCTTTGTTAAAGTTATAGTTTGTAGTAAATGTGGGAAGAACGGCTTTTGAAACGAAAGAAAAGGAAACAAGTTAAATGTCATGGTCTGAGAGGCCTGGTAGTACCATAGTATGAAGAATAGGGAAATTAGAAGAAGTAAAAATTAGGTCCAAGATATTAGAAGTATTTATTGTGGAACATGTAGGATAGGAGATCTGTTGTGTCAGATTAAGAACAAATAAAAATTCGAATAAAAAATCAATTTTGAGAATATGATCTGATGTTGGATAGGAATGAAACCAGTCAATTCGTGGTAAATTAAAGTCGCCAGCAATAATAAATGAGTGGGTATAAGGAAAAGGTTTAACGATATCAAGAAGTTCCCAGTAAGCTGATAGTGGGGTGACAGGAGGGAAATACACAGAAATAAATAGTGTTGGTTTAGATTGGGGAGAGTGCCATACTACTCCCAAAATCTCAAAATTAGATTGAAAAATAACACTTGTGATAGTAAAAGAAGATGTTATTAGGAGGGCAACACCCCCTCCTCTCCAGGAAAGATGGTTGTGGTGTAAAATGTAGTTATCTATGCAGAGTTCAGAATCCTGAATGGAAGGGGGAGCCAAGTTTCGGTAAGTGAAACAAAGGAAGGAGTAGTAGATAGTAGGAAGGCTGAGAGGTCATCTAATTTACCATTTAAACCACGGATATTTATTGTGCAAATTGAAAAGGGTGTGGAATCATGGGTGGGTTGGTGGGGGTGAAGGATGGAAAGCTTTCATGATAAATGAAGGGTGTTATTCCAAGACCATGGCAAATTCTGTCCATGAGATCCCTCCAAATGGAAGTCTGTGTCTGCTATTACCTAAAGCCCTGCCAGGTCTTTTACACATCATACTACCTGATGTTTTACTCAATGCTCCCTTCACAGAACAATTCGAAGATCCATGATTGCACAGGATCCAGTCCTATTTTATAACGCCTAAGGGTTTGAAGTAAGAATTAATATACTAACAAACGTCACTTCTGTGCAAAGCCAATAAGCAAAACTTCGATTGCAATGAATGGCCCAGTTGGCATATTTCTTGACCTTTCTCCTACCTTACAAGCACAATGTGAAATAACATTATATATCAGTAATAGTATTCTTGAGAATTTTTTTTATGTTTTAGAGCATACCAGCACGTATTAGACAGGTATCTCTCTCCTTTATCAGGATTTGACTGTATTGAACTTCAAGTGAACACAAAATATTGCCATTTCATGCTGCTGTTTGTTGTTTTGTGCCAGCACTATTTATTATTACAAAATATTTGGAAGCTAAGAAATGGAGAGGAAAAATTAAAAAGATGGGGAGATGGTAATTAGTATGTGGAGTTTAATAGGGCTTTTTCATGCAATACAGAAGGTGGAAGTATATTTAGAATTATTAACAAGGTTGTTTGACTATTCAGTATGAAAAATTTCTAGAAAGTCTAACTTTAAAGGCAATCTAAGTTGACACGTAATAAAAGATTCGAAAAATTTAAAGTTATGATTATTCTATCAGCGATGAACAGCGATAAAATATTTCTACGAATTTGGCTTTTTCCGCATATTTTTTACGCCTGTTTAACTGGCGTTTGAGAAAAGTTTAGTTTTGGCTGATATGTAAATGATTGCATTCGCAAAAAATTTAATACTCACTGCAGCCTTGAAGAATATAGATTATATAAGATGTCATGGGTCTTTAATCTTTAAAGAATGAATTTTATTGCAAGATGAGAAGATAACTTGATAGTTTGCTTTTCTTATTCAGTTGTTTAAAATTATAATGTTATTTTTCTGAAAAAAAAAATATGAGGTCAATAGATCCAAAATTTGCATTTTACATGATTAGAGTGTTTTATTAGTAAGGAGTTTAAAACATTTTATTTCTGCATGCTTCAATATTTTTAATGATTTTTACTGAAATAAAAATGTTTCAGTAAATATACATATGATTATACTTATATAGTTCAGTGATTCCCAACTGGTGCACAGAAAAAATATTTTTGGGTGCTATGAAAATGGAACTTAGCCATTATTATCATAGAATACTAAGGGCATCATAGAAAAAGCCCTCATACACTAAGTGTTCTGTAAACCGAAAAAAGTTGGGAACCATTGGTACAGTCTACTGCTTTCATTGTATCACAATATTGATATTTGGTCTTTTTGCAGAAACATTTATTCTTGGATTCATATATAGACCTCAGTGATAAAGTAGAAAGAGAACTAATTTATCATCAAATTGTTCACAATATCCGACATGATCGCTTTCCCGTCACTGAACAAGAAGCAGTAAATATAATTTCTTTAGACATATTATTCCCTCGGGATGTTTCTTTAAAAATTGTGAAACATTCCTTTTACTTTACAGGTTATGCTGTGCGCATTGAAAGCTCAATTAGACTGTGGAGATTGTCAACAGGGAACACTCGATTATAAGTAAGTTAAAAAATATTTTGAGATAATCAAATTTATCAAGATTTTCTCACTTGCAATGGCATACTCCATTTAAAGTATATAAAAGAAAACTTCATTGTATATCTATGGTTAAACCTGTGCCTTTGTGCTCACCAAACTTAATCATACAATATTTTTTTTTCCTCCCATGTGTATATAGCTCTAAACTGGAGCGGCATACACGTGGGTGGCAAAAATTATTGTATAATAAATTCCCCCACGAAAAACTCACAAAAATCTCGCCCCGGAGGCTTTTCTGTGTTGACCATTATTTGGCAATTGTGTTATCCCTGTGAAGGGTAATAATATCTTACAAACTTATATCCTTCAGTTAAGTAATCTTAAGCATTTGTGAATGCATCACGATTTGAAAGTGTTACTACAATGTAATTCTGATTTTAAATGTCTAAATAAGAAGTATTGAGCCATAAAAATATCTGAAACAGATAAAAAATGTACGAAGTGAAAACATTATTTTCAATATTTGTTCACTCTTAATATCGTAAAAATGTGAATGTACGTTAAGATAAATTAGATAACGATTTTTTAGATTTATCACAGTAATCATCTTTTGGAATAGTATATTAAAGTAAGTATTGAAACAACTAAAGACACATTATTGTATGCTTTACAAGTTTTTACAGAATAATATTATGCACAATTATTATTTCTCAAAGCCCAACTTCCATTTAAGAAAATTTGTAAATATACTGTATACTTAGTCATGCCATAAGTTCTGTCCCTCTCAAAAAAGTCTATCATAAAAGAATATGGTAACATTTTAGAATATATTTTACTTCTAAGCCATAATGGAATACATTAAAATGCAAAACTATTCAAAATGTCCACCCTTTGCTTTCATGCACCTCTTTAAATGATCAGGCAATTGATCTATCACAGCACACATCACATCGATGAATATCGAAGCCGCTATCTTGCTCAATTTTTTTTCAGAGCCTCGATATTTCTGTGAGGCTTAGAACAAGCCCTCTCTTCCAAAACGTTCCATAGTCGATAGTCCATTGGGTTGAGATCGGGGCTTCCAGAAGGCCAATCTTCATCAGTAATAAACTCCAGTAAATTCATCTGTGGCCAACGTTGTGTGGTCTTCGCCTAGTTTGCAGGTGCTGAATCCTGCTGGTAAACCCAATGTTGTCCAGAAAACAGAGAATGATTCAGTGGTATTACTACCTTCTGTAAGACGTCATTTTGGTAATTGGCTGCATTAGTTTTGATGCCTTTCTTGCAACAATGCAGTTTTGTGATCCCGTCATAGCAGACTCCCCACCAAACCATGACTGAGGCTGGATGGTGACCTCTCTCCACCTTAGGGATCTTCTTAGAGGCTTCTCAAGAGCTGTGTGCATAGACTCTGTTACTTTGGAGATTGAACTTTTCTTTAATCATAAAATTTTTTTCGTCTGTAAACAAAATTTTACATTGTCCGTTGTTGACGTGCTGCTGTAACAACCATTTGGCTCTCGTTACCCTGGTGTTCTGTAAAGTCTCTGTAAGATGCTGTCCTGTGCTTCTATGGTAAGCACCAAGCCCCAAATCTTCTTTAATAATGCGTGACATAGTTCTGGTTGGAATCCTCATCTCCCTTGCCATGATTTTCTGTTTGCAGAGAGGATTTCTATGAATTCTCTGGGCAACTGCTTTAACGACTGCTGGCATTCTGGATACACGTGGATGACCAGTTCTTTCCCTGTCATCGACAGAGAACATTTCATGGTATCTGCTGATTATATGATAAATGAATTTCTTGGATATTTTTAGATGTTCCCAAGTTGAAAAATATCAGATGGGGATTTATTGCACTTACTAAGAGCGATAACTGCGACATGGTTTTGTTTTACGCTCCATTCCATTTTAAAATTTCGTTCGAATTAATTTGAAATACTTTTATTCACGAGCTAATAAACTTGATCATGTGCTTATAACAAATACACGCTGGAAATTGAGAAATATAATATTTTTAAACTATTTGTTTGGTGAGACAACTTACGGCAAGACTAGGTATACTGTATAATATTCTCAAATTCACTCATCTGAACTAATATTGTTTAGATGTTCACCATAACCTGAAATATTTCATTGCAAGAAAGCGAATTCATTTTTTTAAGAGAGAGAAGCTTAAAGATTATTTCAAAATGGATACTTTAACTAATGGCAATTCTGTAACTAATTATATTTTCTTTGCATTAAAATATTTTTCAAAAATATTACATATTTTTTATTTAAAAGTACTACTTTTTAACACTCTCAGTATGAAAACTAGTGTATTTTGTTTTTGCTACATTACAAATAACCAGATTCCCTTATGTAAGAGGTTGTACTCGAAACTTGTTGAATATCTCAGTGGACTGTATAGATAAACACTTGGTCAAAAACTCGTTTGTTTACATTCATTAAATGAAGTTAGATTCCCTTATAGAATCTTTACAGACGTTACATAAGATAGACTCACTCGCCTTGCATCGCGAACACAGATGCCCCCTAAGCTGATTACACACATTTTTAAGATGAACACACTCATTGGCTTTCTAAAGAATTTGCATATCTTAGCAGTGGATAACGATTACAGAGAAACAGTCTTACCAATAGGATAGTTTCACAATTGCCAAATTAACCGTTTTAGCATCAAACACCTTGTTTATGAGTTTTATGATGTAAGGACAATAAAGGCCATGCTGTATTGGAATCTGCAGCTTTTTGAGGAAACCGAACCTCTTAAAGCCTAGGGAACGAATGCCCAGACTACAATGAGCATAGCTACTTGCTAAGTGTTCATTTTTCGGCACCATTGGGAGTCAAACCTGGGATAACGACATGTTAAGTGACCATGTTACACTGCATCACCTACAGGGCCCATAAATTTTTTTTATATTCTTCATTTGAGAAACTATATTTCACCATTTTAATTAAAGGTTAATGACTAAATAGTCAAATTCCTTGAATTTGTAATAGTAAAACTTCTTATTCTATAAAGGATGGTTATGTGTGAGTGTTTGCCACCACGAGTCATAATGCTGATATCCCCACAAGCTGTTGAGACTCAACATAGAATATTAGCCGGGATGGATGTAGAACAAAGCAAACAAGGCTTTCTTATGCTAGTTCAATCTTGGCCTTTGTATAGAGCCACTATTTTTGAAGTTATGGTAAGTGATAAAAAATTATTTATCTTAAAGCTATGGTAGCATTCTCTTGTTTCTAATTTATTTATTGAATGTACCTTTTTATATATATTTGATCAAGTTCTCTTACATAGCATATCATACTTACATGGGGAATCCACAGTGAGTGCCCTGCTGATTTTGATGAATTTTTTATGATAAAAGTAGAGACAAAATAAGGAAATACGTGTCTCGGCATTCATGCCAATGCAGCTTATTTTCGGCGATATGAATTTTTAAAGATTTTGCATCCGATATATGAGCTTAAAACAAAACACTCTCTGCAAACAAATTGGTAGCTTGGTTTTTAAGTTCTCAGCTCTTCGCTCTGTGTTTTTGTATGCAATTTCCGGAGAAATCGCTCATTTTTTTTATGTATCCTTTTTACATATTTATTTATGTATTTTTATTAGTAAAAATACTTTGCTTACAATCGGATTTTGTTCATAAACTTACTTTAATAAAATTCATATTTATGTAATTAAGTTAATTGTATGCTTATTGGCAGTGATAATTTCTACTCGAATTTTAATTGTTGATTATTAAAAAGTTGAAAAGTAGAAAAAGTTTTGGTGTAGCCATCCAGCCTGTTATGTAGTTAAGTAGATCCAGCACACTTTAATAATGTTTTTACAAATGACGACGGCACCTCTTCTTCTACTGTTGAAGTAATTCCACCTCATTGTACCCCATACTGTCAACCTCGTGATGTGTACTTCTTCCGTCAAGTAAAAAATTTCATTAAAAGGTTACAAAATTGTGTTGAAATCTTACAAGAAAATAGTCATTTAAACACGTGAGCAGATAGATGCTCTGAAGATCCATTCACTTATTCACAATCAACTTTCAGCTCCGATTTTCAAGAATATGTTACAGTACTCTTGGTTTTTTGAAAGTTAAATAGAAAAGGAACGTTTTTAAAAATGTAAATAGTATTTGTTTTCCAGATGATATTAGACAAAGAAAACCTGGTTGTTCGAACTATTCATTTATAAAATGCTCACGTTGTAGAAATATTTTATGTTTTTATTGTTTTTATGATAATTATCATCCAAAACTGTGTACCAGTAAACAATTCCGACACCTCCGATAGTGATACACAAAAAATATGTTCACGTCAGTCAGTTTTAAAATAAAATTGATTGCATTTTATAAAATAAAATGTTTCTGTATAAATAAAATGCACATAAATGAGATACACATAAAATGTTTATATGTTATAAAATAAAATGATGTTTATATGTTATAAAATAAAATATTACATACTAAAAATGCGTTTGTCAATAGATAAATATATTTAAAAAAATATTAGGCATAATAGATGCTAATAGAGGATGACTGCAAAGGCTAATAATGACAAAATAAGACGAATTAACGCAGTTTTCATTTTTATTTAATGGAATTGTTAAAAGTTTTCAGAAAAAATCTTTCAATCCTTAAATAAAACAAAACTGCATTATTGGTGTAATTCTATCCCTTCACAGGTTGACAATGAGTACGCAAATTTTATAAAAGTTATATTCACATAAAAACTTACAGCTAACTCCTAAACTTTTTGTACCTTTACAACTCTTCAATTAAAAATTAAAATTCGTGTAAAAATTATAACTGCGAAAAATAGTATCACAGAATTAAATATGTAAATATGAATTTTATTAAAGTAAGTTTATGAAAAAAATTCGATTGTAAGCAAAGTATTTTTACTAATAAAAATACATAAATATGTAAAAAGGATACATAAAAAAAAAGTGTGATCGATTTCCCCAGGCATTGAACACAAAAATACGGAGCGAAGAGCCGACAACTTAACGACCCAGCTACCGATTGGCTTGCAGAGGGCGTCGTGTTTTAAGCTCATATATAGTATGCAAAATCTTTAAAAATTCATATCTCCGAAAATAAGCTGCATGACACGAATGACAAGACACATATTTCTTTATTTTGGCTCTACTTCCATCAAAACATTTCATCAAAATCGGCGGGGCACTCACTGTTGGTTCCCCTCGTTAGTAAAATTTCTTCACTGGTCCAATATATAAAAAAGATCCTACAGTGTTTTGAGAATGACTGTTCGCTTTATCAAGTGAAGTCCTTGACTTTGCTTGATCAAGGGAATACTAGTTCTTGAACTGTTATGGGATTTTTCTTATACTTTGGGCTAGTGGGGAAAATATTCTAGTTACGGTAAGACCTTGTCAGTCATTTTTTATAGCATATTTAAAGAAATTCTTTAAAAAACTTAATACCTATATTTAATAAATTGAAATGAAATTATAAAAAACAAAAGTAGGGAAATTTAAATTAGCATACTAAAAAAAAAATACAAATTATAATTATCATTATGTAGATGAGTAATATGTGCTAAAATTATTTTATTTGCTAAGCAATCTTATACTTCATCATGGCCAAAGTCTCTGTGGTTAGCTGTGGACCAAATTGGAATTCATCTTTTGGAATTAAGGTCTAGGGTATGTTTCTTAGTTTATTCTCAAATTTATTAAATCTAACTTTTAGTCAATAAGGCATGTTAATAGTAATTATATGTGTGTGTCTATATATATATATGTAATGGTAAAAATTAATGAATAATTAACAATATATATGAAAATGTTTATAGTTTTATAGTTTTTAATAATTTCTAATTTAATTCTAATTATTAAAGCTATTATCCAATCCATAATGATGTAGGATCAATGAGAAATTTAATTAGCAATGATGATAAAGATAAAATGCCAATCACAAAAGACCTTCAGTTTTCGAACAAGAAAAACAATAAAAATTGTATTATGGAGGGGACTTTTGAAGGAAGACCCCCAGCATGGTGTGTTTCTGTTAGTACCCAAGTATTAACACAAAATAGGTACTAGTCTCCCAACACACCGGGAGCAAAATTTAGAAAGAACAAATTTCTTAAAAATTATGAACATAAAATTGAATTTTAAACAAACTTAAACAATATTATATAAACCAAAATAATATTAAACTAGAATGAAATAAAAGAAAAATATTACCTTGCAATTTGCCTAATTCTAATTATTTTTAAGAATGTTTCAAAACATTGAAATTACGTGAAATGATAAATAAATTAAAACAAATGTGCCATTCCAGATATTTTTAAACTGCACTTATAAAAGCTTCTTTTGTTTTATTTTACCAATTTTCTAATCTTTTCAAATTTATTAAAAATATTAAGTAAATGTTTTTCGAACGAAATTGACTTCTAACATTTTTTCTAAGTTTTTTATAGCATTTTTAAAATTTTACCTGTAGTGTAAATTTTTTCAATTCTTTTAATGTGTGTAATAATAATGTTTCTATGTATTGCAATATTTATATTTAAATTAAAATTAGTTAATTTTATCACTTCAAAAGCAAAGTGTATCCTTTTATCAAAAATATTAACCTCAACTTTAAGATCTTTTTCCATAAAAAGATGTAGGTTTAAAAATTCAATTCCATTTTTTAAATTTGTTTTTATCAACTTTAAATTTTTTGGATAAATATGTTGTGTTATATCATCAAAATTTAGGCAATTGAAAACTATTATGTCATCAATGTACCTGAATGCTTCAATTTTGTTGTACAGTGTGCATCATAAATTCGTTCAAACTTCAAAAATTCATAATAAAAGAAGTAATGCTCGGAAAAAATTTCGGTTTGGCCGAATATGATCAGAGGGACATTGGATTATTTTTCCATGTATAAAAAATGATTTCAAAAGTAACTGAAAGAGGGCGCTCACACGTCATACTGAGACGTTTTATGCACATCAGGCTAGCAATAAAATACCTGGCTGGAAATGGATTCACCATTCGATGCCGGCAGCATGCTATTGTTACCAGATCGAGCGTTGGTGGTTAAACTTTTCTACAAGAATGGTGAATCCAGAACTATTGCATTGCGAAAGTTTCGCACGGAGAACAGACTGAAGGCGCAAAAAAGCCCTATTTCATTGAATGGGATACTGAATTTAGTACGACGTTTTGAGGAAATGGGGAGTTTGGAGGATCATCCACAAAGTGGCAGACCATCCTTGAGCGTGGACCGCATCCATGTTGTACAAAGTGTCATGGAAGAATTGGGAGCCAAGACATCAACGGGGAGTAGCAGTGCTCGTGAAGCTGGGAGAATAGCGGGGATTCCGGAATCGTCGATTTGACATATCCTGCACGGAATCTTGAATCTGTATCCGTACAAAATACAGGCACGTCACCAGTTGTTACCGGCAGATACAGATAAAAGAAAAAAATTTTCTACATGGGCGCTGGCACAAATGGAACGTGACCCACAATGGTTGCTCAGCGTCATGTGAACAGATGAAGCCCACTTTTCACTGCATGGTGATGTCAATACGCAAAACAGTTATATTTGGGCGACGTCAAACCCTCGTGAGTACCTCACTAAGCCACTGCATTCTCCTCATGTGACTGGTTGGTGTGGTTTCACCGCGTCTTTCATTTTGAGCCCTTTCTTTTTTGAAGTGCATTGTCCTATATCCGGTTGGAAAACATGTACAGTCACTGCAAAACCGTATGTTACGCCTTTGAGTGACCATGTTGTGCCTGTATTGCAGAAAAGACATGCATTACCTGTCATCACCTTCATGCAGGATGGTGCCCGGCCCCACTTTGCACGTGCAGTCAAGACGGTCTTGTTGGAAATTTTCACTGAAGACCGAGTGAGTTTGTAAGTTTAAGTGGCCCTCACGATCACCAGACTTGACCCCGGAAGATTTTTGGTTGTGGGGATACTTGAAATCTTGTGTGTACCGGGGCTCCCCTGCCACTTTGATGAAACTGAAAGATGCCATTCAACGGACCGTCAGTGGAATCGATGCCGACATGCTACACTCAGCTGCAATAGGCGTAGTGACGTGCCTCACTTGCCTAATACCTTGTGGTGGTGGTCATGTTGAACATCTTTTACTTTAAAATAGTAAATGCACAG
>QLNU02015360.1:275672130-275689922 GCA_006491805.2 Dysdera silvatica
GAGAACATGTGGACTTCTTTATGTTTTCACAAATTAGATTTATAGGCTTAGTTCTTGTATTGTACTAGCAATGATAACTATCCTTTAAAACCGTATCTCTTTACAAATATTTGTTTATAACACATTTATAGTTATGTATTAGTAAATATTTCTAGTCTCAATGGTCCTGATTTATGAAAAACCATATATTATTTCCCATTTTGTATGCTATCTCAAGAATGTATTTTTTTTAAATCCGATTTTGTAACTATGATATATTTCTTTGCAATTATGTAATTACATTTGGGGGGTTTTTTTTCACAATTTTAATGCGGACATTTTAAATGTAAATTGTTCAATTAAGGGTTGTATGAGCATGCTGCTCCAAGCGTGATTTAAAAAGAAAATTGCTTTTCATTTTATTTGCAAGAAATGTTTTTTAAGATAAACAATGTATATTGTGCATATTTATGAAATATGAAAGTTTTATTAAATGGTGTATTAAATTCCGATGTGTAAAGTGTTTATATGCATCCATTCAAAGGAACAAATTGTAAAATATTAAGTGTTTTTTACATGTACTGTGCTGTTTTCTTTTATGTAATTTTATTTCTCATCTTTGTAACAATGTTGCACTTTCGTTCACCTGTGAATATTTGTCTTCCAGTTTAGATATTAATTTATTATTAACATTCCCCCATTTTGTATTGGGCCGTAGAAAATGTATACTATTGTGTTTATTGTAAAAATAAAAAAAAGAATAGATTAGATACATGCAGTTTCTTAAAATAAGTTGTGGCACTTTGCACAAAATATATAACATAATCTTCGTCCAAGAGGCTTTTATTTGCAAACAAATATCAGTTACATTTGCAACATCTTAGTACAAGTTAATATGTGTTGGCATATCAGTTCCGTGACATACAATGGACACGAAAAGTATTTGCACACCTAGACTATGTTGCATAAGTGGGAGTGAAAAGCAAACATTGCGAAATATTTTTAATCGTTGTATTACTTTTACAATTACCATCCGTATGTGTTTATTTTTTTAATAATTGCAAAAGATATTGATAAAAAAAAGGAAATCCTATTTTTTCATGCCAAAAAACTATTTGTACACCTTGTGACGTCTTGTTTTGAAGCAATTAAACATTATATTACACAAATTTACATCAAATTGAAGTCCCCGAACTTCTCACTAGCACACATTACAAACGCTTTGGGATAAAAATTTAGTTTCTGCTGCCATGGCTCTGAAAAGGTGTGATTTTTCCATTGTAATGTGGGAGAGGATTATATGTTTTCATGGCTGTGGTATTAATTATCGTTCGATCAGTGAGAATATAATTTTGAACTTCTTTAGTGTTCGGTACATTATTAAAAAAAAGAAAAAGAGAGTAGTTCTTTATGGAATAAATAGAGCTCTTGGCGTCCAAAGAAGCAAAATTCAAGGCAGGTGAGGAACGTCATCAAACAAGTATCAAAGGGCCCCTCTGTACGTGGGCGAGAATTAGCTATTCATGTCGCTTCAGCATCGGGAATAATAAGTTCTCAAACTATTCGCAATGTTCTTCACGATGCACATATTCGTGTCAGAAGACCCAAGTAAAAACCTTACACCAGTGAAAGAAAGAGGCAGAAGAAACTACATTTTGCAAAGCTTAAGTCAAGAAACTTTCAGAGTTTTGAAAAAAGTGATAGTTTTCGAAAAAAGTAAGTTTAATATTGGTTTGGGTGGAAAAAAGATGTGTGTTGTAAAAAAAATAAACACTTCTCTTGGAATAAAGAACTTAAAACTAATTGTAAGACACAATGATGGCTACGAAATGATTTCGGAATACAGAGCTCCTAATGGATTTGGCAATATGGCCTTTTTTGAATGTGATATGAACAATATCGACATTAAGATACTGCGATATGATTTGTAGGACAGTACGATGAAATTGGGAATTCGTGATTCAGTAAATTTTCAACAGGATAACGCTCACGAACATTCTACCTACGAAATAAGGGTATGGTTGCTTTACAATGTGAGGGGTATTTTCAGTTAATTTTTCGCAATCTCCAGACCTCAGTCCTATTGAGAACTTGACATTTTTCTAGAAATTTGTACGTAAGAAAAAAACTTCCAGCAAAACAATATTTAGTCAAACGCTTAGTGGAGGATGGCTGAAAATCAGTATAGAAAAAACTAAAACGTTAGCAAAATCAAGCTCTAATTGAAGCAAAAGGCATATATACTAAATGCTAGTGATACTTTTAATTTTGAAGATTTGTTTTTTGTTTTGCTATTAGGTGTACAGATACTTTTTTGGAATGAAAAAAATATTTCATTTATAAATTTGTTTCTTGCGATTATTAAAAAAATACATGTATGTTTATTGTAAAAGTAATCCAATGTTTAAGAATATTTTGTCACATTCATTTTCTACTATTTATGTGACATAATGTAGGCGTGCAAATGCTTTCTGTGTTCACTGTACGTGCGAGAACAGATCAAAAATCTACCCCCCCTTTTTTTTTTAATTTACAAAAACATTACACTGAAACTAGCTCTGCCGTGGTACATTGGTAACGCGTTCGCATAGCGCTCAGTTACCCCAGGTTCGACTTTTTAACGGTGCCCAAAGAAATGCCTATTGGCTAACCGCTCACTGTAGTCCTGGTTCGGAAAACTGCAGGTCCTCCCGCAGCATGACCCTTGCTGTCCTTACGCCGTATAAATGTATATTGTATAAATGTGTCCTTGCTGCCGTCACAAACATACTTTAAACTTTTAGGGAACTAGAAAATATGACTCTTCATTCAAGAAACGCGTCAGTAATAATTTCTGTACGATCTTATAAACCACGATTGCAGAATGGTAGGTTCTACAGAGGTATCGACATGGAATAAGAAACAATAGATCTTCTGTTTACTTATGTTTATTTTTATACAATAATTTTCGGCACCCACCCATAAGTAGCTCAAACTAGAGCTTTATTCGTTTTTGGAGAAAAAGAGACGCTTTCCCCATCCTGGATTCGAACCAGGGTCCCTCCGTTTAGCCCGGAGTGTCTTGGACCGCTAGACGAATGAGGACAGGAAACAACGCTCTCTTTCTCCGTATGTAAAGATGTAAGATATTATTACCCTCCGCAGGGATAACACAATTGCCAAATAATGGTCAACACAGAAAGCCTCCGGGGCGAGTTTCCGTGGGGGAATTTATTATATAATATAATATTCGCCAAAAACGTCCAACCAATGAGGAAGCTGTCTGCATAGGTTAACACCTTCGCTATTTAGTTTAAGACGAATTACAAAAAAATTGTTTCTGCAGGGATAAAGCACTAGGCAGTTTAATTGGTAATTTAATTTTAAAAGCGAAACGCACTCGCACTTTTTTTTTTTTCAGCCATTTAGATAGATTTTACCCAGAAGGAGGTGTTGGCTGTTTAAACGGTTACAATACTAAAATCAGTAGTCCGGACGTAAAAGCTATCCTAGTGGCTGAAGAACAAGCTGCTTGTGCGTTTCGCTTTTGAAATTTAATTACCAATTAAACCGCTTAGTGCTTTACACCATACCCATGCAGAAACAAGTTTTCTGTAATTCGTCTTAAACTAACCTGCGAAGGTGTTAACAGATGCAGACAGCTTTCTCATTTTTTAGGCGTTTTTAGCGAATATCACAAAAAGTATTGACCTGTCACCAAAATGAAGGCCACTTTTATATCTCAAAATTGTCCCAGGAATACCGCTGTGTGATTATTGTCCAAGGGTTACTGAACACCCCTGTATGCATATATATACCCCCTGTTTCACGAAGAGGGTCCGAAAGTAATATAAAACCAACGGTTGGTCGTAAAAACAAAATGAGATATGAGAAATAATCAGCAAATAGAGGAGAATTTAGCTATAATAGTTTCATCCCAGGAAATAATAATTTCATAAAAATAATAATACTAACATTTTATATTCTCCCCAATTCAAAAAATGCCAATTAGTAAAATTTGCGCCTCGCTGAATTAGGAAGAAAAAATTTTACCCCGTAGCTTTTCATGAAAAATTCTAAGATATTGATAACTGAAAATTTGATGATGGGGGTTCCACTTTTCTGAGGAAAAGTCAAGTTGCCCCCTACGAGCCACACTGAAGGTCAGAAAAACTGGTACACCTACCTAATATCGTGTAGCCTCCTCGTCCACGCACGCAGAAGTGTCGCAACACGACGTGGCATGGACTCGACTAATGTCTGAAGGTATTTTGGAGACAATTCACACCAGGAATCCTGCAGGGCAGTCCACAAATCCATAGGAGTGCAAGGTGGTAGAGATCTCTTCTGAACAGCACGTTGCAAGGCATCCCAGATATGCTCGATAATGTTCATGTCTGGCGATTTAGGTGGCCAATGGAAGTGTCTAAAGTCAGAAGAGTGTTCCTGGAGCCACTCGGTAGCAACTCTCGATGTGTGGGGTGTCGCATTATCATGCTGAAATTGTCCAAGTCCGTCGGAATGCACAATGGACATGAATGGGTGTAGGTGATCGGACATGATGCTTACGTATGTGTCACCTGTCAGAGTTGTCTCTAGACGTATCAGGGGTCCCATATCACGCCAACTGCACACGCCCCATACCATCACAGAAGCTCCACCAGCTTGAACAGTCCCCTGTTGACATGTAGGGTCCATGGATTCATGAGGTTGTCTCCATACCCGTACACGTCCATCCGCCTGATGCAATTGGAAACGAGACTCGTCAGACCAGGCAACGTGTTTCCAGTCATCAACAGTCCAATGGCGGTGTTGGCGGACCCAGACGAGGCGTAAAGCTTTGTGCCGTGCAGTCAACAATGGTACACGAGTGGGCCTTCGGCTCCGAAAGCCCATATCAATGATGGTTCGTTGAACAGTTCGCACGCTGACACTTGTTGATGCCCCAGCATTGAAATCCGCGGCAATTTGAAGAAGTGTTGCACGTCTATCTCGTTTAACGATTCTCGTCAGTCGTCGAAGGTCCCGTTCTTTCAAGGTCTTTTTCCGGCCGCACCGCTGTCGGAGATTTGATGTTTTACCGGATTCCTGATATTCACGGTATACCCGTGAAATGGTCGTACGCGAAAATCCAAATTTTGTCGCTATCTCGGAGATGCTATGTCCCATCTCTCTTGTGCCGACTATAACGCCACGTTCAAAATCACTTAAATCTTGATAACCTGCCATTGTAGCGGCAAGAACCGATCTAACAGCTTTGCCAGACATCTCTTGTCTTATATAGGCGCTGCCGACCGCATCGCGTTACGCTGATTGGTTGCAAAGCTCCGTTATTTGCATACGCACGCCTGTACCAGTTTTTCTGGCACTTCAGTGTACTTGTCCTGTATATACACTATATGCCCAAAAGTATCCAGACACTTTGGATTTTTTTTTTTTTTTCGAATTTCTAAAAAACTACTCGGCCAATTATTCTCTAACTTTGGAGATATATAGAAGGTGCTTGAATGCACACTTTCCAATAAAGTTTCGGTGACTTGTGCATTTAGGGGACCACCCACATATTGACAAAGTGAAAAAATATATTTGATCACCCTGTATCATAAAAAGCTGGAAATTATTTGTAACTTTCAGAAAATATTTAACCAGCTATGCTTAATGCCAGTGTGCATTTTTGTAAAATAAACATGTATATTCATGAAGATAGAAACGTTTCTCTAAGATTTGTTTGTTTGTTTTTTGGTTTTACGGCTCAAAGACTACAGTGGTCATGCTGCGCCGGGACCTACAGTTTTCCGAGGAATCCGAACCTCTTAAGGCCTGGGGAACCAAACCCCGGACTACAGTGAGCAGTGCGATCTTTTATGAGATCTCTGAGTAAGCGTTCTTTTTGCACTGCTGGGAGTCGAACCCGGATTAGCCGCGCAATAGGAGAACGCGTTACCACACTGCGCCACCGCAGGGCCGGTTTCTGTAAGAAAATCCAAATTTTGTCACATGTTTTTTGCATATAATATCCACAATTTTCAGTCAAATTTCACGAAACTTACAGAACATTTGTCAACGTACAAGAAAAATATTATACTTAAATTAGAAATTAATATATTGAATACACGATGAGATATGAGCATTTGAAGAAAATAATTTTTTACTGCGCATGCGCGAAAGATATGAATAACTTTCTTTCATAATTTTGTAGTCAATAGTATAGGGCAACTTAAAAAAAATACCAGTGGGATATCTTGAAAATTCAGAAAGTTATCGATGATATAGTGAGCCGTATTTCTCTAATTCTCTGAAAGTAGCTAGATGATAAGGGTTTTTTCCACAAATTGTCATATTCCAAATTACCAAACACCCCTGTTCCTTACTCTACAGCGAGTGACCTTCGTCGCGACATATAAAGCTCAAGAGGTTCAGCAGCATCTATACAAACCATCAGAAGTCACGATATTGGGCCACGAACCAGACGTCCAGAGACAGGTGTTGCATTGACCCCAGACCACCACTCTCAAAGACTATCGTGGTGTATATCCAGGCGGCAATGGAGGCTAGAATAGAGAATTACCCTCTTCAATGATGTCTCGCTTCTGTCTCAGACGCAGTGATGGTAGAAGATTGGTCCGGAGACCACAAGGCCAACGCCATCAACAAGCCTTCGAGAAAGAACGCCATACCGGCCCTACTCCTGGAATAATCGTGCGTGGGAGTCATTATGTATGATAGGCGGACCCATTTAGTCTTCGTTCCAAGTACACTGACAGCTCAACGTTATGTTGATTGGGTCGTGGAGCCAGTGGTACAACCATTCCTACAAGGTGTTCCAGGACCGTTTTTCAACACGACAACGCTAAGCCACATGTTGCCCGTTCTACTGTGAACTGCCTAAGTGAAGTTGACATTCTAACGTGGCCTGCCACTTCTCATTGACCTGTATCCCATCGATCACATTTGGGACATTATTGGTCGACAATGGCAAAAGGTGGTGTCAATAGTGGCGGCTGGTGGGTTATTCAAATTGGGGTTCACCAGTGACGCAGCTAGTACCTTTGTTCCCCGGGCAAACCAAGATTCTGGCGCGGCGCTTTCCCCTTCATTGGTTTCCTTACTAACATCCCAGGCAATGTGCCCAGCCTGCCCCCTCTAGTTGCGGCCCTGGGTTTACAATACATAAATTACGAAAAGAATTCTTAATAAGTTAACGAAACGTACAGAATAAAATATATTGTGTTCTTGGCATAAGATTGAACGAACTTGTAATGCAACTTAAAAAATGCACTGTCAAGCTGTTGAAGAATACCAAGCAAACAGAATTCTAATGTGGAGTTTAAATGTGACTGCGAGTATTCATGCTAATTTAGTTTTGGAGTTATATGTGACAAATCAGCCACACTGTACTTCACCCAACTGAAATCACCACTTCGTTTTGCAAACAGGAGACAGTAAAAACAAAATAGCCTGTTTGTTAATTCACATCCACAAATCCATAAATTTTTCTCATATAATTCTGGTTTGAATACCCTTCTGAACTCCATAGTTTTTGATTTTGTCACCTGGATAAGGTCAAGCCTAGTGTTTGCCTAAGCCAGGGGTCTCCAAATTACGGCCTCCGGGCCAATACCGGCCCGCGAGCAACACCAATCCGGCCCTGGTAAGCAAAAATTAACATTGGCTAACATAGGAAAATAAGACCCGTGCGGCCCGCAGGCCAACGAGAATAAGCAAAATTGGCCCTTGGACTGAAAAATGTTAAAGACCCCTGGCCTAAGCAGTTTTATTTCTATTTTTTTTTCCAACGGTAACGTTGAAAAATATAATTGTTTCAGCTTCGGGACACCTAATTTGCTAAATGCCATTTTAACTTATATTAACGGATAAGAATATTAGATTATGTATTGTTTTTTATGTGATATTATTTCCCTTGATAGTGTTAGCATAATTACCAAATTGTCGGCACACAGAGGCACCGGGGCGTATTTTTTGTAAATTGCTCGCAAAAGAATGATTTTACGGTGCGTGCTGCCATGGTACATGCCCATAATATGTTTCAAAATAACGTTTGTACAAACAATAATAAAACTAACCATAATAGTTAATTAAAAAAATATTAAACTAACCGAATGTACCAAGTAGCAAACAAAGTGAGAGCACGAGTGAAAAAGAAACTCAATAAATGAAATTGCGTTCCATCTCTCGCACAACGAAAATGTGCGAGCGGTAGTGCCGTAAGCGGCGAATATTCCACAGTCACACCTTCCAATGACTTCAGTGCTAAAGTACTTTTCAAGATCACTTTTTCAAATCTCACTTGCGACTGGCCTAACATTCTGCTCCTTGCATCCCGGTTAATAAAGTCACCAACCAAATAAAGTAATAATTGACTTACACGTAATAAATTTCGTATTTTATACTATTACGGTTTCATATTGTGTATCTGATATTTTATTTTACTTAACTTGTTATATCTTATTTTCTTCATAATTTCTCTTCAAGGATTCACGTGCTCATGTGTACAAATGAAGGAGCCGCCACTGGGTGCCAGCTACCAATCTTTTATGATTTACGTGACCAAGTGATTGCTGCGTCGCAAAGCATTCCTCAGACAATGATTAATATCCCTATTGATAGCTTGCCAAGGCGTGTACGTTCATGTATTTCGTCTCATGGCGGTCATGCTCCATACTGAATAAATCGAGATGATTTGAATATTCTGTTTCAAATTTTTAATCATTTGCACATGCTGAACATGTCTATCAATCCTGAGAATTTCAAATTTATGCGACCTCTCTGTCTTGGTGTTGCAATTTCGATGTTGAGCAGTACATATATTATTATTATTATTATTGCCCTGCAAAAGGGTTGCTGGTATCTAACTGGAAGGAGACCCACACGCTGAACGTATGTGACGATGTGTGGAACAGGTCGAGCCAGGATAAATATCAAACTTCTGTTACAACGTATGGTCTAGAGTTCGCTTTCGGGAATGCGGGCGTTGTCCGTTTTTTTCCTTACAATTTAGTTTTGCCGCGGCAAATCAAACCACATATCATAAAAAGAATCGAAAACGTGCAATGACTGAAAAACAGTTGAAGAATTATCACTGTTACTTGCCGAAAGGTGGGTTTCGTCAACAACAGGGTTTGTACCAGGGCCGGATTTAGGGGAGGCTAACCCCTAGAAAATTTCTGCTAAGCATTGAGGTATAAGGTTCAGCCCCTCTTAGAAAATGGGTTAGTTCCCCTAGAAAAAATAGCCCACCCTAGACTTCGAAGCTCGTTACGCCCATGTCCTCCTCCCGCCGTACCGGCAAAAAACAAATAAAATTCTGCCGTTCCGCCCTCTGAAATACGACGATAAATCGCGGAGGACAGGGAAGGGACGACATTTATGATTATCTTATGTGCATTATTATAAGATATAATAAGGATATTTTTATAAATAAATTTAGTTTATTTGACGAAGAATTTTTTTTTACTTTTTTCGATGCTTAATAGGGGCAAAACGGTTAGATTGACTTTTTTTTCTCAGAATTTAAAATGAAGACAAAAATTGTGAAGGGGAGCTTTCACGGAGACTGCGAATCGATGCAACTTTACGGTAGATGGATTGTAATTAAAAGAAAGGCGAAGTTCCTAAAAATTTAGCATCCCATCCATTTGGTATTTTTCTATGAATAAATTAATTTTATTTGACGACGATTGTTGGGATTTTTTTGGATATTGGGGAAAGGGGGGAAAAGACAGGATGCAGAACAAAATTTCAGTGAGGGCGCAAAGCTTGAAAATTCAGTTGTAAGTTTAGTTTTATTTTTTATTTGAAAATAATAATTTTTAATGTACATTTATTATTTTCAGGGGGCGCACGCCCCTTTCTTGTATCTGCCCTTAGGGGCGGGGTTATTTCACAAAAAATTTCTGAATTTCAGATTTAGAAAAAAAGGCGCATTCCAATGTTTTAAACAGTACGCATGTCTATTAGTCACCGTTTCGTGAGGTAAGATTCGGGCACAAAGCTTGTACTATAGTTTCAAAACGCGTCTAGATTTTATAATTTTCGGTTGTTGAGTTCAGTTTTAAAGGCAATGAAAACAGCTAAAGTAAATATGCGTAATGAGTTTGCCACAGTTGGAAACCGTTTATTTTACTTTATATTTTACCTAAAGATTAAGAAAAATATCCTTATTAACTAAAAAATATTATTTTTTTACTTATAAATTTTATGAAAAATAAGCGACATCAAAAGGAGCCCGCCGCCTTGCGGGGGTTATCAGTACGTCACTGGTGAAGGGGGCCTTCTCAGGCAGAGTTGATCGCTAGAATTCTAAGGTAAATAAATTGCAATTTAAAAGAAAAATAAAATCTGCCGACTTTTGCGGCCCACAAAATTTGGCGCCCTGGGCAAGTGCACATTTATAATTCCGGCACAGGTTCGTACATATTTTTTTAGATGATATTTAAGGACCAGAAATAAAAAAAAAAATTAAGGATCCATCAACAAATGCGAATAGAAAAAATTAGAGAAAAGATATGCAACTGACTTCATGCTTATAACTGAAGTCCCGAATTCTCTTCCGGGAATGCAAGCATCCCCCTCCCTTTTTTTTTATAGTTTTGCTCCGGTAACCATAAGCCGAATGTGTAATAACTGAAAGCATAATGTGTAATAACTGAAAAATTGTCGATGAAAGTCGAGTTTCCACATTAAATAAGGTCCTTAGTTCAACCTCAGGAATAGGAATGCTTTTTTTTTTCCTATTAAAAAATTTATTTTTGCTTGGGTGAATGAAACCACCAGGAAAAAAAAAAGATACTAGAATCTGCAATAATTGAAAAAGAGCTGAGAAATTATTCTGCAACTATAAGGTCCCAAATTTGATCCCGGAAATGCAAATGGTTTTTTCCTTCTTCCCACTTTAATCGAATTGGTTTTCTCTTATGAGACCATATGCTATGCGAAGATAGTAGAACGTGTAAGACAAGATATAAATTTATTCAACTTATATATGATATATACCTAATAGTGATACATCGAGATGATTCTAACGTTTCAATTGATAAATTTATCATTAGGTTAGAAATGAAGGAGGGCAGAAATAACAGAAAAGCAGCTGAGGGTTATCAATTATCGCCAACAGTCGAGTTTCAACCCTAAATATTGTCCTCAATCAGATCCCGGAAAGGGATGTTTTTTCTTCTTAAAATAACTTAGTTTTTCCTTGGTAAATGAAACTATTTGTTTAATTGGTAATGGACCACCCTTTGTGTGTATGTATATATTTGTTTGATTAAAAAGCATTTTTAAGGATTTCAGAGGTTATTTTTTTAGGTTTTTCATTTATCACCCATCAGAAAGTTAAAGGCATAAGAATCAAAAGAATGCTTCCAAGTTTTAGTTATTTTATTATACTAATATAAAATTATATACCATACAAGGGAATAGGGTGTCTGACAAAATATTTACTGGGGTGTCAAACTTCGTTTTGTGTGTGAAATTTGCTTTCCAAGACTTTTTCTTATAAATGTACTTATCCGAAAAGAAATATTCAGTAGCAATGAAATAATTCGTCCATATTTATGCAAGAGAGTTCCTTTTTTTTATTCGAAGGAAAACAAATTTCAAGTATTTCTTTTTGGACATTTAACCCATTCACAGACAGTGGATAATTTTTGAGGTACCGTTCTCCCTCTAGGTATCCTTATCTGCATTTTTCTATGAAAAATTGCCATGTAATTGTAATAATCTTTTAAGATTATTACAATTTACATATGCAGAAAAAGTATAGAAAAATAATTTGCGCAATGTTTTATTTCCTTTCTTGTAATTTGAATATTTAGCGGGTATGTGAACTTGTGTCAAGAAATTTGGGGGGTGTAGCAGACTCCCTGCAAAGAAAGCAATTCATATAACATTATTTTGCTGTTTACTCATTAACTGGTTCTTAATGCTGTGAAGACAACCAGCTCTAGATATGACTAAGATTACTGGCAATCATTGAACTTTCTTCAACTGGATAAATATTTTAGTTACATACAAAAGGTTAAACACTGGTAAAATAGCAATGAAAAAGATCACTCAACTTTCAGACACGTCAAGAGTAATATTTTATGTTGTATATGTTAGTTCTATAAAATAGCGACCAGATGCTTCAAATAGTGAAAATCTAATGGTATGTAAAAATGAAACTTTTATATCAGTAAAAGAAAAGAGATGTGTTTGGTATCGTCCAAAGTGTATGCTTCTTACAAAAAGTATTTTTCATGCAAAATAAAAAACAAAATACCATTAAAAAAATAAACTTGGAGGAGGAAGTTAAGGAAAAGGGATAAGAATTAAGGTAAAGAATAAAGAAAAGATTAATTAATTAATTAATTAAGAAAAGAGTGTAACCACACAAAAAGGTAAAGTAAAAGAGTATTTACGAGAAAGGAATTATATGGCTATGTGCCTGTTTTGCATCATTTTAAGAATTATATTTTTCTTTTCAATAATGAAGTATTCATAGATGTATTTTTTCTAATTAAAATTCATTCACTAATTTCCTATGGTATTCAATCATATCATTTAATTTACATGCTAAAACCAAACTTAAACTTCACTTAAAAAAAGACAATCATTACTCAATTGTTTTCTCTGCATTTCAATTATGCATAATCTTCAAAGTCGTTTTTCAGACTGTTTCCCATTTTTTATTGACAACATTAGTGAATGGTATGGGGTGCTCTATCTTGCATAGAAATTGTTTTTGGACATATTTGCTGAAGTTAAAGGATGACAAAATCATCCAACCCATTTTTATAATACTGAGAGGTTACTGTGTAGGTCACAAGTCAGATTGGGTGGTTTCCTTGAAGAACGAGCTGATATGAAACTCGGTTATAAATCCCATCCATTCAATTCCCTTGAATGAATCTAATGGAGCTTGCTAAAATGCACGAGAATTCTCTGTAACCCTGCAGCAACTGTTTAGAATGTGCTGCAATGAATGAACTTTATGCAAAGTTCTCCATACAGTTATGTTCAGTGAATATGAATAACTGTCTTGCCATGCTCTGTGCACTGAAGGAAGCATTTTCACCTGAGTGCTCAAGATTGCAATGATTGAAGAAATGTAATTTCTTCGATTACTTTTGAAATCTTACACTTATAACCGCTTCCGAGTGTCAAGCCACCTATTTTCTTAAATCAATGAACGAATAAAGTATTGTAATTTATATGGTATTAGTGTGGATGAACTCACCTTTATATAGATTTTTTAGACATTTGAATCAAATAGAGTGAGTAGGGTCGATTCAGAGATCACTTTCCAAATTTATACCATGCTCAGTGGATGGTCGCCGATCTTGGGTTGAGTTTAATATCCAGTAAGCTTAGTTCTATGTAAAGGTATCATGGTTTGGAGGTCACTGAGTTATTGGTCCTACCCCAGATCATTCATAGTGCAGACTTGGGGAAACAAGTTGTTCCTGATGTATATGAGCACATTACACAATATAATTTAATACACCATATTCAATACAACTTTCAGGTTTCATAAATATGCATGCACAATTTATATTATTTTAAAAACACTTTTTCTGTGCATAATAAATGAATCAATTTTTTCAAAAATCCCATAAGTCCACGAACCCTAGTTTTCAAGAAATTAAAAAAAAAACTTTTAAAAGCAACCTGGTACCGAAAGTATTAAACAAAAAATTAAACAACTTTCTGTACAGCAGGATGCATTATTTATTATAACTTCAATGTAAAAAAATCATTATTCAATTTCAAAATGAATTTTAAATTTGCTGGACTTCACGGGGTTTCTTGAAATAACAATTATTTCCAGGCCAAGTACAACAAAATACTAATTCACATTTTGTTGCTAAATTTTTTTCTTTTATTTAAAAACAATTTTAGGCCAAAAGAAAATAAAAAAAAAATATTTAATCAGAACAATCGTCTCTAAATTGATTGATTTCTTTGTTTGAAGTTGGCCAGCTAAAAATATCATCGCAAAATTTTTTAATATGGTCATCATCCGGAAGGTAATTCTGAAGCTTTCTTATATCTTCCATCTTTTTGGTATTAATAGGAAAGCATCCTTCAGGATAGGCAGTCTCCGTTGGAAGAGAAAGCTCTTCATGTCCGCTCCTTCTCAGTCTAAATGTATATTTGGTTAGTCCTCCGATGTAATTACTGGCCTGAATCACTCCTGTAGCTTTATTGGAATGGTGAAAATGCACATACTCAAAAATTTTAAAAGTCACTTTGTCATCTTTTACAACTTCCTTCGTGAAATTTCAACGGACATAATTTTTTTCTTGTAAAACTTCGGCCACCAAGCCTTGAAATCTATAATGCTCTTTGTTTCCGGAGAAATAACAAAGAATTTGTTTTTTCTGACATGATCCCGCTATGAGGTCAGCATATTCATTTGGTGTGTAAATTTGGTCATTTTTATTAATTTCTCTTTTCAGTACTGCAAAGTCTCTGTCATACGGAAGGAAAGAATGTCTTCTTACTGGAAAATGTTGATCCACAGTTTGGAATTTTTCCACGGATACTAAAGCTGAAAATAATCTTATAAGTGTGTGATTTTTATTTTCAGCTGCGCATCCATCAGAAAAAACGTGCAAATGATCCACAGAACCCATATATGTGTTGAGATAATGTAAAACGAATGAACTGACTTCATGGTCCTTTTGTGCCAATTCCTCCTGATACAAATAAAATATCTCCTGCACTGTAATGCAAGGCAACTGCAGATTATGCATATAATCTATGCAAATTGCTCCCACATTTGTATCAGATTTTACCAGTGTTGAGATTTCATTAGTTTCTGATGTGAATTTTTTTGCTCTTCGCAAATGGACAGTTTTCTCTGCAGTACCCACTCTCTTTGCAACATCATTCAAAATTTTACTTCCGATTTTCACTTGAAGTTCTTCACACGTACAACATGTATCCACTTGCGGACAGCCAAATGAAAGAGTAAACTCCTGTGTGAAAATTTTCCAATAAGTACTGTAAGAGACTTTTAGTTCTGGGTGCTTTTTCATATACAAAACATGCATTGTTTTAACATCCAATTTTGCACTCATAAAGTGATATTCTCTTGTAGTATAGTGTACAGGTTTTAAAGGAAAAGACGAGATATGAGTTTGTATAGCATCCATTATATGACCTGGTGTGGCATTGTCGGAAATTCCCAATCCACATTTGTCAATGGAGAGATTGCCAGCCGAAAGTAGAATACAAAGTCTTCTCACTCTACCAGGAGTGATACCATGCAAATTAATGAAAGCAGATTTGCAAACAATATATTTACAGGATTGGTAGAGATTTCATATATATAATTGGAACCTCTAAACGGTTTTGATGATTCATCTTCTGGTTTTCATCTCCTTCGCCGCTTGACTTGGGTAACAGAGATGAGACCTTGTAAATAGATGTCTTGTTCGTTTTTAGCTGTAAAATTCCTAAATTTTATGAAAATTTGATGTTTTTCTTCCTCTTATATTTGATCAAAACATCCTCTTCTGCAACTGAAACATATTCCCATAAGTCGCAGTATATTGCAGAAATTTACAAAACTATGATATCATTTTTATTTTACTTTTTAATTTTATTATTGGAAGAATTTTGTTGCTAACAAGGAAACTACCCCGAGTGGAAGTCTTAACTGAAAATTTAGAGTTACTGCCATTTGTGGATCTCAAACTCCTCATTATGAATCTGGTATCTTTTTTCAGCAAAATGCATTATTGTTTTACTGTAGTTTGTATAATACCTATATAATGTTAAAATAAAAAGTAAAAACCATGAGACAGATCTGCTTCTCACAGAAATATTAAAAAAAGGAAAAAGAATTAAACAAGACTATATCATGGAAATGATACTGAACCCCTAACCATTGCATACTTTAGCCCATTGGTCCCTAATAATGCTTTTTTGAATTTAAATATTATATAACCAGAATTTTTAACTTTAGGATAATGTGCTTTAATTTGGTGAAATTTTCGTTTTCTACATGAATCATAAAAATTTGCAATTTTTTTCATTTTTTCCAAAGTGATTTTCTTTCCCAAAGTATCATCATTACAATAGTTAGCATTAGTGTCATCATTATACTATGTACAATTATCATCATCTGAGGGGTTTTCATTAAAATCAAGAGTTGTTTCTTGAGTTACATTATTAACAGTACTAGCAAGTGTACTCGTCCCTGATGGGAAAAAATTTAACAGAATGCATGTTTGAGTATTGGTTAGTCTCATAAACAAATGTTGATTTCTACCGTTTAATATACTAATGCTTTCCATCTCCCATTAGTCAGGATTTAAAAGTTAAAAATGAGCTTACGTTTCCGTGTTCTTGTGAAAATCCTACGTTTTTCGATATTTGGCGACATTTTTTGCAAAAATTTGATGACATTTTTTCATTATATAAATCACAACAATGAAAAATAATTTAAATATTTTTTTTTTTATCTGAGCAGGAATGCGTTTACAGTTGTGTTAGGGTGAACATTGAAAATCCCCTTTTTAAAATAACTAATTAAATCTAAACACCCAGGAGCAGATAAATAGATAATTAAATAAAAAATACATACACTCTCTCTCTCTCTCTCTCTCTCACTATGTATAAATATATGCTTAGATGTTGTTAAGTGTTTTTGTTTTTTCGATATTCTGCCGCCTGTTATTTAATTTTTTCAGATGGAGTTGTACCTCCAATTATTTGTACACTGCGTCTACAACACTATGCCAGATTAATTAACGTTCAAGAGGAGACACCTCCATTCAAGAGGCGGCACCTTCGTCCAAAGAAACCTTCATCATGGGCATAATAGGAAGTAAACAAGTTTCCTGTGCAAGGCATGCTTCCAAACAAAATCAAATTCTTTGTAACTTCTTTTCAAGAACTTTAAATTTAGTTGTTTTTTATGTGACAAACGAAAAGACTTGTTAAAAATGCCTGTTGAATTAACAAAGGTGTAAAATTTAAATTAATTTGATTTTTACTAGTAAAAAACACTCTTAAAAAAATTCTGAATATAAATAAGGCACTTATAATTAAATTCCTTTTCTTTTTAAAAGTAGGACCCCTTAACATACAAATCCACCTTTTTGTTTTTTTCCTACCTATCATATTTAATTTTTTAAACCCATTTTTAACTTGCAAACAAAATAATTTTGGCCAATCAGTGTACCTAAAAACTGCTATTTCGCTCCCTACAATATGGCTAATATCCATCAGCAACCGAAACCTATAAAAACTTAAGTTCAGACGAAATCCCTGGTCGAGGGGAAGTAAATAAATCATCACAGCAATAAATAGCCAACTCGTTGCACGTGCATAAATAGGTCAGGCCACACACGAGGCTGGGCGTCCAGTTCCAGACCACCACAATTGGCCAACAATTGCAATTTAGGCAGGCGAAATTGCCGTCTAATACGTTAACAAAAGCCAAATGAAAAAGTTGGCAATATATTGGCGAGAATAAGGATTTTAGCAGTCCTTATACAAAAAAAAAAAAAAAAAGTCTTCAAGATGGCGCTTATTTAAAAACGCTTACAAGTCTCGGTCAGCCAGAGAGAGAGAGAAATTTTGAAACACGAAGATGTAATTCAGACCAGGGGACCCCAACCTACTCCAAACATGGGCCATTAAGGGTGTAACATGTAAGTTAAAGTTATCTTTCTTTCTCTTCTATTAATCGATAATTATAAGTGCCTCCTCCCTCATTAAACTTATAATAAAATGTGCAAATTTTTCCTGGTGGTTTATATACCCCAGCATAATTCTCATAAAAAAAATGAGTAACTAAAAGATAAGTGAAAAATTGATAG
>QLNU02015360.1:275699063-275736066 GCA_006491805.2 Dysdera silvatica
ATAACTTTTGCATTAAAAAGTCATAGTCTAAAGTTTATAAATCCAAAACGTCTAAAATTTATAAAATGAAATTTAAAGTTAAGGCCTCATCAGCTGTGCCTCATTGGTTCAATGGACAGAACAGCAAAATATAAACCTAGAAGTCCATAGATCTAATGCAGTCTATGATAACTTTTTTTCTTTTGTTTCTGACCCATGCTATATGCTGGCTTTTGAGAATTTGTATGGTGCACAATTTATGGTCAACTGACAATCACTTACTTTCGTGGTAATTATGCTGACCTTGGAAATATGCTGACCTTGGAAATGGCAAAAAGCTGAATGAAAGATTTCTAGTTTAAGCCAAAAATGTTAGTGTCTAAACTTAATTTACTTATTTTCCTAATTAATTTTTTCCCTCTTAATTTTTTATTTCCTAATGAATTCCTGTTTTAAAAATAGGAGTTTAAAATTTACAAACAAGAAAAATGCATATATGAGATTCACACATTCTACACATTTTAAAATCACCTAACTAAAAAACTAAGTTAATATACAAATATAATACTATGCACATTAAACACAAAAAGAGTTAAACAATAGTTAATTTTTGAACCAATTCACAAAGTATAAATTAGTATTTTTGAAGCTAAAATTCGACTATTTTAAATATTTAACTATATGATAAATTGAACTTAATTTTTGACACCCACATTTGAGCACAATTATAGCCTTTTTGGTATAAGAGAAAAAAAGACATCGTTCCTGACCTAGATTCAAATCAGGGTCTCTTCACTGGGCCCGGAGCACCTTAACCATTAGGCCATCGAGGACAGGAACAAAGCTTCCTTTCTCCTTATTGAAGGTTGTAAGATATGTGCCCTTCCAGGGCTAACACAATTGCCAAATAATGGTCGACACACAAAGCCTCTGGGGCAAGTTTTTGCTGATTTTTCATGGGGATTTTTAAGCTCATTAACTTTTAACACACAAGATGGAGCTCAGCTAGAGCTTTTTTGGTATAGGAGAAAAAGACATCGTCTCCGACCTAGATTCGAACTAGGGTCTCTCAGTTGGGTCTAGAGAGCCTTAACTGCTAGGCCATCAAGGATAGGAACAAAGCTCCCATTCTCGTTATTTAAGGTTGTAAGATATTATTACCCTCCTCAGAGCTAACACAACTGCCAAAGAATGGTGATCACACTCGGGGGTGAGTTTTTGGTGGAGGAGGAGAGAAGAAAGTTCTAGTTGAGCTCAAACATGCGCCGTGCGTGGGTATAAAAAAATTATTGCTTAATAAATCCCACATGAAAAATCCCAAAAAAACTTGCCCCACAGATTTTGTGTTGACCATTATTTGGCAATTTTGCTTAAGCCTGAAAAGGGTAGTAATATCTTACAACCTTAAATAAGCAGAAAGGGAGCTTCATTCCTGTTCTAGATGTGGTTAAGATGTTCCAGGATCAATGGAGAGACCCTAGTTCGAATCTAAATTGGGGACAATGTCTCTTTTTCCCCTATACCGAAAAAGCTCGAATTGAGCTCAAACATGGATGTAAAGAATTATTGAGTTTAATGAATCTCCCACAAAAAACTCGCCCCCAAGCTTTGTGTTGACCATTATTTGGCAATTGTGTTAGCCCTGAGAAGGGTAATAATATCTTACACGATAAATTGATGGGTTCAAGCAAACCAGATAAATTTTACGAACCTCTAAAAACATTAATATATTTTATTAATTCCTCTATAAATGCATAGAATGATCCATCATCTAAACTGTTATTTTTTATTATGATTTTCTTACTTATTCTCCAACTGTTATGTGATGCCCATCTGTTTGTTACTAAGGTGAAGATATTACTATTATGATAAACAGATTTCCCTAACTGAAATAAAAAGTTGAAAAGTGACACACAGAAAAGGAAACCAATAGCTATAAATGCAATTAAGTTAAAAAGACATCCATGAAGAAACAATAAAAGTGTTAGAGCATAGTTAAACAACAAAGCCACCACCACAACTATAACCAATACACAGCAGTTATAAAAGCCTGTCAATAAGTGTTATTAGTTTCAAAAGAGGAAAAGAAGAAGTTTTAAATAATCAGATATTCACTTTCAAAATTGTTAGTTTAAACATATAGAAGTTCTACCAACATGTTATATGGCAAAGTTTGGAAATACAGTGAAACTCTGCCTATCTGAAATAATTGTCTCCAAGGTTGTTTTTAGTAAAATATATCAAAACTATAAAGGTTTTTATTTTTTTGCATCTTTTAATACATATGCTATCATGATATCACTCTATGTACAACAGCATAATAATTTAAAATCAACAGATATGTTTATGAAACATAGGTGAGATAGATATGGCTACTTTATCTCATTGTTCATTCGTTAGAAGACATTGATAGAGTTTGAAATTAAAAACAAAGTTAAAATATAGAAATATAACGAAGTGCATATAAATTCATGTTTTAAAGCATATTTAAAAAAAAGTATGCTCTATAAAATTATTTTATGGAATGTCATATATATATTTTATATCAGGTAACCACGAAAACATTTGCCGTTTTTCAAGGGAGCAAAAGAAACACCTACACTCACTCTTTTTTTGACACTACTGGGAGTTGAACCTAGATTAACGGTGTTCTAGGTGAACACATTACTAATGCCCTACCATGGGACAAACAAAAATTTCATATAATTTAAATACAAATTATATTGACATCTTTGTTTTCAGAATTTTGTAATCCCATTTAAATTACCTATGGTCCACTTAGTTACCTTAGGTTTTGTAGCAGAGCTGTTAATGAGCAAAGATAGAAAATTTTTTAAGTTTTTAATATTGACATATATTTAACATTTGTTACGTGTATCTATATTTTATTAAAACTTTAGTTTCATGTAATTATATTGGCATAAAATAGTTTATTTCAGTATTACTATACTGAATTAATATTTTAAAACAATGTGAAATTCACGATTCTCAAGTAATTATCTTCTCCAAGTACTGGCAACACCTAATGTGCTTAACTTCAGCAAACACACAAAAACTGGTGTTTTCGACATAGTGCAACAACTGTCCATAAACTATATTTAGACAAATATACAAAGCATTTTCTACCTTAGCTTCATATTATATATTGTATGTTTAAGTTTTGTTCCAAAGCATGCAAATCACGATATTGCAAGACACACAAACACACTAATTAGTCACATGGGGGAGACAAGTTGGTTCTTTAAAAATTTAAAGTGTTGTAGCAACTATCAAAAACAAATTATAATATTAAGGCCAAAAAGTTAGACATTAATGATGTTAATTCTTCTAGTTTGGTTGGTTGGTTGGTCGTACTTTTCTGGCACAATTCTTCTAATTTCTCAATGACCTAATGCTACAAGTCTTCTAATAGGATATTTCTTACATTTGAGAGATTTGATATACATAGTACTATCTGCAATGTTTATCTAAAATAAATCAGAATAGTTTTAAACAGAAACAAAATTTCAATGATTTATATATAAGAAATAAATTTGCTTCATATCGATACCGTTTCAGGCTATGTTAAAGTTGATATGGGGAAATTAACTCTACTATATTTTAAAGACAATTTTTTGGTAAAACAAGAATTAGTAAATCACCCTGACATATTGAATCCTAGAGCATCATTCTGAAGTACGTATGGTAGCATGTGGCTACTGAAATGGCTGTTAATATATTAAATACTTTTTAACTGTGATAATTTGTTGCGAACGTTCTCTATATATAAATTGAATCCTGTTTGAAAGATTATCATGGAATTTTTTATAAAGCTCTTATTTTTTCAATCTTTCAACTCATATTAATAACTATAAAATGCCACTAAAATTTCTTAATTTGACAAGTTAGTGAATATGCATCATTGGCAAAAGTGAATTCATTACACAAATAAATTTTTGAAAAAAAAACAGCAACAAAGTAAGAATTTTTAAAATAAAAATGAACAAAAAACAAATTAATATTGCTACTTTACTAATTATTCTTATTACTAATATTAAGTGGAATGAGTCTTCTGTTAATTGGTCAACAATTATTTTTTATCAATGAAATTACTTACAAAGAAAATTACAACTGGATGAAAACTAGTTTGTATAGAACAATTAAAAAAAACTTACATCCCAGAAAACAATTTACAACTTAATACGACAAGTTACGAGAGCAGCATATTGAATCGGGTCTTATTAACAGCAGACTGATTTAACCTATTTTTAATTCACATAATGCACGACTATGGTTTGACTGTAATATAAAGAAAAATAAAAAATTACATTTCAATACTGGCTGTATTTAAAAAAAATCCTCTTATTTATTATTAAAATTAATCATAGAACCAACAGAAATACGTTGTAAATTTAAAAATGTACGAATATTTTATATTTTAGTGATATTTTGCAACAAGTTTAATTATTTGAAGTATTTTTATAACACTTCAGGTATTTGGACATCCTCATATGAAACACATAAATATTTAAATTCTTAGCTACATGGTTAACAAATTTATTAATGCATATTTCAACTTGTTATAAAATAATGATTAAAATATACAAATATGAAACAAAGATTAAAGCATTTCATAATCATGCTCCCTTTCTGAGCAAGTACATATATTTTAAATACAAAAAGTTATTAAAATTATATAAATATATATATATATATGGCCATGTTTCATATACTAAACTATTTTCATCCAAATTTTACTGTAATTTACAAATTCCTGATATTTTCTTATCATCATGCATTGCTAATACAAGTACATTAGTTTGAACATAGAATAATTCATTAATGTGTATAATAAATGATTAGAAATCTGTAATGCATTCTTAAAGGAATGTTCAGAAAAATAACTAAATTATTGATGTAATACAATATAAACATAATTAATCAAAAACATTTATTAATCACAATCAAACAAATATAATACAACCAGCAACGTTTACTTTGAGGATTTAATGCTATAGTCAATTAGCTGCACATTTTCAAAAATATAATATATATATATGTAATCAATATCGAAATGTGTCAGTTTTAATTTTAGTGCAGTGTCTTTTCCCTAACTTCATTTCAGAAGTGCACTGCGAGTATACAGACAATATAACCAGTTTTATTGCAATATTATGTCATTTTGATATACAATTTTCACATACAGGATGCAGCGAAACTTTATATTTTCCTATATATCAATGTAGTTTCAATTATGTGTATAAATTACATTTAGAATTTATATAAATATATATAAAGCATTTTTAGGTGTGAATATATACTTTTCAATTGTTTGAGTTTTTACAGTGCAAGGGTCATGTTTTTTTTTTATTTAAGATTAACCACTTTGCTGACTATCCCAAGTTAACTTATGTTGTTATATTTTATAAATAATTATTATTCCAAGAAAACTTAGGCACAGTAAATTTTTCGGTATTACAGCTTTATGCCTGACCTAAAACTTGTTGAACGAAACCGTATCATACAAGAAAAGTGATCTTAAAGCATTATTTTTTTTTTACAAAATAACAAAAACTCAAAACAATACTATTTTTCTGGTTTTGTTTCAGTTTTCTTTACCTGAAGGTGCATCACTTTTTTTTTCCTTCAATATTTTCTATTTAAATTGGTATGCAAAGTGGTTAAGGGTAGAAATACAAATTCTATATTTTGATCAAATGTTTCATTAATTTTTATACACAGGCAAAAAAATTTATGCATGACCATTTGTAAAAATTGATAGATTGGTATCTAATACTGCAATTGTAATGTATAACCAGTGAGATCATGTAATCACGGCATGAAAATTTTGAAACTAGAAGAGAAATTTCAAGAATTTTCAAAAACAATGATTACAAATTCATATAAATACACCACAGACATATACATATAAAAATGCTTTGAATGACAATTCTCCTTCAAACAGTACAGTAAAATCAGTCTATCGGTGCCTTAGGGTTGGTCTACAGAGGTTACTACACAAAACATTCTTTAGGTCAATCATTGGGCAAAGCTACTTCTTAAAGTATACATTATGTACACTGTTTCTAAAAATTTATAAGCTATCAGAAAACTTTTAAAATTTTCAGGAGGGTACACAATATTGCTCAGTTTCCAAATACTTATATTTTAAAAATAGTACACTTCTTGTTTATATCACCACACACACAAAAAAAAAAAAAATTACATTTCCATCAAATTAATGTTTTTGTGCAAATTTAAAACTACAACTTCTAAAATTTTCATGTTTAACTTACATATTTTAAAGGGTATATGATAAATCTTTTTCATTATGCTAAGATAAATAATTATCATTATTAAACTAAATTAGAAACATAAAAGGTAGATTATGATTGATTGGCCAATTTAGTTTTACATTTTAAGCAAGTACATGTGGTTATATCCGAGTTAGGGCAAATGACTTTTAATATACGGAAAAATTACAAATAACACATACCTTACATAGGATTAAAATCTTAAAAACAGGGAAATTTCCACTTGGAGGAATGAGGCTATGTAACAGTGTTTCTCGACCAGGGTCAAAAGAAATTATAACTTAACCAAAACAGTGTTCTGTACATATCAAAATTTTATAATGATGTTTCCTGTAATCAAAAAATTATTTCACGGGTTCTTCTAAGGTAAAGGGGTTGAGAAACGCTGCCGAAGAACAAGAGGATAGTTCTTTTCACATGCTATGTATGTAGATAGATCCCTACCCCTCACATATACACCTTCTTTACAACAATATAAAGGAGACAACTTTATTTTGTGTACCTTTTAAAAACAAGATATTAATTGAAATTTGCTTTCCTAAAATAGAAAGGATGGAAGGGTTAAAGCAGCAAACTTTCAAATAATTTTATTAGGTTGAAACTGAATGGACGGGCTAATTTATATAACAGATATGACACAATTTTCTAGTAATACATATAAATCTCATTTTCACGAAGTCAGGTTACTAAGTGCTACATTAAAAGATTGTCAATCTTTTTCAAGTTCTATCATGTACTCATAAAAAAAACCCGTTAATATCACCCTACCACCTTTTTTTTAATGTTTCGATGGTTTAGAAATAAATGAGTCACATTAAATATATAGTACGGAAGCTCAAAGCAGTAATATATATGGATATTAGACCATAGATATATCTGTTTAGATACTTAGTATAATTAACATATTTATGATTTTAATTGAGGGGGTTCAAATTTTAACTCTTAATATGTAAGAGAAAGTGATTATATATAATGATATATTCATACATTCATATATGCTCATAATGTTCCAAAAAAAATACAAAATCAAGTTTGTAGTGTTTTTTTATTATGCATTTTTACATTTGTATATAGAACTCAAATATCTCAATTTAGCTTGAATCTAAACTCATAAGATACCTTAGTGAAATGAAGTAAAATATAGGAGTTTCAGTTAAAAATCATGGGAGCTAAATGAACTTATTTGCAGATTGGGATTTTTTTTTAAAAACATGTGCAAGTTATGATTTTAACCCTCCCTCCCACCAATTTCTTAATAGATGTGTGGAAGGAAACAATGAGGAAAAAATATATGAAAAAAAAGAAAAGAAATAAGAATCAGTTTTAAGCAATTACAGCAATTCTACTTCTGTATTGAATTTTATTGACGCTGTATTTGTTTTGATATATTACATTTCTCAAAAAATTCAATGGTTCTTAAAATGTTCAATTTAAATATGAGTAAAAATGCAGTATATGGTGCTGAATCACACCAAAGCCACTCCATTGCAGGCTATAATGCCAGAGCATGCTACAAAAGTTGCAGTCACGTGTAGTTGCAAAATGTTGATTTTGGCAAAATAAGTATTAAAAATAGACATATATAAGTAAAAACATGGGAGTTTGCTATTAAGTATAAAGGTTATAAACATCAGCAGCCACTAAGAACAACAAACTATTTCATGCATTCGCCTTATACTAAATCCCGGCTATGACTTCTACACACTTGACAGCATCACTCATACCTATATGAAACATCCTTTCACTCTACTAATGTCATTTGACATCGACAAATGGGACACACGGCACTCTCAATACTAACAAATCAACATCTATATATCAAAAGAGATGGATGATACACCCTGCACATATTGCTTGATAGAAACTATGCTACAGAAATAGAAAAGGAAGTAAACAGAACTACAAATACTATTCTTTTCTTAGCGACATGCTTATTTATGCAAAACTTAGTTTTTGACTCTTAAAAAAATCAAAATGAATACTCTTAAAACAAATCTAAATGAATAGAAATTAATTGGTTGATGATGTGAGTAAAGTTTGCATAGCTCTAAAAGATGAGAATTCCTATCCAAACAAAAGTCATCTTTAAAAAATGCAGTAACAAGAAGACTGATACTGTTAAAATTTTTTATTTTATTTTTATGCCAATGACCTAAGAATCTAAATATTATTTTGATATTCCTTGATAGAAGTGAAACTGTTTAATTTACATGTATGTGACATGGAAGAACAAAATTTTTGATATGCCAAGTTAAAAAGGATTGTTATCACTGGTATATGTAAATACACATAACGGTAAGGGGTAGTGAGCACCGAGTAAAGAGAACAAATTGGAGAGCGATGCATACTATCTTCACAATGGATGACAGTACAAGTGAACTTATGACATGTCAGCAAGAGAAAGTATGGAGTAGTAGTAGTATAGAGAGAGAAATCTAGTGTGTGCAACTAGTAATAAGAATAAATATAGAAGCGATATAACCGCTATGCACAATACTGAATTTGGCATTACTTAGATTTGGCATGATACAGAACCGTACACTGCATCGTAACTGAAATTTGAACATTTAATAATTTCAGTAGTACAATAGAATCTGTCTATCTCGAACTTGCTTATCTTGAAACCCTCTTTCTTATGTATCGAAATTTATGCATATTTTTCTGCATTTTCAGTCTAAATTCCATGTGTTTTTCCATATTTTTCTTAAAACATCTATATATCGAATTACGAACTAAATTGCTAACTACAAATTTGAAGGCAGTTAAACATTCCTTGCATAACAATAATCACAATGTCACGTGAGTGGTAGAATATGAACGTAACAGATGCAGGTCACTAATTTCTCAGAAATCCACAAAGGAATTGTAACTCCCTTTGGCTTTTTCAGTAAGGACTGGGGAATTTGGAGATTTGTTTGCGGTTTTACGGCTCAAAGACTACAATGGTCATGCTGCGCCGGGACCTACTGTTTTCCGAGGAATCCGAACCTCTTAAGGCCTAGGGAACCAAACCCCGGACTACAGTGAGCAGTGCGATCTTTATGAGATCTCTGAGTAAGCGTTCTTTTTGCACTGCTGGGAGTCGAACCCGGATTAGCCGCGCAATAGGAGAACGCGTTACCACACTGCGCCACCGCAGGGCCGAAATTTGGAGAGGAGACAACGCATGATGAGCAAGTGGTTAGGTTTATCCTTCTTTTCATGGAAACTAGAAACCATTAACAGACTATTTTTGCTGAGGTATGTTAAAAATGTTTTACTCACACTTTCAATTATTACAGATTAATAAAATACTTTCAATCAAACCTCTATATTGTAATTTTTTTTCTCTCTCATTCCCACAAGATTTTAGATTCTACTGTAGGTATGATTTCCACTTGAAATTAAAAAATTGCTTCTATATTCTACAAATCTTTCCTATTACGTTTAATACTAATTTTTTTTTCTTCCTTTCATTTTATAAGATGGATGAACATATCCCGAACTTGGGCTGGACTTTGTACTGTTCATAAATTAATCTATTTTTAAGTCTCAGAAAAATACATAGCAGAATATACTATTTCAGCTATAAAATCACTTTTGGGTCTCAAAATATAAATATCACTTATGGTAAAAAAAATTATTTCTTCAGGAATATAATTAATACATTCTCCACATTATACAGGGTGTTTGGAAAATATCTGGTAAAACTTTAAGGGGTGATAGGGGACACCAAATAAGGCATGTTTGTCCATATCCCCGTGTCCGCAAAGGGGCCGGTTTGGCTGTAGAGCGTAACTACTGTTTACGTCTATCACGTTGCTACGTAGCCAATTACATGAATTAAATACAATTTTTGATACATAATTTAAGTAAATGAGCTAATAATACAGCAGAGACAAAGAAATCCGGAATTCCGTTTTCTGATTTTGATCTGTGTTACTGTTTAGTGAAAATAAGCCTAAAAATGCCTTTTTTAACACACTGGAAAAGAGTTGGGAACTGCCAAGTATGTGTAACAGGTGAAGAACATCAAAAGAAACATTTTTTGTTCAGTGAGTTTTTTTTTCCAAAAATTAGCCATTCGGGCACTGCAGCGAATTTAGTATTTGCATCCACCACATTCAAGGTTTCCACAAACGGCTACAATGCGCCATTTTAAAATCAGTTAAATTCACCGGAATTGTATGTGTAGAATTCATACAATCGCACCTGAAGCGGCGAATTCTACACATACAATTCTGGCGAATTTAACTGGTTATAAAAAAATCGCCGGAGAGAGCCTCACGTCTGTTGACATTAAATAATTTGAAAAATTTTTAAAATGGCGCATTGTAGCCATTTGTGAAAACCTTGAATGTGGTGGATGCAAATACTAAATTCACTGTAGTGCCCGAACGGCTAATTTTTGGAAAAAAATTCACTGAACAAAAAATGTTTATTTTGTTCTTCAACTGTTACACACACGTGTTAAAAGAGGCATTTTAGGCTTATTTTCACTACACAGTAACACAGATCAAAATCAGGAAACGGAATTCCGGATTTCTTTTTCTCTACTGTATTATTAGCTCATTCACTTAAATTATGCATCAAAAATTGCATTTAATTCATGCAATTGGCTACATAGCAACGTGACAGACGTAAACAGTAGTTACGCTTTACAGCCAAACCGGGGCCCTTTGCGGACACCAGGATATGGTCAAACATGCCTTATTTGGTGTTTCCTACCACCCCTTAAAGTTTTGCCAGATATTTTCCAAACACCCTGTATATTACTCTATAGTCAAACAATAAAAAAAAAATACGAATTTATATACTTAGAATGCATGAGCCTTCATAAAACTAGGAGTGACAAGAACTATTTGTGGCAATAAGTTTTGGTATTTTTTTTTTGTTATATTCTAAATTACAGTAATTCAGTGTTAAGTTCTAAAAACCAATACAACAATCAATTAAATACAAGTACATACATAAATACTATTTTAAATAAAAAGACAGCAATTACAAACAGAATGAAAAAATTGCAGACACCAAAACAAAATCCGGTTTCTATAAAATGATGTAAAAAAATTGACAAACTAAGGTATAAGATCAAAGTCCCATAGTTTCATGCATGATAACACATTTTCAACATAACCACATATGCTGCTCAAGTTAAAACATGCTTGTACACACATGCAAGAACATATTAAGTAATAAGTTATCAAGTCTCTTTAAAATAAGTTTGCTGCCTTTTAAGGGTTTTATATAAAACAATAGTCAAAGTAAAATACAAACGTTCATACATATTTACAATGAAGAACAAAAATACATTTTTGTCATAAACATATACTATTTATGACACAGTATCACACAATTGAAAGTTATGTATATATATAAAAGCAGTGCATATAAACGTATTAAAAAGTGCAAGAGCCAATTTCCACATATATTTTGAGAAACATGCTGATTAATAGTGATTTCTAAAGAATTTAATTTTCGTGGAATTCATATTGCATTAAATTTTTACACTGCAATTAAAAAATGACATACTACAACACAAGCATCTATAAATAAAACTGACTCAATTCTAACATCTATAAAATCAAATTATCTCTGGACTTTTAAAACAATTATATTGCCCTGAAGTATGTATCTTCCTAATAAAAGAAAAATTACTAGGCATACATCAACTGCCCTTTCATACAGCAGTAACTAGACCCACAGGATATATATTTAATTTTTGTTTAATTTCACACACACATATTTGTAAGTTTTCCATTATTAAGTTTAAAAATTCTAAATTATCCTACTAATTTAGTACAACATATTGTTGTTCAGAGATACTTCCCTTTGTATGTAACTTTTATTTTTCTTCTTCTTAAGTCAGAGTGAAAATTATAGCTGTTAATTTATTCATTAAAAATTAATAATATATGACCTGTATTAAAAATATCAATATTAAATTTGATGTGTTGGATCTCATGGATATATTTCTCGCTTTAAATGCAAAAATCTTGCCCGTTAGTTTTTGACAATTACTCATCAGGAACATTATGAATAGAAGTAAATGAAAAAAGTTTTCTATCTGTAACTTTACAGTATTTCATATAGTTTAATTATTAACAGCATGATGGATATCTGATGTGCCAAGAAAATCCTTATCAGTTCATTAATGTACCTCATTTGCAGCTCAGTAGTCATTTATACGGTTGTAATAAATATTGTATACAATGAAATTACTAATATATATCAGGAAATATATTCGCAACTCTAAATATTTTATACTAACAATTATTTTCAAGTATGAGTCAAACCATAAAAGATTTTATCATGAAACATGCAATTCATATTTTCATACACAAGAAATCATAGTAAAATAAATTCTTAAGGAAATTTACCAATTCGGTATCTGAATATTATTCATTTTACTTTGCAAAATAAAATTTGTTTCCCCAGATGTATATTAAATATGATTTTATACTCTAATGGCTTTATTTTAATTATGCGAGGTAAATGCAAAACAAAATGCTATATACAGTAGGGTCTCCATATAATGAACTTCCATTTAATGAAATTTTCAACAGAATCTTGACTTTGAATGACATTAACATGTAAATTTGTCTCCATATTACGAAAAACAATTTCTATATAACGAAGTTTTTTTATGAAGAATTTAATTTCCCTTTCACAATTTTTCAACAGGATGGTTAGATACAAGGGATAGTTGAGAATTTTAAGCAAAAAGATGGAGATGAGGTAGCTTTCAGTATTGCGGACAAACAGCCAGTTGTGATAAATAATTCTATTGTTCTAAACCGGGAACTTCGAAGCAGCGGGGGTGTATCAATCTGCAAGTGTGGCTAAGCCACGAAATTGGCTTCTCGCACATACGCGTTCTATTGTTGAAGAAAATGTTATAGATGACGTGTTCCAATATTTACAAAAGTGTGAGAATTTCTATAAATAAAACGTTTTTAACAAGATACTTGTACAAAGCAAAATTAGTGATTATTTCTCTGTTTCAAATATGTTGTATGAGGATCATACAGATATAAAGTAATCCTCAGTCTTTACTTTTGTTATTAATTTGTGCGTACTTGTATACGAAAAATATATAAATTCGTTGAAAAAGAAGAGTCTACTGAATTTAGTCTTTACTGTCTAAATTCACCCTTTTTCATTTTATCGAAATTAAGTTTCATCATTTATGTTAATTTCTATTTAACGAATTTTCCTTATAACGAAGTTTTTCAGAGGAACGATGGCACTTCGTTAAATAGAAACTCGACTGTATATACTAAAACATTCACATATAGAAATCGACGGTTTCGTAAAAAAATTTCAATACACAGAAATAATTTCTTTTTCTTTACACATACATATCACGTAATATTGCATTTAGAGACATATTTTCCACTCTTTTTTGTAAATAAGTGAATATGATTTAAATATGTTCATATAAATAATTAAAAACAAAATGAGAAAAACGTGCTGACGATATGTTGAAAAATATAGTTATGCAATATTCATATGCATTTATATTTGTGTAATACATGGGGTAACCATTCACAATAGAGAAAAAATTCCCTTACTTTTCCAGGTTTTTCCCCTGACCTTTCAGCAAAATTCCCTGTCCAATAACAAAATTTTCAACTACATTTTGGTTACGGGGGAAAATGGCTTTACGTTCGTGGGAGATTTAGCTATTCAACATCCAAGTTTTCCTGAACTTTTCCAGGATTTGACCAAAAAAATCTTGTTTTTTCTGACCTTTAGAAATGATTTCAAATTCCCTGACAATTCGAGGCTGTGTAGGAACTCTGATAAACTTTCTAATGTCTTGCTACACAACAAAAATATTATGATTCATCATAAAAAATATGCACACTTACCAAGTCTGTGAAATACATTGTCAGGAACATTTTTGGTGAATTGAAAACAATTGTTTTTTAAAACGCTTAACAAACGAAAAATATCAACTTGCCTTTAAAAAATTCGATACATAGAAACAATTTTTCCATGTAATAACCACAGGGATTAAAAAAACCTTTGATATATGGAAGTTCTTTTCTGTGTGTGTGTATATATACATACAGTGAAACTTCGATTTAATGTCATTTATGGGACAGAAAAATAATGCTATATGAGGGAAACATTAATTCGGAACAGGACAAGAGCAAAACACTGATCATGAAATAAAGAGTAATTCGGGTTACATATCTTTTATTTCTTCCTTTACAATGATTTAGATATTAATTTTCTAAAGAAATTGTTTTTATCAGCTGCCTTACAAATCACATTCTCAATACATGAGTTTTTGTAAACTTTTCTATTGGCCTTCACTATTTTCAAAGATTGAATATATTGCATTTGTTCGCAATAAAAGTTTTCTTTCTTTTTTCATAATTGCTGACTTATTTTTAGGAAAATTACATTGAGTTCTTCCCGAAAAGAACGTTAAATGCAGGGAACATTTTAAAGTGATAATGTTAAATATGTGATTGCTTAATGTTGCAAGTATAGGAAATTATTTGGGATTAATGAAAAATGATGTTTTATGCAATGTTAAATCAGGGTTTCACTGTGTATGTTTATATATATACTAGAATAAGTCACGTATTACAGGCATATAATATGGAACTAGCCACAAATGTCTGCTCAAATTTATATAACGTAGGGTTCTTTTTATATATAAATGTGAGAGAAAAGGAGAGTTTTGTAAATAGAATCTGTACCCAAATTTTGTTTCAAACTTCCCTGACTTTTCCAGACCAGTAAAAAAAAATTTCAAAGTGTGTTTTCGCAAACTAGAGATATACAGAACATGTTTTTTTAATCAATAAAGTTGCTGAACTACAATAAATAAGATTCAAAATAATTTAAACTATCATTGTTTTTCAGGCTTTTTAAATTTGAGTTATAATTGTAATATTCTCTATCTACCCTGCATAATTTAAAATTTCATGCCTCATTTTAATGGCTCAGCCATCATTTGAAGCCAGATTAAAAAAAGTATAAACATTATAAAATACTGCTATAATTAGTTGAGGAAGGATAAATTAATAATAATAAGACATAGTTCTTACCAAATTTAATATCAAATTTCCCCGACCTTTCTAGACCAAATCTTAATGGATTTCAAGTCACTAATTTCAGAAAACAATACATTACAAGAAAATTCGCATAATTGCAATAAGTTTCAAAACAATAAAATCCATTAACACAAACCTTAAAGCCATTTATAACTCAACTACAGTGATTTCACAAGTACAAAAATTGTATGAAAATGAAAAAAAGTATTTTCTTTTTTACACTAAAAACTTGCATTATATAATCACAAAACTAATGCTTTACTATCATTCAATTTAAAAAAGTGTGTATGACTATATATAAGGAAAAGGGGATTAGTATGATCAAAATCTCCTATAGCAAGCATGTCAAACTCGAAGTCTAACATGGGTCAAATAAACAAGGTTTAAGTTTATACGAGCTGCAAAAATACAAAAACTTCAATTTCCATTGTAACAAATCTATCTTAAAAAATATAGTATAAAAGAAAGAACAAGTACGATGAAAAAATTAATGTTTTCTTCCTGGCACTTGACAATCTCTTGCTATTAGCTTTCTACTATGGGTGAAATCTTGTGTTTGCAGTGATTACTTTCAAAACTGACTTAAGGTGAAGTCAATAATTCTAGATCTGACTGTTCTTATTTCTTTTCATAATTGTAAATAACTGTTCATACTGATAAGCACTTCCAAACATGGAAATAATTTCATATGCGAATTTTTTAGTATTTTCAAACCTGGCAGATAAATATTTGTAAAATCCAGGCACGCCAACTTCATTGAATTTTGCCTTCAAATCTGAATCACACTGGATCTCAACTTCCTTCATTTGCATTTGATTAGGTACTGATTCTATATTTATCGAAAAAATTGAAAACAAAGAAAACTTGTCTTCCAAACATTTAAAATCTGCAAACTTTGTTTTAAATTCAGTTTTAAGAATTAAAAATTTTTCTGTGTATTTTCTATAAGATGCAGTTTCACCTAAACTTTTTTTATTAAAACGTTTTTTTCACATATCGTTGTATTGGCTAGGCTGCAAAAATATTCCTTGGGTCGGAAGTTTGACATGCTTGCCTTATAGATTAGAAAATTTGGCTAAGATTTTTTTTTTCCAAGTTTTAGTTATATATTTGGCAAACATTTTCTCCGAAGAAATATACGGGCTTAATAATTTTATATAAATTATATTAGTTTTGATGCAAAAGGGTAATTTCTGGAAGAAGTTTAGTTAAAAGTATAAGTTTTTCAAAATTTTCAGTATGAATGCAGTAAGAAAACTATAGTTCAGAAAAAATTACTTTAATAAGTTATTTATTGTAACAAATTTTAAATTCCTTGACTTTTCCAGTCAGAAAAAAACTTCCATGACTTTTCTTCCAGATGAGTAGATACTCTGTGTAAGCAACTGAGAGATGAACACTGGTCTTTCGGCTGCATGCCAATTGTTCTACCAACTAAGCTATGGCCTACACAATTTCTTTCTCTTTTAAGGCTTATATGTTTATATACATACATACAAGGGCGAGCACACACACACATATATATATATAAAATACATCTTGGAATGAGTGCCAATGCTGGCTCTAATTCTGAAGTGCAAATATATATAGTTGAATAAATAACGTATTGCAGACATATGTATATTCACTACAACATGTAATATGTAATTCATTCTACTATATATATTTACACTTGAAAATTGCAGCAGACATTGGTGTTCATTCCAAGATGTATTTTCTATATATGTATGTGCTCATTGTGTGTGTGTGTGAATACATAAGCTTTAAAATGAGAGAGAAGTCATGTTGACCATAGCTTATTTAGTAAAGCAATCGGCATGCAACCAAAAGACCCAGGTTATGTTCCCAGTGGTTTACAAACTCTTTCTCTCACATTTATTTATTTATATATATATATATATACATAAACAAATACACTGTTTCATGATGATACGACCACCTACATTTTTGAACCTAACAGATTAATTTAACTGAAGCAATAAATTTGAAATATCATAGCTTTTGAGCTAACCTATTTATCTTACACTTGAATAAGAGGTTTTAAAGGTGCTTTTTAATTAAAAAAAAGAGCTCCATTGGTATGTGTTTCATAATCTTATGATCATCTTTCAAAATTTCTCATTTATTTACAATATTCCGTTTTGAAGAACAGAAGACACTTTCTGTACAAGAGTATAAACTATGTAAATTAGGTGGAATATTATAAGTGCACACTGATCTGCAGATGCATTTTTTTTTTTTGTATGTAGTTAAGAAATGTGTGTTGCTTTTGATAATGGGTTGAAAAAATTATTTAAACGACAGTGGAAAGGTAAGATTTTTCGTACGGAGAAATGGCTTTTCAGTTCAAGTAATAGCTAGAAAATTAGGTCGATCACATTGAGTTTTCTGAAGTTCAGAGCTTATTATGATAAGTCACCTGGACAACGAGAAAAACTTTGATAGGAAACAAAAATAGTTATAAAAAAGTTGTCAAGTTCAAAAATATCTCTAAGACAACTAGCAAATTAGTCTACTATAGTAGCTTCACCACCACCATTATCTAGAGCTGCTTAAAGCTCTGGAAAATTACATTACATGTAAAAAACAACTACAAATGACAAAAGCACATAGTCTAAATTGGACAACTAATATGTGCCATAAATCACAATACGGCAGTTATATTTTCAGACGAAAAAAATTTAATCTAGATGGTCCAGATGGCTGTAGTTTCTATTGGAATATGTTGAAAAAAGAAGAAAAAATGTTCTCCAAAAGACAAAGTGGTGGGGACACACTTATGGTATGGGTAGCATTTGGAAACATTGGGAAAACATCAATAGCCTTTTCAACTGGTTGTATGAATGCTTTGAACTACCAAAGTTTGTTGGAAGAACATTCATTGCCATTTGCATAGAATATTGCATGGCTGTCTTTTATTTTTCAATAAGACTGTACTCCCATACATGTTGTAAACAGCACTAGGAAGTGGTTTTTGGACAACAGCGTATACATAATGGACTGGTAGGTGGTTTCTCCAAATTTAAATCCAATGGAGAAGGTCTGGAACCTACCACTATGAGTTCTTTATAAAAATGGGAAGCAGTACCCTTCTCTTTCTGAGTTGCGAGCCAGAATTGTGTTTCAAAATTTGACAAATTAAGACATTACCACCCTTCAAAACACCCACACTCCAAGTCTGATTGTGTTTTCCACATCATTAAGAATTTAGGTGGTTGTACAGCGTATTAAGTATTATAAGTGGTCACATCTTTATGCAATAGTAAAAATGTGATTATTTTTCAAAATTTGTGATGTTGGTTGATTTTTCTTTATTTGTACCATTAGAAAACTTATATTCTCAACAAAATATGTATTTTTACAACATTGCTCACTGTTTATTCCTTTATTTCTAAAAAAACAAAACAAAACAGTGGTCATATCATAATGAAATGCAGTGTGTATTTTCCATAATAGCTAATTTTCTCAGTAAGTGGTGACATCAATAGCTAAACCTAACATGATTTGACTAAAATCCAGCGTGTAAGTAACATACCCAACATGGTTTGCTCACTGACACCTATTCAACTTCATGTGAAAGGAACTTGACGTGAATGCACTTTTGCACTAAATAAAAAATGATACAAAAACATGGAGTTGAAACCATGTAGTAGCTATGATACAGGAAAAACTTGCAACTCCTGATTGTGAATTCTGATGTATTAGCATAAAATTGAATGTTCTAAATAAATGGAGTATACAAACAAAGTATGGAGACAATTTCCATATATCATGAGAAATATACTGACCAATAGTGTATTCCGAAGAACGCAATTTATAATGCATAAAATTTTTATACCACAATTAAAAAATCATACATACCACAGCTTTAGTAACATGCATTGACAGAAAGCAAAATTAACAGTCAATGATTTAAACAGAAATAATTAAGCATGCACATCATTTAACGGTAAATCTTGTTTTTCTATTGTAAACAATTAAAATAGTAGCAAGTGCAATTTGATTTGAATTGCCACAAAGCTTGTAGAAATCATGTTCAGATAAAATTGCAACTGGAAGAAAAAGAACCCATTTTTGCATTTAGCATATTGTTACCACTTCAAAACACATTTTTAAAAGCAGATCATTGTATTATGTAAAATAACATAACAGAAATATGAGAAAAAATCAGGATCAAACATGCACAAAAATGTATAAAGAATATACATGAGATTCTATAAAATTAAATAAAACTGATACATTATTTTCATTCAAACATACACACACAACTAAATACTCTATGAACTTTTAAAACAATTACATTGTCTTCAAGTATGTATCCTTCTAATAAAGAAAATTTATTAACTACACAATAATTGGCCTGCTATATGACATTAGTCTCAAATAGTTGTACATTTAATTTCAAGTCTATTTTTGCATTCTTAAGTGTTTTTTTCTTCTAAAAGTTAAATTTTTTAAAATTATTCTACTGGTTTAAGGAAATGTATTACTGCTTAGAGCTACTTTCTTTTTATACATAATTTTTATTACAGTTACAGTAAAGATAACTGTCCATCTATTAAAAAAAAGTTAATCACATGATTACTTTTAAAACTGCCAATATAAAATTGACGTTGAATCCCACAGAAATTTTTCCAGCTTTATATACAAAAATTTTACCAATGGATAATGCTTGATAATTACTGATCAAGAATAGAACGAACAGTAGCAAATAAAATATTTTCTATATGCAATTTTAAAGTACTTCACATAGTTTAATTACTAATGGCATAATGGATATTTGATATATCGGAAAACTCCTTAACAATTCAGTGATGTACTTCATTTGCTATAATAGTTTATGGTTGTAATAAATATGCTATAAGATGAAAGTAATATTTATCAGAAGACATATTCACAGCTTTAGACTAGATGTTTTATGCTAAGAATTGTTTCCTAGTATGAGTCAAGCTATAAAAGATTTATCACGAAACATGCAATGCATATTTTCATATGCAAAAAACTATAAGCAAAATACATTTTTAAGGAAATTTACAAAATGCGATACCTGAATATTTCTTTTTTCTTATGTAAAACAATTTTTTTTCCACATATAATGTAGGGCATTATATAACAATGGTTTTATTTTTTAATTGTGCAAAATAAATGCAGGCAAGGCTTTTTTTTATATTTTTCATGATCGAAACAAAAATAGCTTAAAGGTGTGTAGCATCTCATAAATAAGTTCTAGTCTATGGTCATCCCTGAGTGGGATTAAATGATTTTTATTTAATTTTACATTTATTTTCATTCATACATTGTTTTTGTCAAAGTTTATAAACCAGTAATGTAACGTGTAATACCAAATAAAAAGTTATATTTTTAGTATACAACCTTATTGTACTTGAGAGCCTAATTAGTAATAATGGATATCCAATACCCTGTGTCCAGGAAATGTTTACACAGTTTAGTAATGTACTTCATTTGCAGTTCTGTGGTAGTTTAATGTGTAAGTAGATGGAAAATAACTAACACTGCATCCAATGATATTACGCTAGTTAATCAGACTGCAACAATCTAAAATTTAAGTAATGCACCAAAAGAATATGCACAACCATTACAAAGTAAAACTGCTAGCAGTTGGAGAGTAACTGCCCTTCTTATTGCTGTCACTCATATCTAATCTTCTTGAAGCTTTTCTGTCTGAAAATTTGTCATTTTAACAATACTCCCCCTGCAGAAAAAGTTAAAAAAAAAACATTTAGCTGCTACATGGATACTTAAGTACAAATTATACAGCATGACAACTTTAAAGTAACTGGCGATTACAACTGCTGTGTTTTGTCAAAGATTATCGACATTATTTGTAGCCATTGATACAAGAACCTGCTGAAAATCAGCAAGTTCTTGATCCAAAACTTCAGAACCTAGATTATTAGTTGAAGAAATGGTAGAAGTGGTGGTGGCATCAACTGCTGCATGATTTTCAGAAGATGAACCCACCTGGCCATCTTCTTTATCAATTGAGGAACTACTACTCAGTCTCTCCTCTAAAGATGAAGATTTAGGCTGAATAACTCCGTAACGCGCTGTCATTATAGCAGACTTTTTGGAATCGGTTGTTTCCAAAGGCATTTCAGTTCTTGGAGGTACAGGAGGTTTTGTCAAAGGATCTTTGCGATGTAGAGCTTGTGGTTGTAAAACAGGCTTATTTGGTGGAATTGGTGGTGGAGTACCTCGACCAATTGGCAATTTTTTGGCAGCTAATGTAGGAGTTGCTGAAACACTCTGCACCTTACCCACTGCAATAGGAGTGTTAGGTTTTGGCCCTGACTGGGAAGTTTTTTGACTGTTAGGATCAGATATTCCAGCCTTATCAGTTTCAGGTGGCGACATAATATTGTCAGTGTCAGATTGCATACAGGAGTCCCCAACATCTGGTGATAAGCTAGGCACTGGTGATACTGCTTTTTTAGGTCTTGGAGGACTTTTCATGCCAGGTGATATGGGCTGTGTTACCATACTGCATGGAGAAATCGCTGTCACTGGTTTTGGAGGTGGAACAGCAGGTGGCTTATTTAAAACTTGTGGTATTAAACCAGGTGGTTTTGCTGGAGTTGCAGGCGCAGGTCCTACTTTTGTAGTAACTGCACGGGCAACACCTCGTGGGGGACTTACAGTTGGAGATACAGTAGGTGCTGCACGTATTGCAGGAGTTGAAACCATGGTAACAATGGCACTCCGAACACCTTCACCCAACTGTGCTTGTGCTAAAGCAGCAGTTGCTTGTTTTTTTGTTATTTCAAACTCTTCCTGCAATTTTTGAAGCTCAAGCTGTAACTCATTATTTCTTGCTTCCATAACAGACATATCTATCTTGAATTGATCTCTTTCCATCTCAAATTCACATAGTTGCCTTTCCATTTCTGCCTCCATTTGAAGAGATTTCTTACTCTCTTCTTCCAAGCCATCCACCATATCTGCTATTCGACCTTTTTCATCAGAAAGTATCTGTTTTAATAAAAATAAGGATTTAAATAAATTGTTTACTTACATTCGTGACTTTTTGAAATATTCAAATAAAAGCACTGGGGCACAATTTTTTGCACTATAAAAGTACCAGTTTTTATTGATTACATCAAATCATTTTCGGAGACAAAATTTATTGCAAATGCGATTTACTGCAAATATTGGTAATTTATTGTAAAAATAACAAGATGTTATTAAAAAAAAGTATGTACAGGACAAATAACATCCCCTACAATATTAAAATTTAAGAGAATTTTTTAGATTAAAATATGTTAATTGTGATATATAGTAACAGATTTAAATTTTATTTTTACCTAATTATGACCATTTAAATGTTTCGATGAAATGGGGAAAATACTTTCGAAATGTAAATTTATCTCAAATATAATTATGGTTTCCAAATATGCTCCATTTCCCAAAAATAAAAATTCCCATTAATTTTTTATAACAGATGAAAAAAACTTTGAATACAGTATACACGAAGACAAGCTTAGAGGCAGATTAGGCCTATTGGAGGCTCCCGGAGGTAAAAATTTCGAAGCCCTTAGACCCAAGCCCTAAAACAAAACAAAAAAAATTGTGTAAGGATCTGAGGACTTTTTCGGGAAGATTTCAGTAGTAAATTTTTAGTGAGTTGCTTAAACCGGCAATATGTAGCTAATAATAAACTCAACGTTTCAAAAACGATTAGAAATTATCTTAAAAAAAAAACAAAAAAAACCCCCACCAGTAACTAATGTTACCAGAATGCTTAAAAAACGTTTTTTATATGAAATTGCGTCTTGATTTCTCATTGGCAAATCCATCAATTATTTTTGCAGTATCCATTTTTTCAAAAATTTCTTGTATGTATGATATGGCCATGTTGTTCAATCTGTCTTCACATTAATAGTTTTTAACACACTTTAAAACTGAAAAAGATCTTTCACCTGTTGCATTTGATATTGGCATTGTTAAAAATATTTTCGAAATAATCTCTACATTAGGAAAAGTTCCACTGTTTTTATACACTTCGAACTATTATTCAATAGTATTTCTGGCTATTTATTTATCAGCTTCTTACACTCTTATTATTTCTCATTTTTTAACAATATATATTAATATTCCTTGAAAATGTTCTTGCAAACTTCCTTTATCATTTATAACTTTTTAATATCACTTGAGATATTATATCGGGCTTCCAAACATAAATTTTTTACCATCTTTAATCTATATAATTATTATTTTTCATAAATTCTACAAAAATAGAATAAACAGTACTTTCTTAAACTCTTTACGTCCTGGTATGTACATCCAAGCGATAACTACTCACTGATAAATACTTCAATAATAATGGTGCACCAATAATCCCATTGATTGCGTACCCCATAATACGCAAACACTTTCTTTCCTTTTCAAGTTTCATTTATTATATAATAACTATTATCTCTTTAAAATGATAATATTTCAAAAGGAATTTCAGGAAAATTAATATAATTGGAGTAGGACAAACATTCTCTAACCCTTAAAGAGTTATCCAGAAGCTCTGATTTTCACTTGGAAATATTATTTAAATGACAATTTTCTCTTCTTGTCTAACTACTTGTTAGCATTCTCATGCTCAAGTATATATATATATAGACACACAGGATAAGTATTAAGGCACGTGCATAGAGGTAAAATCAAAGCTGTTTTTCAGCTTTTTGTAAGAAAACTGGCATTATTGAAAACAGGGTTTCCGCCATTATAATTTAATTCTATTTTGGTTTATTTAATTATAGATAGCGAAACTACAGTTATGACAGTAGCATTCAATCATTCTGCACTCATCGCTGAACTAATGTGATTTTTAATTAGCCTTAATTTAATAAAAGAACATTCTATACTTATATACGTATGATACGTGAATAATATCAAATATTGCATCTTTCTCTTTTTGTGTTGTGGCATTTTTAACTAGGAATCGCTCAAGCTTGGGGCCCCTGGTGGCTATCAGCCACTTAATTCGCCACTGGACAAGCTGGTTAATATAGAAAGCAGGAACTTAATTTTTGGGAAAGTACCGTTTACCACCAATTATAATTTTTGATGCAAAATTCTTAAAAATATGCTATAAAATTCCTTTTCAACATCTTTGTATTTTTTTTTTATCTAAATCCATATCACACACATTAATTGAAAACAAAAAAGCTATGTTTTCAGTAAGTTATTGAATTATTTACTTTTTTACCTGAGATAATCTATCACTTTTTTGCTTTTCTTCAACATATCGCAGGATTAAACGCTTTCTTTCAGCTAATAATAACAAAACAATTTGTTTTTGTCGTAACCTTTCTTGTTCTAATGTTTCAGAAAGGCATTTAATATCTTTTTCCATACAACGATTTTGTTGGCGTTCAAATTCATTTTCTTGTCTTAACCGTTCCCGTTCTTTTTCTAACAAATAAGTGACATCATCTCCTTGAGCTGTATCTTGAGCATGTTTCCGTTTTTCATCTTCTAGCTCCTGAAGCAGCTAAAAACAAATTAATATCCATAAAAAGAAATATGGAAAAGCATAATTTTATAGACAACTATCAGGCTCTAGTCACATGGAGGAAAAAAAAATAATGTCAATATAATTAGGTACAAGAAGAAAACAATATACAGGGTAGGCCACTTAAATTAATAATGTCAAAAGAAAAAAAAAAGCAGCTTTAAGAAACTTTAAGGGGAAAAAGTGATTTTTACCATCTATGTTTCATTTGAAGGACATTTTCAAAGAGATTTGAAAGTCAAACTGATTTTCTTAAAGAAAAATCTATATTTTTATCCTTGTTCCTAGTAAAAAAATAAACAACTTTTGTATAAACAATTTCTTCAATTTAGTGCATAGTTTCAGATATTTCAAAAGTAAAACAGAAAATCATGCCATATCATAACTAATTTAGTATTTCAAAAATGAAAGAAATTAATCATGCAGTATTCAAAGAGGGACGGTACACACACACAGGCACACCATATATGTGATTGGTTGACGAAGTAATGTCACCAATTTATATTCCCTAGAAAAATGAGGTAATTCACATGGTACTAATTAGTACCGAAGTAAGATATGGCTTACTACCAACATTCAGCTTCGTATCTACTTTTGTCCCAGTCACCCATTTAATGTAAATTATTAAAAGTTACACTTGGGTGTTAAGATACAGAAAGTTTATAATGATGTATCACTTACTCCAGAAAACATGTAAAGGAGTAAATATGAAATGTCTTTATGTCTTTGTAAATATTAATAGAGAAGTACCCTTTCGTACACATCTACCTTTTCTTCAAAGAATTAGAACGTGCTCTGAAGTAAAAGGGAAAATTTTTGAGAATTTATCATAAAATAACCTAATTGAATTGTTATTATTTTTGCTTTTAGAATAAAAATTCAGTCAATGACAGGAATGTTTTTATTATTAAACTCTACTTTTCAAATATCCTGAAACTGCATGCTAAATTGGAAACATGGCTTACACAAAGTATTTTTCTACTAGGAATAAGAATACAAATATACAGGTTTCCTTTGAGAAAATCTGTCTGACCTTCAAATGACCTTGAAAACATCCTCCAAATAAAATTTTAATGACCCCCACCACTAAAGTCAATAAACTTCTGTTTAAAATAGTTAAAACCACATATATGGAAATGGATACAGTAACGGAATACTATGTATATAAGCAGCCTTTACATAATATAGCATGCAAATAATTTACTCATTAAATTTTTATTGAATTTTATTGTTAAATTAGATATTTATAATTTTACATATCATATACATTTCAATATTTATAATGTACAGTACTATTACTCTATTAATAAAAATAACAAGCAGTAATGTAGTACTTACATAAACTCATATACTGTATTTGTGGAAAACAGTGGACAAATTACAACCATATTCTTTTGTTATTTATATCTTTGTCTTATTATTTGATGTCAAAAAATTTAAAATCGCCAACTTTTGATCAATATTTAAGCAAATATGTCAGTTTCTTTTCATCTGCCATGTTCACAATAAATATAAACCGAAAAGTGCAAAAGAAGAAAGCAAAAAACTTGCAAATAGACTAGGAATTTTGTAGACCAATAAAACAAGAGACACGTAATTTGCTGCGTCAGTTATAAAAACAAATTGTGATAGTGATTCCGAGTAAAGGTATATTGTGTAAGTTGGTATGTGCAATTCATTGTATATGGAACTTATCTAACGTAATATATAAACATGTTTTTACAGATTGTGTGCATTGTATGTCTCCTGTGATAAATAAAATCTATTTATTATTAAAAAGTGAGGGTGGGGGTTGGATAAACAAAGCCATAAACGAGCTGATAAATGACACTTCGACAAGGGTTGACAGCTATTTTTAATGGGGAAAGCCAATCCTTAAAAATAGAGTTGCCAACTACACATTCACTGTGGATGAAAACTTGTTCATAAAGTTTGTTTGCATATATCCGGTTTAAATTCTATAATAAAACATTCGTTTGGCTTCAAAAACATTTGCATGTATACAATCACAATTAAGCGGTTATTATAGATCTTGGTTTAGATAACATTAAAAAGATAAAAAATCTGAGGCTCGATGGCGCTTTTTTTTCAACCATTTTTTTTTTAAAAATATTTTATATTATCAGTTTAAACAGTCCACTCTGTATACATACAAGTAATGTACAAAGTTGTGACCATACTGACAGTTTTAGGAGACAACTATTTGATTTTAATTACATTTAGTTATTATTGATATACATCCTTTGCACGAAAAAGCTCATTTATGTTTTCTATTTTTAGAACAGTACTTTTAAAAATAATCACATGGAATATTTCAAAGGAATTAAAAACTTTTATTTCACTACCACATTTTGACTGATGTATCACAAATTCACATACTATAGGAGATGTAGATTTAACACTAGGGCAGTGATATATAGCTCCATTATTCTTTCATTTTTATCAGTTTACAACAGGAAACGATTTCCAAAGTACTAGTGTTCATTCATTCATTAAAAAACAGTGGTGAAAATCTAATCCAATGATTTTGTAATTCAAAATGTAAACAGGGTTCTCACTCACACTGGATAAAAAAAATCCCCCGACTTTGCCCGTAAAGTTCCTTGACAAACAACAAGTAATTTTCAACCGAACTTCGGTCGCAGAGAAAATGCCTTTATGTTTGTAGAAGATTTAGCAATTCAAAACAGATGGCTGGTTGCATTTTTATGATGCAAAGACAGCAAGGGTCACTCTGCGACAGACAAGGTGAGACAATAAATTCAAAACAGAAATTAAGGTTTACCCTGCACTTTACCAGACTTGACCAAAAAATACCGTTTTTCCCTGACCTTTAGAGACTATTTCAAATTCCGTGACAATTCCCGGTTTTCCAGGTTGCGTGGGAACCCTATATAAATCTCATCTGCTTCAATGCAATTATGAATCGCACATAAATTCATTTTGTTTGTTTTGAGTTTTAAGGTGCAAGGACAGCAAAGGTCATACTGAGTTAGGACCTACAATTTTCTGAGGAATCCTATTTTCTTAAAGCCAGACTTACGATGAGCAGTTAGTTAGCCCCCCGCAAGCTAGGAATCGAACCTGGGATAATCACACACTAGATGAAATTACCGCAGGCCTCCCAAAATTAATGATCTTAAAGTTAACATTGCAAAAACGCCTAACAGGCCAATCATGGGTTGGAACCGAGAGTAACAATGATACATTTTTAAACGTTTATTTTGTCCAGAATTCCAATTTGGGCTTAAGGGTTTAAGATTATTTTAGTCTTCATATTATGAAGGTAGCACAAACAACCTTTTGTTTCATGAATAAAACTAGAAATCCCAGGAAATAATGAAAGCACATATATACATGAAAATTAGTGAATTATATGAGAAAAAATTTCATTCCTTTCAAATTTTATTAACACTCTTTACAATATGCAGCAGAACCTCCATATATCAAAGTCTACGGATCTATAAAAAACTTCTTAAAAAAAAAAAGAATATTTGTACTATCTATTAATCTCAGTAACTTGTAATTACAGTATCATGGTTAAAGATGTTTAGGAATATTTGACGATCCCTGACATTGAGGTGAAAAAAGATGCTACTGTAACGTGTTTGTTATATTATTGGATATTTTCAGTTTAATTGAATATGTATCAATTGAAATGTTACTGATTTGCTGACACACACTTAAGGTAATAAGAGATAGGAATTATAGATTGACATGAACTGCAAATCACATTCGCAAACTTATAAGCTACTAAGTCATACTTGAGATGTTGCTCAGTGCAAGACAAGACTGAGAACGCCACTTTTAATACACAAAGTTAAACATTAAATTAACAGAGAAGTAAAATAAGTTAAAAACTACGAAATATTGAGTTACACAAGAAACCTTGCCTTTGAATGCTGTACTGAGGTATATATTGAAAAAAAAAAGCAAATGAATTTTTTAATTAAAAATAAAATTTAAATATACTGATTTTGGTTTAAAAATTTATACTTGTGATTTATAGAAATTCAAAGTATCAAATATTGTTTTACTGTGAATAAATAAAGTATCTATTTGAAATTCACATTAACAGTTAAAATGATTTCATCACTACATTGAAATTTAAAAGAAGAAATATGTGAGTTGGATAAGAATTCAATGCTTTTATATTTTCAGTTACATTTTGGGTACCTTGACAGTACTTGAATTTTTGATTGCATATGTCTTCTCCTTAAAAATTCCATCTTTTTGTTTTTAAACAGTGTGACAAAGAAATTACGTCTTCATTGTAAAAGGACTTTATTAGAGCAGTGACAACATAGCAGTCACATGTTAATACATTGTAAATCTTCCTTTGGTGGTAATACACTATGCAACATGGTCAAATAAGTTTAACATACTGTGCTAGACATTCTGCAATTGTTAGGTTTGCTCACTTTGCATGATTACCACAATTTTCTTCCCAGCATATCCCAGATGTGAGTGATAATTGAGAGGTCAGAAGCAGGGAGTAAGCTGCCAAAGAGATTTTTGTAGGTATTCAGAACTTGCACCCAAAAGTTCTAGTCAAATTTGATTGTTTGTTTGTGGTTTTATGGCTCAAGGACTACAATGTTCGTGCTGCACCAGGACCTATTGTTTTCCAAGGAATCCAAACCTCTTAAGGCCTAGGGAACCAAACCCCTGACTACAGTGAGCAGTGCGATCTTTGTGAGATCTCTGAGTAAGCGTTCTTTGTGCCATTAGGAGTCAAACTCAAGTTAATGGTACACTAGGTGAATGCGTTACCACACTGCGCCACCGCAGGGCAGCCGAATCTGAAAAGTTATTTTCAAGTTTACAAGGATGTTTGGTCAGCAACAGTCAACCCTAAGCAATGACAGCTCGGTATTCCCAGCACGGGTATGTTTGGTCACTAATGTGGAGGACAGAATGATGACTTTTCCCCCTGATTATATCGTCCCATGCAGTCGGGTGATCTCACCTTTCTAATTTTAATTGGAGTTTTTAGGTGAATTGCTCAGCAGTTTTTCTAGCCAAATTTTGGTTAACGTCAACTTTAGCGAAAAGATTAGCGACAGCCTAATCCTTGGTCTGAAGCACAGTGTGGCTCTCAAAGTTCTTATCCTATAGTATTCTTTCTTTACAACATGCATGCCTAGCAATGAAACTCTTTTATAAATATTATTTAAGGAAAACTAAAATGGGATAATATTTATCACTGCTTGGAACAAAAACACAAGAATAAGCAACAAACCAGTAAAAAAAGGTAATATTTTTATATTTTGAAAAGTGTTGGTTACAGTTAAATCTAAGGGCCACCTACAAAGTGCGTTTTTTGTTGTTTTTACCAAAAAACCATAAAAAATGTGGATTTTTGTGAGGCTAATAGAAAATTGTACGTGAGGGCCTTGAATGAGGTTTTCCTTAGTGTCGACCGGACAACTGTAAGATGGAGTTAAAATCCGCACAAACTACGGAAAATTCGTACAAGTTGGTATCTCTGGAAGCGGAAACGCAGAAATGCGACAGGAAAAGCTATTTTCTCCTGTCGCCTGAGGCTAGTGTTTTCTAGTCAAGTAAATATTATGGAATGGAAACAGTGGTAGGAATTTTTGCGCAATCCATGCACATGCGCAGAAGGAGGAACTGGTACTGTCTCTAGACGCTGGTAGCAAATAACCAGTTCATAAATCGTCGTGTGACGTGGGTGCTATTGGCGAGATTTAGCGCCAACGACTTGGAGAAGAGAAAAAATACTACACAGTATAACCAATAATGATGTAAGCTAGAAAAATGGCCCACTTTGTGAAATAAATAAGTGATTTTGGCGCAAAAATGGAAAAATTTGCACTTTTGTTATCAGTTTGTAGTAACATTTTCGTTTTGGTGCAAAAACGTACAAATTCTTGCTTTCGTAGCAGCATTTGCGATTTGGCGCAGGCGTGTGATCCCTGATCATACTATCTTTTCCCGATAAGATGGATTACTCTTAATATGAACAGAAATTCTGTTCTCCCTTGGTATCCGTCTTAACGAGGTTCGACTGTATACGATTAACCACTCTGCTACAGAGCTTTGAGAATAGCTGAACTTTAATTATGTATACTCTATATATTTAGTAGTTTTAAAGCTAAATGAAACTCAATAAAATTAAAATGTCTGCATGAGTAATTTGGCTACAATTAAAAATGGATATACTTTAAAATTCATATTTGTTAGTTAATTCTTACTATACATCATGATAAAGATTTAATAGAGTTTTAACATAATGCTCAAAATCTCTGAATTTTTTTTTTACATTCTTCATAAAAACAATATATATCACTTTTACCTTCTCGCATCTTTCTTCAGCCAGTTGTAACTGTTCTCTTAATTTATTTTGAGCATTCTTCTGCTGTTCAATAAAATTTTCTAACTGTGATAGTTGCATGTTATATAAATTTTTCACTGCAGATTCATCAAAAGTTGCATCAAAAGCACCAAAGCTATCACGCTGAAGTGCAGATAATGGATCATTGGCAGAGCATTTTTTCTTTGGGTACAGAAGTTGCTTTACTTGTTCTGCCTATAATATCAAAAGGTTACTTTGTCATAGTTCATTTCAATATTTAATTAATGCTTATAATGCAAAAATCACAATTGATGGTTATAAGAAAACGGATATTCACATATATACGTCTAGACATCACGTAACCTTACTCACAAGGGAACCCCTTTCGCTGTTCACTGCACTTTGAGATCAGACCTATGGAAGATGATAGTGCTTGACTTCCTGATCACGAATGTGAATTATTTGTCTGCTAAAATAATATGACAATTTTTTATGAATATTTGAAGTCCAAAAATGACACTTTTACTCCAGGTTTGATATTTTTTAATCGCACTGTATGTGAGCAAAAACAGGTTTGAAGTCGGTAAGATTATGAAGGATCATCGTATTTAACGGATAAAAATAAAAAATTATGTCTCAGCTAATTTAAACAGTATAAAAAAATTAATATGAAAAATGAACTTTTAGCATAGATATTTGGCGAATTTGGCGACAATTTTGAAGAGTTGGCGGGACATTTAAGTTTCGCATTCCACTAGCTATATAAACTCGTCCGCAAGTGTAACGTCAATATAGTTGTACGAGTTTCCGATTGTGAGAAAATGAAAAATATAGTGAACATAATTCAATCCGTTTTGAATTTGGTCGTTAATAAATACGACACGCTTCCGTCGTTAATAACTGATCAAGAACTTAAGGAAAGTCGGGAAGTATTGTCGAAAATCGAAAACATAATTTTTAATAACAATGTCAGTGAAAATATCAGTTTAGATTTTGAAGACAATTGTGATTTCCGTATCGACGAAGAAAGTGATATTAGTATAGTCGGTGACGAATATTATAACTGTACTGTAAAGGGCGATCAATTGGCAAATGAATTCAGTTTAGAAAATATGCAAACAATTGTTCAGTATTTTGACAGTTGTCAAAAAAATAAATTCCAGAAAACAAACAGGAGATATCCAACAGTAAAATACCCTACTTATATTTCGAGGTTTAGAAAATATATATCAAATATGGGCACAAATATAGAAAAGTATAAAATAATAAAAAATGAAATGTTAGCCAGATTTACAAAAGCTAGGGAAAATTATTTACCTGTTCATGATATAGATTTGAAAAGATGGGCGATCCTGAAATCCCAAGAGTTAGGATTTGAGGATTTTAAATGTTCCGATAATTTTAAGAGCCAAAACAAAATAGTTGCGCGGAAAGTAACAAAATATATCACTCAAATATACACCCAGAATATGGGTAATATAGAAGATAGTGCCATAGAATTTATTTTGATAACGAGAAATGTTACTGCTAATATTATCCCCCAACAAATTTTTAACTCTGATCAAAGTGGTTTTAATTATTTTCTTCCAAATTAAAGGCAGCTATCGCATAAAGGTGAAAAACAGACATTTTCTTTAATAGGGTCTGATTTTGGCAGAACACATTCATATACAATAATGCCAATAATATCAATGAATGGGGAACTGACAGGGAAAATGTTACTTTAAGAGAAGCTGCGGGAAGATTTGGCCCGACTGTCAAAAAGAATTTATTTCAACCTCCAAACTTATATATTACATGCTCCAAGTCGGAAAAAATGGACAAAATCAAAATGAGAAAGTGGGTAGAATGTTGTATGAAACCCATCATGTCTCCTCCTTCCTGCGTTTTACTAAACTCATGGACAGGTAGTACAGACCCAAACACTTATTAAGATTTTCCGGAAAATTGTATATCCTTGCAAATACCCCCCAAAGCAACATCCCTCATACAACCGCTGGATGTTTATTTCTTTCGACAATATAAAAAATTTGTACAAAAAAATAATCAACAGAATAGCAATCGATGAAATGGATATTGACATACGACATCGAAATGAGATAATAAAAATGCATTCTTTGGTTCACAATCAATTACAGTCTAAAAAATATCGCCCTATATTACAATATGCTTGGTTTAGGTGCTGTTATAGCAATCATAATTCCAGAAAATTCAAAAATGTTGAGGAAATTTCTTTTGAAATTGAATACAACAATTGCAGCCGAGATAATTGCAAAAATCTGTCATTCTTAAAATGTGCCCACTGTGATCAATTGCTTTGCTTCACTCTTTTCTTTTTTTGTACTGTATCACTTTTACGACATTCCTGAGATGTACACAGTTTAATTTTTCTCATTTTTAAATAAAGAGCATAATTCAACAATTAATCCACAATTTATGGTTACATAACTTCATGAAATAAAATACATTTCACGAAATTTTGTTCACAATTTTTTTTTTAAATTCCATGGTTGCAACAGCATGTCACATGCAATGACCACATCCAGGTTGAGTAAATATAGCAACTTTTCATTATTCATACATCTCATTTATTCATACTCATATAGTCATTCATCTCATACATGAATACTCATGTATGCATGCTTATATATATTCATGTGTTTCTTTTCCTTATGAGATAATATTTTGGAAAAAGAAATGTAAAAGAAACTTGACATGGGCTGCGATAATACGAAATAACTACCTCGAACGAAAATCTGACATACGCTTTCAAAATTGTGGCCAAATATTAATGCTGAATGTTCATTTTTCATATTAATTTTTTTACACGGTTTGGATTAGTTGAGACATAATTTTTGTTTATCCGTTAAATACGATGATCCGTCATAATTTTACAGACTTCAAACCTGTTTTTGCTCACATACAGGGCGATTACAAAATATCAAACCTGGCAAAAAAAGTGTAATTTTTCGGACTTCAAATATTCATAAAAAATTGTCATATCATTTTAGCAGACAAATGATTACATACTTGTGATTAGGAAGTCTAATACTATCATCTCCTATAGGTCTTACATCTAAATGCAGTGAAAAGCAAAAGGGGTTCCCTTGTCAGTATGGAGCTCACACATCTCAACATGGTTTTTAAATTATACAGGGTGAACCATTTGATTGGAAAGGTAAGCATTTTGCAAAAAATAAAAATAAAATTTGAAACAAAAGTTGCTTGTCTCGAGGGGGGCGTTTTTAAGGTCACTTGAAGGTCAAACCCATTTTTTCAAAGGGGAAACCTTTGAACTCCTTTCTTTCTCAGAAAACTCCATTCTGAGTGTCTACCCAAATTCTATTTCAAACTTCCCTGACTTTTCCAGGTTTCCAGACCAAATCTTAATCGATTTCCAGTCACTCACACAGTCACAGAAAGTTACCACTACCGACTCACGCATTGCGTGGCAGCAGAAGGGAAACAATTTGAACATTTGTTAACGTCATTGCAATGAACTTCAGTTTATTTTAAATGGAAATTCTTTCTTTTATAGTGCTGGACTTTAAACAAAAATTCAAAATATTATTGCCTATTCATTCGACATTAATGCTTATTTAGTGGACAATTCTAAAAATTTTTGTTACGTTTTAAAATTTGTACTATGTCTTATTTTATAGACATGTGGATACGAGAAATCGTTTTTACATGTTGATTGTTATCTGTAGAAAGCTTGTGTTTGTATCATACTGTATTTATTCTAATTTTTGATTAAATGTTACTTTTTGTTATTTTAATAAATTAAAAATTTCTACAAAACTATAATAAAAATGTAAACGCTATGAAATGCTTTTATACTTATCAAATAATGCAATTTCTTTGGCATTAGTATTACAAAAATTCTACCAAGTACAGAAATTCAAAACGTAATACCTCAGCTTCTATGAAAGATAAAGCGTTTCCATGAAAACTGATATGTTATGACTGCATAGGCTTTCTAAAAATGTAATCATATTGCAACAGTTGTATTTGAAAAGATAAAGAAAAATTACGTTTTTTGACTTTGCGAACAGGCACTGATAAAATCTTTCCAACGACGGTCTTCTTATTTTCCTCTCTTGAATAAGCGATGGCAAAATTGAATGAATTGAAATTCGAATTGCTCCACCATCCCCTATATTCTCCAGATCTGGCCCCCAGTAACTATTATTTATCTGCTGACTTGAAGAGGTGGCTCCAGGGGAAGAGATTTGGGTCAAATGGAGATGTCAAATGTGAAACTGCTGCATATTTTGAAGCCCTTGACAAATCGTACTATATGAAAGGTATTCGAATGTTAGAGGACCGTTGGAATAAGCGTATTGCTCTTGGAGGGAACTATATTGAAGAATAAATTTGATTTTGACAAAAAAATGTTTTTTTTCATTGCTAGTCCCAGGACTTTTCTACCCATGTAGTATATCTAAAAACGAAGTTCTGAACACTGAGGATGTTCAGGGGTTCTGGTAATTATGAACAGTATTTGAGTATGTTTTACTTTAAAATTTCACAATTCACTCTTAATAAAATACACATAATTGTTAATAAAAGTTATTATAGAGATAAATATGTAATTCTAATAATTTATAGAACTAAAATATAACCAAAACACAAATGGAAGCTCCATAAATGAATATAACCTTTAGAACAGCTATTGCAATTTCCCTGGCCTGTAGTTCTCCTTCTAGAACACCAAGAAGTTGAAGTAAATCAGGCTTGGTCAATTCCATTTTAGGATGCCTCTGGAAAATGAGTTATGAGAATATTTTAAATACAATGTTCATAGTTTAGCAAGCAGTAATAAAACCAAATTCAAACAATGCATATTCAGTTTTATAAAAAATAAAACACCTTAATCTCAGGAACAAAAGCAAAATTATTTTAGAAAGCTTCATAATTTAAATTTAACTATTTTCCCATTATATCACAATCATTTTAAATAAATCCACTTGCTTTCTTCTTCATTTGTGAAAAACAATAAAATTCAGGCTTTAAATTTGAAATTATTATTTTTACTTTAAAAAAATTCATTTAGCTTTATCTGAAAAGAAGAGTATCCTATCGGAGAATCCTACTTTCAAACCTGCAAATATTATAGAATTATTAGTCTCTTCAGTTGGAAGAAATTTTTATGGTGCAAAGACAGCAGTCTGAAGATCCAACAAGGCCGATGGGCAAGGTTTTGAGCCATAAATTTACTCAGGTAATTGTTTTTTATTAACATGTATTTATTGCATAGTAGTTCAACATTTTGAAGTCATTGTTACAACAATATGTAAAAGTTCGTTGATGTAAAGCTCTAATTACAGATGCTTTATGTACAACTGGGTGGTTAAGAATGAAAGCTTATATACATAGCTTTCTAAAATACTGTATACACAGTCAACAGTTGCTATATCTATTTATCTGAATATCTAAGGAAAGTAATATATGAATTATCTTTTACCCCTAATGTAAAATAAATACGAGGATTCAAACTTTTGTTCAGCTAGACATGGAAATCTGAAAACCTTGGCAAGAGTGTTTTTTTTTTTTTAAATTTATTTTTATATTTCCATATTTTTAATCATGAAAAAAAATGTTATCACTCACTTTTAATGTGCTACTGGTCTTTTCAATTTGTTCGAAAGAGATATTCAGGGAAGACTGTTGCATTTTCCCAGCATTCCTTGTTGCCATTTTGTATAAAAATTAAGAACACCAACACTATGTACATTGAGTCAGAATAAATGATAAAAGATTCCTAGAAAATAAACACATCTGTTGAAATCACTAAATGTAACTAAGATATAGAAATAAACAACAAAATGCTAAC
>QLNU02015360.1:275745732-275766850 GCA_006491805.2 Dysdera silvatica
AGTAATTATAATTTGATAGTATAATTAAATCATGTTTTTTATAAACAATGGGAAAATTAAATTTTTTGTATTGTATTTAATTTATAAATGCAGGAAAAGAAGGTTGCTTGAAATAATGACTATATGACCAAAATAAATCAATTTGGAATTTAACTAATAATTATATGGCCGTTCATGGAGATGGTGCAAAAGGTGTCTCCGTACCTGGGCGGCCAAACCTAGGAGCGGCCGCAGACTGTTTACTATATTATTATACTGTCTTGGAACTTCTGATTGAAGACAATATAAAGGATCTTTGTTATATTTTATGAAAATAGATATTAAGAAATATTTCCTTTTGCAGGAAAATTCCCTTAAGCTATGTAAATTATATGTAGATAAAAAGTAAACACTACTCTTATAAAATTCTTAATTAGATAAAATTAGATTAATACGGGGGGATGCTATTTTTGCACGAGGATGATTAACAACCTAGAAACGGGGCTGTGTGTGTGTCTGTGTGACTATCTGTATGATCGTGAAGTTGTTATTCATTTTTATGCTTGTCATTTTCTAAGCTACTAATAAGCATAGAAACATTTATCTTGTACTCAATTTCAGGAAAAGTAGCGAAAGTCAAAGCGCTGAAAATCAGAAAATTTGTAAAAAATGTTTAATACTCGCATATTCTGTTTTCATTTTATTGGGAACTTACAAAATTTCAATCGTATTTTTTTATTTTCATAAGTCAAAGAAGAATTTCTCATCATATTCTCCACTAAAACTCGTCAGTTAAAATATTTTTCATATCATCATATTTTCATATATTTTTTCATTTTCATATATTTTTCATATTATCAGGTAGTTAGTGAAAGTATGATAGTGGGATGGATAGTATCTAGGGTATGTTTATTAAGTGTGATTTTTATATTTCTTATAATTGCTCATATTAATATGTTTGCTTTAAATCTATGTTCTACATGATATTAGGGTATTCGATTTATAATTATAATCACCACATTTTTTATTTTTTATTCTATAAAGAGAAAGAGAGAACCATATTACAAGCTTTGCTATCCACTGTAGTGATGCGCTATTAGGAAATGTTCTTACAATGGAAATAATCTCCATCGACTCAACTTTACAATATAGTCAATAACCGTCTCTTCAATAAACTTAACAGTCGATATGTTCGATAGTAATCACGAGTCAACTACGCATGTGCGTGGATATTGCTGAAATCTTCCTAGCACATGGCGTTGTTGTTAATTTAGTGAGTAGATAGCTAGATCTAGCGACATTTTGTGACATACAGGAAAAAGGATTATAGTATGCGTTTATAGAATCGTTATATAAGTTTTAGAGAGCTTATGTAGTTGAACCCCGATTTAATGAAATCCAAACGATCTGCACTTATTTTATTTATATGAGTATTTATTTTTTCTTTTCTTTATTTATAAGTACATAAGAACTTCATTTTTGAATTCATTGTACTTATATGGTAGCTAAAAATTATTTGCTTATTACCTCTGTGAGGATTTTATATGACAAACATAAAAAATTATGCAAATTATGGTATACAACATCGCATTGAGTGATTTAAAAATAGATCCTCTGGTATTTTAAGCTGCATTTAGTTTTAAAGTTATTTATAAAAATATTTAAATTGTCTTTGTCGTTACAAGAAATGCATGGTAAACATAGTAAACGATATAGCATTTATAGACAAAAACATGTCTGATAAAGATAAGATGTAAGATATTATTACCCTCCGCAGGGATAACACAATTGCCAAATATGGTCAACACAGAAAAGCCTCCGGGGCGAGATTTTTGTGAGTTTTCGTGGGGGAATTTATTATACAATAATTTCTGCCACCCACGTATTTATATTATAGCTCAAACTAGAGCTTTTTTGTTTTTGGAGAAAAAGAGACTATCTTTTTCCCCAAAAGCAAAAAAGCTCTAGTTTGAGCTGTAATTAATACGTGGGTGGCAAAAATTATTGTATAATAAATTCCCCCACGAAAACTCACAAAAATCTCGCCCCGGAGGCTTTCTTGTGTTGACCATATTTGGCAATTGTGTTATCCCTGCGGAGGGTAATAATACCTTAACATCTTTACATACGGAGAAAGAGAGCGTTGTTTCCTGTCCTCATTCGTCTAGCGGTCCAAGACACTCCGGGCTAAACGGAGGGACCCTGGTTCGAATCCAGGATGGGGAAAGCGTCTCTTTTTCTCCAAATATAAAAAAAAGCTCTAGTTTGAGCTACATACACGTGGGTGGCAAAAAAAAAAAAAAATATATATATATATATATATTGTATAGGAATCAAAAGTTATTGCTGAAGAATTGGATTGTAGGATTAGTTTTCCAGCAACTAGTACAGTGCGACCCAGGATAATGACGGCTATATTTGATTACGAAGGTAGGAATGATGCTACACGATATCCAGAAATGCACTCTAAGTCAACATTTACTTTTTTTTATTAGACACCGCCATAAGTAAATCAGAAGAAAGGCTTGAATTGCTAAGTAATCACAACAGTGCCTTGTCTCTTTTACACAGTCTTGACACTGTCACGAACTTAGATTCGGATAATAAAGAAAATACTGCGTAGATTTACAAAATAAATTAACAGATTTTAGAATTAATCGTTCGGATATAAATGGAAACAATTTACTGAATGAGAGATTTTGCTAACGTATGTAAAATCTACCCCATCTTTAGTCGATGTTTCGAAATATTTGTTTAAAAATAACATAATTTGCGCAAATTTATCGATTGCTTTACGCGTTTACTTAACATTGCTTGTCTCTGTTGATGAGGACGAAAGATCGTTTTCGAAATTGAAAATTATTAAAAATTACTTAAGATTAAGTATGACACAAGAAAGATTATCAAATCTAGCTATGATAAGTATTGAAAACGATATTGACATAAGCATAAATGATATTTTAAAAGAATTTGCGATAAAAATATAAAAAAATGTTGATTTTGGTTATTAAAAAATAACAAATATTATTTTCAGTATTGCAATTGATATTCTGATGTTATCAGATTGCTATTAATAAATAATAATAAATGTTTGATTTATAATAAGAATGCTTCTCTCTCTCTATTAATTTTCACTCAGCTCAAATCACAAATTTCCCCTAACTTTTTTTTTATTTTCGGCTTCAGTACCTCCCATACCCCAAGAAAGTGGCACAGAATATTTTGCACCCCGACAGCAGGTAACCTTGAGACACTTCTGTCCCTTAGATCAAAATGTTACTGTATTCTTATTTACCAAACACACGTATTTAATTTTGATTTCACGACAAGAAGTCAGAACGTGTGATTTCAATACGTTTTTACGGTTTTAATTCAGTACATTTCTGCAGTGGATGAAGTATATTCGAAGTAAAACCAAAATTCGTCTAGAAAATTTATATTTTTCGTTTCTCCTGTTCTCCGGGTACTGCTAACAAGAAAAAGAACTCTCGCTCTGTAACTCCCAAAGACTACACCTTTGGACCACTTTTCAGTCTTTACCATGGCCGTCTTTACATCAATACTGTTCTCTGAAACCCTGCTATGTGATATCACGGTAAACTTTTTCTATCAAGGCTAATTTTATGTACGGATCAGATTTTATTTGGTCTTCTTACAGAACACGAGCAATCCTTTGTTCTTCCTACAGGAAAGAGAGCCCCGTTACTAGCATCGCTACTGTTCTCTTTCCATTTCCCAAGCAAATCGTTTTTATAGTCTCCTGCGGTATAAAATAATAAGGAATAAAGTATTTTTATTATATATGTATACAACGTAATCCACTTATATATCTTTTTATCATAACTCATATATATATTTTTACAATCTAAGGTAATACGTTTCGTCGGCAAAGTATATTTAATGGAATATTAGTTACTTTTTTATATTCCAGACAATTCATTGAGTTACCTGAATTCTAGTGGTTAAATTATTTAGTTCATTGGAAAGCCGGATAATTTTACCATTCAACCACTGAAGTTAACAAGAAGATATCGATATTTGTCCTCAGTTTTGCCTGTAAAAATATATTTCAATGATTCATTCGTTTATCAACATTAAATTCAAACTAAAATGAACTTTTTTTCTTTAATTAAGCTAGTAAATGCGGAATGAGAAGGTACGATTGAAGTCCCAATAGTTATATCTACATTAAGACTAAAAATGGAGATGGATATTTTAATTAAAAAGACTTGTATTGCATTTTGTAGTAATAAATTTGAAATTAATATATTGGGTAACATTGTATAGAAATTTGCAAAACTTTTGATTTTAGAATGCTACTTAATATTAAAGCATAGGAAATGCTAAATAAAAGAAGCATCTTTCAAGATAAATAACACTTCTACAAGGGCCTGGTAAACAGCAGCACTCCATTTCTCAACTTGACAATCTTAAGTATTATGGTTTTATTTCGTAGGAGCGCGCCACAACAAACCATTACTCAACTTGCTAGAGTATTTTCTTTCCTTTCAGGTGCGTGATTATATTCCTTTATTAAAGATGAAATGGTAAATTTTGCCGTAGAATTTAAAATAAGAACTTGATAATGAGTGGGTTATAGTGGCAAGAAGGGCTCCGAATTCATATGATGAATGTTTAACACATTATTTCTTATTGATAAGGTACTGCAGGTTTTTTCAAACCTACCAGTCCAGTTTGGTATTCCCTTTGAAGTTTCTCATAATTTTTTTAGCCAGCGCATGTAAAATATTTAAGAACTAAATGCATCCTACTTTTATTTTGATTTATTATTCTGTGATAAGAATCCTGGTTGGTCGATTTCTTCAGTTTCTTTTTATCTTTGGACCCCTTTCTTTAAGAATCCATTTCAAGGCTATCAAGAAAGGAGATAGTTGGTCTGTGTTACATTGTTATGCTAAATGATAATATAATTCTAGATAGGATATTACGCAGGTTGACATACTTTTAAGAAAGGTATGTCTTTTAAGAAACGTGACCATCTAGCATGTCGTTTACTCCGCTTCGATTCCTAGAAAAAAAAGCATATTTATTAACTGCTTATTGCAGTACGGCGGTTGGTCTACTAAGATTTAATATGTTCGGATTTCTTTGAAAACTGTAAGTCTTGGCGCAGCATGATTTTTGCTGTCCTAGCACCGTAAAACATGAGCACTAAATTGTTTAACAAATTCTCCAAAAGTTACTCTCCTAAACTCATTCTCCAGAAGTTATGCCACGGATAGGTTTTACGGGAAAGTTTATGATCGGTCATTTCTTCTTTGAAGAAAATTCTCCGATAGGACTTGTGATTTGAATTGTAAATGCTGGATGTTATCGGAAAACGTCGAAAAATTTGCCATTTCATAATTTCAATAAAGCGGTTGTCTTGATGCATTCTCGATATCCTGACTACTTGCTTAAATGTTGACACCAGCCAAGCATACGTTGTCGAAAGGAGGCGAACATCTCACGTTAAAGAGAGTGGTTGTGAGGTTGAATCAATTAAAAAAAACTTTGGTTGAAACTAATCCAGGTGAGCTATTGACTACCTTTTTAGCAACTCATAGGAGTTCAAGGAAAAAGGTCCGTAATTTATTTTAAAAATTGCGGATGGTCCAAAAAAAAAAAAGAAAAAAAAAAAAAAAATTGATTTGAACTGCTGCACCACGCTGGTTAGCATAGTATTAAGCAAATAGAAATTGTGGGTATATAACGTCATTAAACAGATATAAATTATGGCTAAATGTACACTCTCACTCTTACTAGCATTCCTCACGTAGAGATTTTGTGCCTAGTTAGTTTGGTTATGGCACGAGTGGTTACGTTATGTTTAGAAGTTATTTTGTTATATTAACCAGTAATTTTACGTTGATGATCAGTAGTGCAATAAATAGTTATTTGTTTTTAACAAACTGGATTATTCATTTCAAGAACTTTCACTTACTCTGAGATAACATTCCCCATTAATTGAGAAGCCGATTTTCTAAAATATGGTTTGGACATGGAGTCGAATACAATCCGCCATAGACCTTTCGATTAGCCTACTTCCCTACTTCCCCCTTTCACTAAAGAGAAAGTCCATATGACCATCCCGATGTATTTTTAACCCTTCTAAATGAATCCACACGTGTTCCATTTTTCTTCACATCAGCTCTATAAATTCATTACCATAAAACAAATATATATATCATCATCATCATATTCAACCATTATCTATCCACTGCTGGATGAAGGTCTCTCCAAATGCTTTCCACACAAGTCTATCCTGGGCCATTCGTTTCCACGTCACCCCAACCTGTTTTCTTATTTCATCCACCCATCTAGTTTGAGGACGTTTTCTAGGTCTTCGGTGGTCTCTTGGAATCCAGTTCAGAATTTCTGTTGTCCATCGTTGATCAGTTCTTCTTGCAATATGCCCAGCCCATCGCCATTTCAGCCCTTTTACTTTAACAATGATGTCCTCTACTCTAGTTTGCTCTCTCACCCAAGTGTTTCTTTTTCGATCTCTCCTAGTTATTCCAAGCATGCACCTCTCCATGCTCCTTTGCGTTGTCTGTAACTTTCGTATTGCTCCAACTGTTAGACTCCATGTCTCTGATCCATAAGAGAGGACTGGCAATACACACTGGTTGAAGACCTTTCTTTTTAGACACAAAGGCAATTTCCCCTTCAGGATAAAACTGTTTCTTCCAAATGCACTCCAGCCAAGTTTAATACGTCTGTTGAGTTCTTTCATAATGTTGCCATCCATTGAAATCAGCTGGCCAAGGTAAATATATGAATCAGCAATTTCTAGCTCAATGTTGTCAACTTGTATTTTTGTTTCCTCTACAAAATTATTGAACATGATCTTAGTTTTTTGTAGGTTCATCTTGAGTCCAACTTCTTTACTTCTAGTTGAGAGCTCCTGTACCATGTCTTGGAGTTCTGATGGGTTCGTTGAAAAAATAACAATGTCATCAGCAAACCGCAAATGATTTAAATATTCACCATTTATTTTTATTCCCTTGTTATTCCAATTTATCAGCTGAAAAATCATCTGTAAAGCTGAAGTAAAAAGTTTTGGAGAAATGGTATCTCCCTGCCTCACCCCTTTGCCAAGTTTGATAGTTTTGGTATCTTTATGTAACCGAAATTTTGCACTTGCATTTTTATACACACGTTTCACCATGTCAATGTACACATCCTCAATGTCTGTTGATCTTAAAGAGTTGATGACTGCTGATGTTTTAATAGAGTCAAAGGCCTTCTCATAGTCAATAAATGCAACACACAATGGAAGTTCATATTCATGTGTTCTTTCAATTAATTCTCTTAATACTTGAATATGGTCCACTGTACTGAATCCACTTCGAAATCCAGCTTGTTCTCTTGGTTGAGCTGCATCTAATTTTTTCTGCAGGCGATGTGTTAGCACTTTTGTGAAGATTTTATAAATAGCAGGTAACAAGCTAATTGGTCGGTAATTTTTCAAATCCTCTTTATCACCTTTTTTATGCAAAAGAATTACTGTTGCAGAATCCCATTGGTTTGGTATGTTACCGCTGTTAAGACATTTGGTAAAGAATTTTGCAAGTATGTCTTCTACATATTCTCCAGCTTCTTTTAGGATATCTAATGTAATACCATCATCGCCAGGGGCTCTTCCTTTCTTCATACTTTTTATTGCAAATGAAACTTCTTCTTTTAAGATTTTAGGAGCTGTTCCTTCGACTATTTCAGTGTCTTCGTTTAATCCACTGTTACTTTCATATAGTTTTTTGTAGAATTCTTCAACTCTTCTAAGTATTTCTTCCCTATTTCTTGTTACGGTGCCATCCTCTCCTTTTAATGCAATGATGTGTTTCTTCCCAACAGATAAACTTCCTTTAACAACCCTAAGGCTCTTGTTATTTTCAATGGCTTTCCTTACTAGCTCACAGTTGAATTTTCTTATGTCTTCTTTCATGCTTTTGCGCAGAGTTTTACAAAGTTCTATGTACTCAATCCTGGAACTGGTATTTCGATTGTCCACCTTCATATCTCTTCGCCTTTTCATGAGCTGTTTCGTCTTCTCAGATAATTTGCTATTGTGCTTTTTACAGGTTACACCACCAATTTCCCCAGCAGTTTCAACTATTGTCTTAACAATGTTTTCATTTGCTTCTGAGATATCACTTTCATCAATAAGTCCTTCCAGTGCAGAAAAGCGATTTTTTAATTCCAACTTGAATGCCTCGGTATTTACTTTCAGTTTCATTAGATCCACCCTCTTACTTACTTGTTTCCTAATGAGCTTCTGTCGTTCTAATTTAGTATTTAAGTGCACTTTACATCTCACCATTCGATGATCACTTCCAGTATTAAATCTGTTCAGTACACTGCAATCTTCAATAATTGATTTCTTGTTTGCCAGGATATAGTCAATTTCACTAGTTCCCCCATTTGGGTGTTTCCATGTCCATTTTCTTTGCGGTTTCTTCTTAAAAAATGAATTCATGATGCTAAGGTTTTCAGCTTCTGCAAATTCGATGAGTTGATCGCCACGTTCATTCCTTTCCCCATATCCGTATTTACCAACCGATGTCTCTCCTTGTTCCTGTTGTCCAATTCTTGCATTGAAATCCCCCATGATGAGCTTGATATGTTGTTTCCCTTTGGTGTGTAACTCTTTGATTTCTTCATAAAATTCTTCAACCTCTTCGTCGGTATGGCTTGATGTTGGTGCATATACCTGTACTATTTGAAGTTGGTATCGCTGGGTTAGTTGAACAACGATTCTCGCAGCTCGTTATGACCTTGTTTCAACGTCAAGTAGGTAGTCTTTAATTCTTTTGTTGATTAAGAAGCCAACACCACTTGTTCTTCCAGTTTCCGTTCCTCTATAATAAAACAAATGTCCGCTTTTAAGTTCCACCAACTCTTCACCTTTTCTTCTAACTTCACTGAGTCCTACAATGTCCCATTTGATCTTGTCTAGTTCCTCTTCCAATTCCTGAAGTTTTGCTTCAGAAGCAAGGGATCGTCCATTATACGTAGCCAAGGTCAATAACAAACGGCAGCCTGGGCCATTCCAGTGATTCTTAGCACCCCCTGCTTTCATGCCACACTGACCGCTGCCTTGATCAGGAGCACTCCAGCACCTGGAGACTAGGGGCCATGGTTTCTGGTGTGTCAACATAATGGAGGAATTAGCCATAATTTCACCACGCTGGCTAGACGGGTTGGTGAATTAGCCCTCCCCTTCCGCCTTTCTATCCGTGCAGCAAATATTAATTTGCCACATAAATAGAAAGCCCGGCCCGCACCACTTGAAGGCGGGGTAGGACACTAGGTTACTGGCCCGGCCGGTTCCACACATCGTCACATACGTTCAGCGTGTGGGTCTCCTTCCAGTTAGATACCAGCAACCCTTTTGCAGGCCACACACACACACACACATTCAAAGAAAGAATTGAAGACTGTCTTCTTGAATTATTATAGAGGAACGGAAACTGGAAGAACAAGTGGTGTTGGCTTCTTAATCAACAAAAGAATTAAAGACTGTCTTCTGGAAGTTGAAAGTACATCAGATCGAGCAGCGAGGCTCGTTGTTCAACTAACCCAGCGATACCAACTTCAAATAGTACAGGTATATGCACCAACATCAAGCCATACCGACGAAGAGGTTGAAGAATTTTATGAAGAAATCAAAGAGTTACACACCAAAGGGAAACAACATATCAAGCTCATCATGGGGGATTTCAATGCAAGAATTGGACAACAGGAACAAGGAGAGACATCGGTTGGTAAATACGGATATGGGGAAAGGAATGAACATGGCGATCAACTCATGGAATTTGCAGAAGCTGAAAACCTTAGCATCATGAATTCATTTGTTAAGAAGAAACTTTCTCTAAACTTTGTTTGAGAAGAAAGCAAAATTTCGGTTACATAAAGATACCAAAACTATCAAAATTGGTAAAAGTGTGAGGCAGGGAGGTACCATTTCTCCAAAACTTTTTACTTCAGCTTTACAGATGGTTTTTCAGCTGATAAATTGGAATAAAAATAAATGGTGAACATTTAAATTATCTACGATTTCCTGATGGCATAGTTATTTTTTTTCAACGAACCCATCAAAATTCCAAGACATGGTGCAGAAACTCTCAACTGGAAGTAAAACCGGCAGTGCTCGGAAGTCATTGGTAAGATAAAATAAATATTATTTCTTGCATGTGTTTTCTATATTGTATATTTTACAATTTTCTATAATTTTTTAATTTAAAACTAAGAAAGTTCCATGTGTTTAATGTTGTTATGCATAAATATAAATTATTATATACATCAGGGGACCGGAAAGTAATGTCGTTTTTCTACATTAAATTCAAACAGATAAATTTTTACCAAGTTTTTATTTTTAATCAATAATGTAATCACCCTCGTTATCAACAACCTTTTGCCATCTAGTGTGCAAATTTTCAATGACAGATCGATAAAACTCAATTAGTTTTGTAGCAAAATATCTGGAGATGGTATTTTGGACATCATCTGAATTTTCAAATTTTTTGCCACTTAGAAAATGTTGTAGCGATCGGAATAAATGGAAATTCGATGGCGCAATATCGGATGAGTATGGTGGGTGAGACAATACCTCCCATCCCAATTCATTAATTTTTTCCAGGGTTCATCTTGCGCAGTGTGGCCTTGCATTATCCTGTTGCAGAATAACAACTTTTCTGTTGACAATTGCTGGGCACTTTTCAATTAAAGATTGATTTACTCGATCCAATTGTTCACAGTAAAGGTCTGCATTCACAGTTTGTCCAGGTTTCAGCACTTCAAAATGAACGACCCCGCGATACTCCACCAAACACACAAAAGCGCCTTTTTGGGGTGTAAACCTGGCTTAGCTGTACTTTGTGGCGATTCATTTGGAGAGAGCCACTGCCTTTTGCGTTTTGGGTTATCATAGAGGACCCATTTTTCATCTCCAGTGATCAATTGATCAAAAAACGCTTCTGTATTGTGCCGCTGAAGCAATAAGTTGCATGTGATGGATCGGTTAGCTTTGTTTTCTTCGGACAGATTATGTGGGACCCAAACACCTGCTCTGCTTACTTTACCAATCTGCTGCAAATGTTCTTGGATGGTCGACCAAGGTTGGTTAAGAGTGTTTGACAGTTCCTCGATTGTCTGACGTGGATTTGCTTCCACTTCCTCCCTAGCATGTCATTGTCTAAAGTTGTTGGTCTCCCTGATCGGTACGAGTCGGAAAAATCGAAATTACCGGATTTAAACTTAGAAAACCACCTTTGGATTTTATGAACGTCTAATGCGTTTGGATAAACATCGCAAATGTTTTTGGTAGCAACCGTTGCGTTACTACCCTTGTGAAACTCAAAAAGCATACAATGCCGGATATGTACCTCTTCTGGTGTTTGGCTGGCCATTTCACCATAAACTGCAAAAAAAATTAAGATTTATTATTTACGAGTAAACAAGTCACTCTAACTTTAAAATGTCTTTACACGACTTTGAAGTACACAATGAGCTGATAAATGACTAATGAATATCGACATGCGTAAAAATGACATTACTTTTCGGTCCCCCTAATATATATAAGTATTAAAAAGTTTTCCTCGCCCATTCTTGGCGGAAACAGGCTTTGGGACGGGCAGAGCGCCATGTTCCCAAGCCTCTTTTTACATCACTTCTTAATGTGCCATGTCTAGAAACTTCCTGACAATGTGACACGTGTTTAGGATTGTGGCTTTTTGTATTTCAATGTAGGTGTTTGGGTCAATGTTGAGTATCTCCAAATTCGTCGCAAGCGTTTTTGGTACTATCCCTGTTGCTGAGATGACTAACGGGATGATGAGGATCTTTTCCATACCCCATATATCTCGTACTTCATGTCTGAGATCTTGGTACTTGGTGATTTTCGTTGTGTAGGTTGTCTGTATGTTATTGGTGTTGGGTACTGCTATGTCGATTAAGTACGTGGTCTTATTCGATTTATCGACGAGGGTTATGTCAGGACGGTTATGTGGGACTGTCTTGTCTGTTATGATTGCTCTATCCCAGTAAAGCTTGTGTGTTTCGTTCTCATGCACGGTCTCTGGCTCATATTTGTAGTACGGGCATTTTTCTGTCAGAAAGCCAGCATTCGCTGCCAATTTCTGGTGGACTATTTTCGCTACTTGATCGTGTCTATGTTTGTAGTCTGACTGCGCAAGGATCTTGCATCCTGCCATCACGTGTTGGATTGTCTCCGATGCCGCATGACAGTGTCTGCATTTGTCGCTTTCTATGTCTTTTCTCTGGATGAATTTCTGATTGTTCCTTGTTGCGATCACTTGGTCTTGGATGGCTAGCATGAATCCTTCTGTCTCTGGCTGGAGAGTGCCTTTGGCCAGCCAAGAATTTGATGCCTTTTTGTCAACGTGTGGTTGTTGCAGGTCATTGTAGTGCCTGCCATGTAATGGTTTTCCGGCCCAAGTTCTCAGTTTCTGTTCGTTGGCTGTTTCCAGGACACGCTCTTCGGTACTACACAGGTTTAGTGGCGTGTAATTTGCATCTGCTTGTATTATGGCTTGGATGAGTGGCGATCGGGGACTCTTCAACTGGAAGTATTGCCTCATGCTCTGGATCTGCTTGTCATGTAAGTCTTTGAGGTCCGCTTGTCCGCGTCCTCCTTCTTCCCGGGGTAGTGTTTGCCGTTCAATTGCCGTTGCAGGGTGTAGTTGTCCGGCTCTTCTCTGGATGGTTCTCATTTTCCGCTGGAGTTGTTCTAGTTCAGTGTTGGACCATTTGATGATCCCGAAGGAGTAGGTGAGCACTGGTACCGCATATGCGTTAATTGCTTGCGTGGTGTTCTTCCCGCTCAGTTTCGTCTTCACAATGCTTCTAAGTCTTTCTTGGAATGCTTGCGTGAGCTGGACTTTGACTTTCTTGTGCTCCTGCTGCCGTTTTTGCATTATCCCTAGGTATTTGTAGGTTTCGCCCTCGTCCAAGGTCTTCAGTAGTCTCCCGTCTTCGAGTTCGATGCCTGGTAAATCTTCTTTGCTATTCTTCTGTATTTTGCACTTATCGAGGCCGAATTCCATTCCTATGTCCTTGGAGAATGTCTCTGTTATACTGATGAGTTGTCGGAGTTGGGTGATTGTTGGCGCGTATAGCTTGATGTCATCTACGTACATGAGGTGGGAGACTTTATGTAGGTTTCTCTTGTCTTTCTTCAGCATGTATTATATATATATGGTAATTGAATTCATTATATCCAAGTATATTTTTGTTTAATTTTTAAACCAAAAAGTCTAATACTTTTTACAATTAAAATGATTTTTGAAGCTCTAAAGAGGTGCTTCCCAACCCTTTTCAAGCCGCGACCCACTTTTATAGTAACCAAAAAATCCGCGCCCTCCTCATAATTATTCATGACCGCCAAAACACATTAAATACAAAATTATATTATTTATTACATTAATTATGTACATTGTTTTAATTATGTACAGTGGTCCCATTTTTATTACATTTATTACAGTTTTATTACATTATGTACAGTGGAGTCCATTTTCAAATTGCCCCCCTTAACATTCAAATTGCTCCCGTGTGGGGCGTGAGCCCCACGTTAGGAAACACGGCTCTAAAGTATATTGCTATACCATTGTTTTAAAAAGATTCCATGTATAACGACTGTCGGTTATAACGACCGAATTTGCACGGTTCCTTGGAGGACGTTATAACCGATTTTTACTATAATACATAAACAAGTGAAATTTTGGTTGTATTTTAAAAATTAAAAAATTTAACATCACTTAAAAACTAAAATTTTTTGTCTAAGAAACGTATGTTAGAAATATTATGTCTCTTAATTTTTAGTACAAAAAATAAGAAACTTGATAGAAGATTCAGAAAAAATTTATTTAAATGAGAAAGAAATTGAAATTGTTAAGGAAATTGATTTTTTGCGGGAGGTATTGGCAAAGGACTTGAATTGGAATAGGCAGACAGAAAGAGTAGAAAAGGAGGTGAGTTTGGGAATAGGGATTTTGAGAAAATTGTCGCGAACAGTCCCCGGAGATATATTACTGGGTTTATATTATCCATTTATATACAGTCACTTGACCTATTGTAATAGCATTTGGGAAAATCTAAATAAGAAAAATACCAGACTAATTAAATCGCTACAGATTAAATTTATAAAAATAATTGAAAAAACTAAAAGTTTAAATCAAATTATATTGTTTAGCAAATATGGTATTCTACCAATAGATAAGATATATGATTATAGTATATTAAAAATAATGTTCAAAAGAATAAAAGGAAATAAATATATAGAGAATATTGAATTAATAGATTATGGAAACAATCGAGCTTCCAGAGAAAAGGTCAATATAGACTACCAAAAATCAGAACGGAATTTTATAACAAGGACATTGAATATTCGGGCTTAAGGAGTTGGAATAAAATACAAACACTCTTAAGGACATAAATAATATTAATCTATTTAGAAAAAAACTATTAGAGTATTTGCTAAGAGGTGATTTTGCGCCATTACATTGTTAGGGCCCTGTGCCTGGGGACCCCATGCCCCCTGGCCTGGGGACCCGTCACGATGGATTGTGGTTATTTGTGGTTTTTTGAATTGCAGTGTTATTGTTTATATATGTATTTTCTAAGTGAAATGGAAAGTTGCTACAACCATTGTGACAAATAAATAAAAATTGTTTTGTTTGTTTGTTAAAAAGTGAATTTCATACTGCTTACAAATTTGTAGTAAATTTGGTTTAGATGGCTTGACAATTGAGTAGAAAGAAACTACAGATTTAGATTCAAAAAGTCAATAAGAAAATATCTATTCAAATGTCAGAAGTCAAATAATAAACGTTGGCATAACGACGAGCGCATACTCAGAATTTGACGTCTAAAACAAGATCGAATATTTTGGATATTAAAAATGATATCAGTGTAAGAGTAAAACGTATCAGAAAAGTTAACACAAAAAATTTATCTTTTTAAGGTCTCAAAAAGACGATGATATATCAATAAAAGGACCATATAATATTACATAAATGTCCATTTAGTAATGATAAGAGATACAATCATACATATTATTAATACTAATTATTATAGAATACATAAATTATTGGATCGTTTTGAAATTTCGAACACTGTAGGAATAAGCGGAGATAAAAAATTATTAAGGTTTCATAGCAAAGATACTACCTTTTCTTACTGACGGTTAATTACGGTTCCATTTTAATAGGTTGTAATTTAAATATATTACAACCATGTGCTGCAACATGGAGTCAAATAACAGCCTATATAATTAATGTTGTCCTGATATTCTGCTGTAAGTCCTGTAATTACTCTATTAGTTCGGTAACATTATGTGATGGTTTTAACTGCATTCCGAGTATGTTTCCGACCTACTGGATTGACAATAGATCTGGGAACCTAGCTGGCCATAGGAAGGTATGAACACCGCAATGACATTTTTTAGTAAGTTGCGTAGTAAGCGGCCTGGTATTATTCTGCTGGTAAAAAAGCAGATAGAAGGCATGAGAGTGTAGACAATGTAATTGGCTACAGGGTGGTTTGTAAGGTATTATTACCCTTCTCAGGGTTAACACAATTGCCAAATGGTCACATAAAGCTATCGGGGCACGTTTTTGAAATTTTTCGTAGGGGAATTGAAATTACCAATAATTTTGACACAATTTTTTAAAGGTAATTAGCTTACAAATTTTGAATACGAAGAAAAAGAGTATCGTTTTATGTCCTGGTTGCCGAGCAGGTTATGGTTCCACGGCTATTAAGGTAGATCATTGGTTCGGATCCGGGCCAGGATGGTGTTCCTTTTTTATATTAAAAAGCTCTAGATTCAGCTTAGGCATGGGTGTCAAATGTATTAGTCATCATCATTGCTACAGGATGTTATCAGCGTAATCGCGTGCTGTCAAAGCACCTTGCAGTAAAACTAGGAGAAATCGTCTGTCATAGGAAATGGCTCCCCACTGTCATGCTGTTGATGCTGTTCAACGACCTCAGAGGATTAGATGTTTTGAAGAAAATTATAAAATAAACATGTGCATTTTTAAGTAAATGAAATTTAATGCTATTAAACATGATAACAATTATTTTCCTTTTGTCAGTATGTATTATTATTCATTATTATATAGCATACGAAATTATTTCTTACTCATAGCTTTGACTTTTTTCCTACAGAAACTCCTTATTATTGTAGTGTGTTATACAAATTACCGAAGAATCTTTTATTCTTATGAATATAACCTCACACAGTGTCTTTAAAATTATATATATATATATATCGAAGTTAGATTTCAGTTATACGTTGTTTATCTCTATCAACATTTATTGCGATTCTTTCCAACAACTTTATAATGTAAGTTTACAATGATTTAGTATCCTGTGAATTCAGGTTTGAATTTTAATGGGAACCTTGTCCACACCATTGATGTCTACACCATGGACAATGTTTATATCATTGATATTTATACTTAAAGGTTTGTGAGCACCAGTGATATAGACAAAGTTTATAATACTCCCCCTCTTTCCCCACATACAGATATTTACACCAAGATTGTGATAATGTATTCTTTTCGGAGAATTTTTTTTTCGTTAGTTTAAACTCGTTTATTGTCAAAGAAAGCATCTAATAGCTATTTCACTGATTTGCTTGAAATTTACGAAATGGGCTTATACCAATGAATGAAGCATAACCCGTCCGGCATTTCATTCATAAATTCGCCGATGTGAACTTATTATTATTTTAAGTTGGTTGTTGAGAAACCGTTATTTTTCTATCGTTAGCGATTAAAGCAACACCCGGCAGACTTTATTTTTATTTTATTTATTTTATTTCTTTTAACAAACTAGGCTCGATAGTACATTAAAAATTAAAGCCAACTTACAGTATTAGAGGGTATCTCGCCAGGGCAGCACCGGGAAAAAAGTGAATTTGACAAGGCCGGTGCCGCCCCTGTGAGATGATAGTGTTACATTCTTGAATTACATAAACTACAATCAATGAACAAAACCAGTAACTAAAGGTATGGCCAATCAATTTTCATCATACAAACTTCATAGTCAAAGATATGCATGCGCAGCTACCCGTGCTAACGCTACTTTAATCACTAACGATAGAAAAGAAATAGCGGTTTCGCATTAACTTGAAATATTAAATTAATTAATAATATTTTTATATAATTTATATTATTTTTATAATTAATATAATTACTTATAGTTAATTTTTTTATAATATTTATATTATTTTTTATAATTAATTAAAATAATTTATTAATCACTTCGCATCGGTGAATTTGTGAATGAAAAGCCGACAGGGTTATGCTTTGGATTCTATGTATCAGTTGTGATGACGCTTTTTTTAATAATTCTTTATAATTAGCAACACAGGTCAAATCTCTTCGGAATCGTGCAATTCGTTTATCATTATGATCATATTCAGTATAATGATGTTCCAACTTACCAACTAACTGTAATTCTTCTCCAATTGCCGAGAATAAAATTTCTTCATGATTACTTTTTTCCACACTCAGACCCTACAAGAGGGCTATCAGAGGGCTACCTTAGGGCTATCAGAGCGCTACCTTAGGGCTACCCGAGACTATTGTAATCAACGCTTCGTCCTCAAACACAACATCAGTTAATAGTTTAGGCAGAATTGTTCTACATTATGGCATTTTTACACATAGTATTTTACACATAGATATACATTTTAAAAATTGCAGATTGATATCCGCATATAGGAACAGTAACAGAGCCAATCACGCTGTTTTGATATAGAAGTGTGAGAATTAGTCCAAGATAAAGATCATAGTTTTTCGAGAAGAAATGCAACATCTTCTTTATGGGAAATTTGATGATCTTGTTGGATACAAGGCTTTGCAAATTCCCCATCTTCGAAGTCCGATATGCACAAAGTTATATAAATGCATTTTCAGGCGATTTATTGCGAATGTTCCCAAGGGAAGATATATAGATATATGTGAATGTAGTTTCAACAATTTGTCACAAATAACGATGCACTCAATATTCCGAGCGGTCACGCACGAAACTTCCTTACCATTTCGAGATGCCATTTGGGGAATTTTTAATGGATAGGCCATATGTGCGGATAAATGGACAGTGTATTAAATGATCGTTAATTGTCTTTTAATTTCCTGAGATACAACAATCTATTGAAATGCAATTACCTGACAATTAGCACTCGTTTCCACACGTAGTACTAAATGGTTCCACTAATGTTGGTAATATACAATGAGAGGAGTGTGGTTTATTATAGCGCATGTAAGGTATAATTTGCATTTAAAATTTTGAAAACGTTTGATTTAGTTTACCAGAATGAGCGCTTTTACTGAAGGGTTGTAATATGAAATAATATGGAAAGTTCGGAGTAAAGATAAACATTTATAAAGCAAAGGTAAAGTGAAGTTCTTTAAACCCTGATGTACTGCAATGAAACAAACAAACAAACGAATAAATTTTATGAACAATTAAATTCTGAACTGACATTGAAAGTTAATAGGTTAAAATCTGTGATAGAGTGTCAACACTATCTTGGAGGCTGTATTTAAATTTTTATAATTTGAAACTGGAATAAACGTGTTTTCTGAATTTCTGTTCGTTTTTAATCTCTGAAGCATGCAGCTTCTTGTATAAAATACAACGCTTCTATAACCATTTCTGTAACTATATTAGTTATTTATACGTCGCACATTCATTTATAAATATTTAAATTAAAATGATAATTATTAGAAATGTTATGTATTTTGATTAACAATGTTATGGATTATGATTAGTAATATTATGTGTTATGATTAGCAATGTTATGGGTTATGATTAGCAATGTTATGTGTTTAGATTAGCAACGTTAGGCGTTATGATCAGTAATGTTATGTGTTATGATTAGCTATGTTAGCACTGATTAGTAATTATTATGATATAGGCAATTATTTTTCTTTCACAATATTGCACTGAGGAAACATAATTTTTTATTTAATCACATTAAAAACATGTTTAAGTAAATATATCTCACATTCAAGAAAGTCAATATTTCTTTAATTAAGAAAGTTTTTCCAATTTTATATATTTATATTTTAACAAGACATATCGGCAACAAAAAAATTATAACCATTCAATATCAATAATAACTTTGTGGTGTATAGGGATATAATTCAGACAGATGTCGCTGAATGGAAGTCACTTGAGTCGATGTCTACCGAAAGTCTGTTCGATACGCGTCGATAGGTTCTAATGAATATCAAAATCTACGCCATACAACATAGTTACTAATGTGAATAGCAGTTTTGATATTCACGTTTAAAAACAAACTAGAGCGTTTTGTAAAGAAGAAAAAGCGACATCGCCCCATCCCGGAGTCCCTACTTATGAACTGGAGTGCTTTGACCTGCTGGGCCACCTAGACACATGAAAGGTGCTCCTTTTATTCGTATGTAAGATTTATAAGCTATTATTATTATTATACTCCTTATTGTTGGCACAATGACAATTGGTCAACACATGAAGTCACCGGGGTATTTTTTATAATTTTTCTGTAGGAATTAAAATGGATACCATTTTTAACATGCCCCAGTTGGCGTCATGTGTTGACTAATTGGCAATTGTGTAACTCTGAGAAGGATAATAAGAATAATGGCTTATAAACCTTACATACAAAGAAAATGAGCATCGCTCGCGTGTCCCGGTGGCTGAGCGGGTTAAGGCACTTCGGTTTATTCGGAAGGTCCTTGGTTCGACTCCTGTCTTGGATAGTGCCTCCACTTTTTTTTTGTTTAAAAAAGTTCTGGTTTGAGCTTAAACGCAGGTGTCAAAACATTATCAATCGTAATTCCTATGAAAAAATTACAAAAACTTATCCTGGTGGCTTTGTGTTGACCAGTCGAGTTAGCACTGAGAAAGATTGTAATATCTTACATAATAGGTAAAATGTAATACTATCTTACCATAAACCCCAAAAGTAAACATAGATCGCCATACATAAACATTCTACGAATCAAAGTTTCTCCGCAATATACCTTTCAATTTGTTCACCATCTCTTCTCCCGGTATGGACATGGGAAGCCAAACAAGATCCGCTTGGAAACGATCATTACACCATCGTCCTGAAATATACTAGGCCGGGTCCTTTTATTCCATAACGGAACCCAAGGTAGATAATTGAAAAGGCTAACTGGGTACTTTGTTGTAGTCTAACAAACATCAATGGTACTATGGTAAACACCTAACATTAACGAAGCAATAAAAATGGTCACCGATCACATTCTGCAAGCAGCAAAACATTCAGTTTCAATAACCTCGACACGTTTTCTAAAAATACCAAAACCCTGGTCGAACCACGACTGTAAAATTACTTATAAAGAACAAAAAAAGGTATGGGGTATATTTCGCCGATACCCCACGCAAATAAATGTAATTACATTCAAAGGAGCCAGAGCTAAGTCGAAATCCATCCGACCACAATCAAAAAAGAATTCTTATAAAAGGTATATCTCTACACAGGGTTGTCCAAACCTTTTGAGCAGCGGGCCACTTAAAACAGTTTCACGGATCTCGCGAGCCAGCGGTTTCGTTAGGAAAAAAAAAACAACCATCACCACTTTCTTCAGAGTTTTTTCCAGTTATTTGTTTGTTTACTTGCGATATAGAAAGGGGTCACTCATGTTGTCACCTTGGTTTTTATTTATTTCTGGAAAAAAAATTTAAATATTTGTTTTGGAATTTTTTTATTCTAAAAAGTTGTCTGCGGCCCGGATCAACACCGTTGGCGGGCAGGATTGTGGTCCTGGGGCTGTATGTTGGACAACCTTGCTCCAGCATAACATACAATACAATACAAATGAATTTATTTTCGAATGGGAAATGATATCATCTGAGTGGTCCAGGAGACAAAATTTCTTAGGGTTATCTTTGACCGCTCTCTAAGATTTTGATCCCACATTAGATATCTGCGGGATAAATGTTTTAATGCCTTTAACATCATGAAGGTTCTGTCTCACACATCTTGGGGAGCAGATCGATGCTCATTGCTGATATTATATAAAGCATTAATCTGTTCTAAATTAGACTAAGGCTGCCCTATCTACGGCTCAGCATGCCAGTCGTTACTTAAACA